>VWZZ01000865.1:102969-464663 GCA_013399095.1 Psophia crepitans | reverse complement strand
CCCCCCCCCAGTCTTCATCTCACAAATACAGGTACAAGTGGCCTTTCATGAGGGCTGTCACCGAAGCCGTTGGAACTTTTCAAGTCTTTAGGAAGAGCGGTGGTTTTTAACAGCATTTTCAGAACACCCACTGTTGGTTATACTGAGAATGCTCCCTGGGGTGATGTGCAGGGTCCATCTGCAGGATTGGAATCTGCTGGATTTAAGTGCAGGGCTACATTCCCTTCAATGTGTTATTCCCATCGGCTCAGGTGACGTGAAGTTCACCAGTGCAACCATGACACGCTGGGTCAGTGCAGGACGTTTTGGTGTTGCCTTCTGCTACTGCAGAGTGTTAAGGGCCGCGCTGGTGTCAGCTGGTGACGTGAAGGTGCAGGATATCCTCCATTTTAAACAGGGACTTTCCCCCTTTTTTGTATCTTGGCTTTATTATTGTATCTTCTTTTTTGTATCTTAAAGTTCTTCCCCTTATTTATATCTTGGAAACATTTGCTTGAATTTTAAGAGTGAACGACGTGCCCAGTAATTTAGAAGCCAAAAGTTGGGATCATACAATCGAGATGAAAGATGACACAGTAACAACAAAAAACCCCAAACAAACCCAAACCAACAGGGCAGATGTTTCGGTTGCTGGTTTTAATGTCCAAGAAGGGAGGCTCATCCACTTTGTCCCTGGTTCTGCACAGGTGTTTATTGTAAGAGGTATGGAAAACACATTTATCTGGGACAGGGTTAAGCTTAGGTTTGGCTGAAAGAAAAGTAAAGATTCTTGTCAGATGCTTCATCTTTATAACTTAGCAAGCAGTTAATCTAGCCAAACATAGGTGATTACGTTCAGATTAGATGAATCCCTGGACCTCAATTGTGCTGCTGGGATCTTCGCTGCCTGTGGTGGAGCCCACATGCACATACCTACTTTGCAGAGTTCTAAATTTAAGCAAAGAATTCCTGTCCCTGATGTCTGCTGTAAGTTACCTGGCTTCTTCGTTCTGCAGAATATAAATGTGTTTTCAAACCACAGAGATCACACTCGATCTGGAAAAAAAAATTATGAGACTGTGTTTCTAAACCATAATTTGTTTTATCTTCACTACTGTGAAAATATTGTTGATGACAGTCTTTGAAGGCAGAGTTAGATGGCAATACTACCAGCTGGTGCATAAAGCAAGGCTTACTTGCACAGAGCAATTTTAGTGTTGTATCTGGTTTAAGCAAATTGAAATGTATTTTAAAGACCAGAAGCGTAAACTGACCAGCCAAGGGTTTGAGTAGATGTGGCCTAATAGTTTTTTTTAATCTCAGCTGCCGCTTCTACGTGAGAATTAGCACAGTAATGGGCTTGTGTATCCCTCTCTGTAACAGATGAGTGAGGTACTTAGATTTGAACAGAAATATTTTAAAACTGGCAGTTAAAGTAACTTTTCACTCCTTATTAAAAAGAGCCTGACAGATTTATTGTCTCTTCCCCCACACAAAGCCTACAGCCCGAAGGCGCGGATGTTCTTCTAGGACCGGAAGTAACTTGTGGGCCCTCAGATTTGTCTGTCAGCACGCCGTTTGCCTTGACGATACCGCACTGCGCAGAAGTAAATTCAGAGCACTGGAATATTCACTTGAAAAAAAGGACACAGCAAGGAAAATGGGAGGTAAGTTTAGATTTCTGCTCCCGCTTAAAAGGTTGTACTAACGATGGAAACATAATTATTCTTATTCATGCAGGCGCAGGTCCAAGATTATGTAAGTGATAGAAGCAGACATCTTAATGAAACCATTTAAAAAAACTTTTGCATTTTGTTAAGAAATAGCTAAACTCTTTTCAGTTACTTTACAAAGATGTGCAAAGGAGGGGTGAACGTGATGATCGAGCCTGTGTGACATGAGAAAGTATTCATTTTCTCAGATCACTTAATAATGGAGCCAGTGGCCATTTATGGTTAAAAATATTGTTTTGATAGATCATCGTTCCCAAAGAGACTCGCATCAGAACAGATCATTGTATCCACACAAGAATTTATCATGACGTAAAGTTATGGAACTGGTTAAAATTTTACACTTGAAGTTTAATTTTTTTTTAACCGATAGGGATCCTCCTGATTGAAAAATCATGTCTCATTGTCATGTTAGTGGGCAGTCAGTGATCACACTGTGCTCAGAACCGCTGAAGGATTAATGCACATAAAATGAAATATTTGGCTTTTTTCGTTGACCATGTATTTTCTAATCCTGATTTACTGGGGAAGTTAAGCTTTGTGCATTCATGCCATGGACATTTGATCATGTGGGTCTGTCCACCTGTATTTTTTTAAGTCCACTGGCCATCTTTGACTGAAACTGCTTGGTAGGCAGCAGTCTCAAACATATTAAACTTTCTGCATCGTTGGGGGAGACAGCTTACTAATAATACTCCTAAAGGGACAGCTAAAGCATGAACTGTGGTAATTCAACATTTCAGAAATCCACAGAGGATAGAAAGGTGCTGAATTTCCCAATTATAAAGCGTTCACTGTCCATATAGTGAGAACCGCAGAACCTGGTAACTGGACACAAATCCAGAGTCAGTCAGATTTTATTGCGCTGCTGCTGATGGAACTATTCAGTCTGTTGCATTGTAAGGGGAAAAAGCCAGTAGATAAAACATTCATGGATACCATAACCCCCCTCTAACCCCTATGTCGTCTGTTGTTCTTGTTTAAACCATTTCAAGTTGAGCGCAGTTTTCCCCCTTTAGATGCACTCAGGACTGTTGGGTACAAACACCCTGGAATTAATGAGGAGCCTAACGCCAGACTGTAGACTGCTCAAATACCTCCCCTAATGGTGCTGTGCTGGGCATGAAAGGCAAAAGCGTGGGATAGGTAGTTTTTTGATGAAGGTAAACAGAACAGTAATGGATGTTCTGAAAGGAAGTCAAATACCACCTATTGTTCAAGGTTTGCTTATTGACTTTAATCTTCAAGGTAATTTCTTAACTTGACTTTGGGAAAAAAAATAGCTAGAAAGTCAAGAGCATTTGAGAAAAGATGCTAAAATTGCTTACGCATCATCATTATTATATGCTGTACACATTGAATTCTGCACAATATATTGCCATAAATCCTATTGTTGACTCAGGGCTAAATTGGGAGTATTTACTCATAGAAGTAGTCTACCTTCTCCCCTTCCCTGAGGTCAATGTGAGTAAAGAACGTGCAGACTGCCTCTCACAAATACCTTACATTCGAGTTGAATAAAAATAAACAAGTAATGTCATGACTCCTGTTGTCAAGGCCTATTGATTTTATTATTTTATTTTATTTTTTAAACCTGAATTTCATTTTGCAGGAAGTGATGTCTGTGGAAGAGGAAACTACTTCTTGCTACTGCCTGTTGGATCCTTATGCCTGTCACATTCTCTTAAACAGCTTTGGAACTTATGCTCTTATTGGAGAACCGATCACTGACTGTGCCGTTCGACAGCTGAAAGTAGCGGTTTTTGGCTGCCTGTCTTGCAATTCTCTGGATTACAATCTGAGAGTATATTGTATGGATAACACGCCTTGCGCATTTCAGGTAAATGATTTCACTTGGTTAATCTGGGTTTGGTTATTTTTCCATAGAATACTACCATGCCTTTATTCCTGGGGATGGTCCCTGGGCCACAGCAATAGTCCGGAACTCAAATGCGAATACAGTTTGGGGTTTTTTATGCCACTGCTGCATGAGTTATTTTAAGTCCCCTTATTCCTCTGCACTGTTGTTTCACTTGTGGATTTACACTGCTAGAGCTTTAGGACAGCCGAACCGTCTTTTCATTTTTTGCTGGACAGACGGAAACCCGCTCTGCCCCGGTTCCAGACTGACCAAACCCCAGGCAGCCGCGGGTAGCAGAGCACAAAGCTGCAGCTGTATGCCAAGAGCCGTAGGTTGGGCTCGGCGCCCTGGTGACGCTGTGGCACAGGCAGAGCTTGCATTGGAGCTGAGCGCTGCTCCTCTCTAAGCAGAGAATGTAAGGCGTTATCGCTGATGTCAGTATTTACCCACGCTCATTACCCTTTGCACTGTCATTACTCAGTTCAGGATTTCCTCTCCTTTTTGCAATTTGAGCAAGAAGAAAGAGATTGCTTTACCATCCTTTAAAACAAAAATTAAATTATAGTCATGCCTTTTCCCTTTAAAAAAAAAGAACCACAAAACCACAAAGCAATCCCCAAGTGGTGATTGAAATTAGCATGATTTTTGTGCGTGGTATTCCAAGACTATACAATGGCATTCACTGGCTTTTGTAGCCTTAGTAAACTCAGAAGAGCTGTAACAGAATGGTTTTCTTTTGGGAACTGAAATGAAGACAGTTGTGACAGATACATTTTTGCTTCCTTTTCCTATCATACAGAATAGAAACATGAATCTTAACGAAGCACACACTAATGTCTATGTGCTTCTAATAAAAGCAAATCCACAGGAAGCATTGTTAAAGGCTTGCAATAGCTTAGTAATTATACCTGTTACAACACTTACAGAATTTGTGGGCTACCGGTATTTTCCTGGATGAGTCTGCCTGAAATTCAGAGACCCAAATTCCTTCGCAGGCATTTGTGAACACATACAGTAGCTTTGAGTCATTCACACAGTTAATATAAACCTGGATTCTCTGATGCCTTGTAGTGACTCTGCATCGGTTGCGCCCTGCCTGTATGCGTCGTGTTGTGCAGCAGGTTTATGAAAAATGTGCAAAATTCTTTGGAACTTTTAAATGTAGAGAAAAAAACTCCCATAAAATTGTGCAACGCAAGTATGAAAGAGGCCCACAAGGGGAATTGAGATTAATTTTATTCAGAGCAACCATGTCTTTTTTTCACACTGCTTCATAAGGCACGGTGCAGCCTCTTTCAGCAAGTCGTTCATGCTGAATTTTACCTTCAGTACATTAAATTAAAATAAAACCACAAAAGCCCTCACCCATAGCTGCCTGATTTGACTCTACCATCTTGTTTCTCAAATCATTGTGATGTTCAGCAAAACAATGGAGGAGACTGGCTTTTTTTATTCTTTAATGAACATTATAATAGATAAGATTTCAAAGTTACTGCTTGCTTTTCTATAGAAAATTGTTAGAAGAATAATTACTAGTTTCCCACATTCATGGAAATTAGAACAGAGTGTTTGTACATGATGAGACAACTGTATATTTATGAAATTGTGTTTCCCTTAAAAGCTCGCTGCATCAGCTTCGTGATAGTCTAAAGATTAGGTGGTGCACTTAGGAAATTCAGATTTCTTTGGATAAAGTATTCGAGTTGGGCTCAGCAAGTTTTGTTTCACACTTAATCCTTTACAGCGCAGACCTATATAAGATAAAAAGTTCTTTCATTTTTCCCTTTGTCCCTGTGTGAAAACTCACTTTTCTAACAGGTGCCTTTGCCCTTTGTGCAATTCCTAGTGTTGGGGAAGTCTTGGCTCTCAAAGATAAGAGAACCAAGTCCTTTGCATTTTGCCGCGGTCCTGCTGACGCGTGTGGAATTAAGGGTATTATTAAAGGTAGAGCGATATTTCTACAGCTATGGTACATTTATAAAAAAAAAGAAAGAAAATCGAACACATTCAGGGAATTTTGAAAATAGTTATGAAATAACCTGCTCTCTTGGCAGTTGAAAATCAAAAAACTGAAGTCACCCTTTTTATTTCTTCTTTCATATAAACCCAGGCATCAGGAGTTAAAACAAACTGAATGCCTGTAATTGGTTTATAATAGGAATCCATTATTACAGTTTCAGAAAGCTCTAACGGTCATTGTATTTTTGGAAGGTCACAATGATTTGAGTAGCTCTTCGAACAACAACTTTTCTACTGACAAACACTAAACCTCTCTGATGTACACAGATTTTATATAATTTATGTGGATTAAAAAAGGTAATTTTGAAAGACTTCTTTGCCGCAGCCCCTGCAAGCTTTCCTTCCTCACTAGTATTTTTACTGTAACAGTAGCAGAATAAACATTGTGTAACTACAGACAGGGGTGATTTTTTTACTATTATGTCTTAAATTCACAGAATTACATAAAAATTTCATTTGGAACAACCCCTAGAGGGCCGTAGTGCAAATTCCTGCTCAAAGTCAGCCGTTCCAGGGTTGCTCAGGGTCTTGTCCAGTAATTCTGAAAATGTCCAAGACAGGGAAGTGGAACTGAAGCGTTTTGTCTAATGTCCACACGTGGTGTGTTTCTTTCAGGGCTCTTTAAATTCCTGAGAGCACTCACTCACCAAAACTGCTGTCGACTCAACCTGTACCCAAGCCTCCCTGACTTTGTCTGCCTTCCTTTTAGTCTGTTAAGTAAATGTCTCATGGAGTTTTACATGTCATGTCAAGTGTTTAAGGAACACGGGGAACAACCTATAGGAGTTTTCTATTCAAAAGCTTTTCATTAATTAAAATTTACCTGGAAACGGGCTGACAGAGTCTTGCTTCCCTCTTCATGCTGACGTTAGAGCACGCTCTGGGTAATGAATTGCTGGTAAACTTCTCCTTCATCATAGTGACCCTGTGGGATGCAACAAAATAGTATCAATCAAACATGAGTAACTTTCTGTAAAAGGGAAATCTGTCTGGCTTTGACTTGAAACCCCAAAACGTGAAGACAGCCACTGCTGCGCTGCAGTCCCCTGAAAGGTTCCTTCTCGAGTCCCGCGCTCCCAGTCTGTAGTTGTGTGGGACTGGGATAGCCAGCCAGAACATTCAGTGTCACGGGTACCGTCACTACGTTCAGGGCAGTAGGGCTGCCAGGGCCTGAGCAGCCTTTTACCTCCAAAGGCGAGGTGTAAACACCAGTGCCCATCAGCTGGCCCGTGAGGGAAACGCTCTGCTGCCGAACCCGGTATGCTGCAGGTGCACTAGGCGCCTTCTGCAAGGATGAATTTTCATTAGATTTGGTATTTGTTCCTAATACTGAAAAAATTCTTTCCTCCTCTGCCATTGCAGGAAGTGGTTTCGGATGAAAGACTCCAAGGAGGACAATTACTGGAGGAACCAAAGCTTTTGCATTTCAAAGGGAATACCTTCAGCCTTCAGATATCTGTGCTTGATATCCCTCCTTTCCTTTGGAGAATTAAACCGTTTACTGCATGTCAGGTACTTGTCAATTGTATCTGTTTACCTATGAACTCAGGGGAGGTAAGAATTTCCGCTGCTATAGGTATAACCCAAATACGACAAAGGTCCCTTTTATTTTTGAAAGGTGTGGTTTTAATCTCTTGAGTATGCAACAAAAGTGCATCGCCTTATGATTGTGACAAACACAGACTTCATATATAATGGAATGCTTTAAATCTTTCCTTTTACAAAAATGCAATTTCAGTTACTTCCAACGGAAGGTCGATGTTCTTGTTAAAATTTATCACTCACAAAGATGTTTTTGATGTCTTTGTCATTCCAATTTCAATATAATTATGAATATATGCCTGAAAATGTAATCAATTAAATGTCATGAGTTCAAATTACAGCATGTATACACCAAGAATTAGAACTGAGGGAGTGCACATGATTTTTTCTGCACTACATTAATTAAAGAGGCTGTTGAAGACAGGAAAGTAAAAAGAAAAACAAAAGAAGAATTTCTAAGTATATTGGCCACTGAAAGTTACAAGCAATGTGCTGGCAAAGAGAGTGGGCTGGTCTTTTAAAATACAGAACTTAATTAGGCTATATGATCTCCCTTTTCCCAGAAGCATATAGAGACAGTTATCTAACATTCAGTATTTTGGCAAAAAATTATTTTAAAATGTGTTGTCTTGTTCTCCAAAACACGAGTGCAATGGGCTCTGAAACTGATAAACCCTGATCTGTATTCAGATAAATTCTTCTATCATTAAGAATAAAGGATAATTTATGCTACAACTTAAGAAATGAAAGAAACAGCATCATTTTCAGCTTCATGGGAAGAACAGCTTGCTTTTAATTGTTTTCTTTATTCTCACTCACTTATTTGCATTTAAAAAGACAAACTGATCAGTATTAGGATGCCCCACTACTATATCAAATACCTATCAAAACTAGTAGTTTAGTGAGTAGTAAAAAAAATAATCATCGGAGTTCTCTTAATACAGCGAATTGAGTTTTGCCTCACACTGTATTATAAAGGCAGCTCCGTACTTTGATTAATTTATTGTCTCTTGATCCCTTGTCCAATCCTGGAGAATAAATCTGCATGATAGACTAAAATTCAGCCTCAGAGCGCTATTTGGAAAGGGTCTGTTTTATGAAAACTGCTTTCTAATAACCATTCGATAGATTTGGAGTAAATATACGTAGCATTATCTTAGGTCGTTGTCTTCTGCTTTGGAAGGCAGACAGCACACCTTCCCCAGGCCCTTCGTGCAGAACGTGTGCCAGTTACACGTCCCCATGACCTTTCTTGCAGCAGAGCAACTTCTTCAGCTAGCTCTAGCAATAGACTATAAAACTGTTCAGAGATGAACGCTTTCACTCCCCTGTGTCGGACACAGTAGAAATTGCTGTTCGTGTGGTTTAAGGCTGGTGCAGAAAGGCACTGCAACAGCGTCAGCAAGAACAGACCCCAAGAACCCACATAACGCTGTGGTGGGCTAAATCGGAACAGTGGCCTGCAGAAAACAATGCTTACTGTGCTGTCTGCAAGCTGCTTCGCTGATACCCAAAGCAAAAGGTTCTGCTACTCTAGCCTCCACGTTCCATTGTGGTTAAGAATTTGGGGAGGATTATTTTGGCCTGATAAATTCTGTGAGGTGGTTCTTTCTTTGGGGCGTTACCTCCTTTGCTGATGTGCTGTGCTGGTGTCCAGGCAGGCCCGGCCGGGCAGCCCGGAGGAGGTGGGGAGCACGGGCACGTTACCCATTTCTCAGCAGCCACTCAGGGCTAAACTGAAGCCCATACAAAGCCTCTGCTGACAGAGCGGTCTGGCACAGTGTTGGTACTGAAGCCAAAGAAATATTTACATTTTATAATTGAGCACAGTTTGGATGACTTGGACAGCTGAGAAATACTGTAATTGTTTCTAACAGAAACTGCAGAACAGCTTACACTTTGCATTCTGCTCTCAGTGAAATGTTTGTGAAACGTCCAAGTCTGCTGACAGCTCTGATTTGGTTCCAGCCTCTTTACATGTAAAAGAATCTATTTCTTCATGTGGAATTTCTTTCAGTGTTTACTTGTTTTCTTTCCTATGTACCACACTTTAAAACCAAGCTGGCTGTTCTGGTTGGCAAGAACAACTGAAAAGAGCCTATTCCGTAACGGTCTCTTTGGTCCACCAAATGAAACTATTATCAGACAGCACCGTGAGGGAAGATTTATGTGAATGATTTCACAGATAAGGCTTGAGCAGATGAACAAATCATCACGTAAAGCTCTGGCACCAAAGCAGTTAATGGCAGGTGGTGTCAGGATTCCTCTAGACTTTGCGAAGTGCCTTTGTTTGTCCTGGCTGTCCCACGGGAGCAGATGCCGAGCGCTTGGCATCCTTCCCACCGCGTTCACAAGTAACTCGGGGGAATGTTTGGAAACTGTTTGGGTGTTTGTTAGAGCAGGGAGAGGCTGTGACAAGCATGTTAAGAAGCCAGACAGGTACCTTTGGGGTTAAAAGCAGCTGTTTTCCTAGCACCTATGTCTCTTGGAGGATCCAGTGTCTGTCTGTAGCTGTGAGATGATTTATATTCTCTCTGTCTGCTAGGAACTTAATTATAAAGGGAGAATACAACCGAAAGCATTTCTGGAATACTTTAAAGACTCATCGTTCCACCATGCTTTGCCCCCTTGTATTATGTTTCGTATGATTCTTTTCAGCTGAGTGATTCCTCCACTCTGAATGAAAGCAGAGATGATTAGTCTGGAAAAATCTAATTACAGTTCCTCCACTTCTAATATTTTGCTAATGTTTTCTTTATTGCTGTTGCTGTCTTGCTGCTGCTGCTGCCAACTCAGGATCTAAACGCAAAGTGTATCATTATGACTTAGGGATCACTGCCGATAGCCTGGACCACTCTTCAGAAGGAGGACACCACATCTCAGCTACGACTACGATGATATTCTCCTTAGTTTAGTCTTGACCGTACTTTGACATGTAGGGCAAGGTTGATCTATGAAGCTGTGCACTCTCAGGTGAGCAGTACATAGCTAATTTCTTCAGGGACATCGCAAAGATCACAACCCAAGTCCAATAAAAAGTGCTTATAGGAAGGTGAGGCTGAAGAAAGCCATGTTTTCTGAGCTGTAAGCTCTTAGGTGGGCTTCCATATAGAAACTGATTAGAGTTAAGTACGTGGTTTACTTGATTTAAACAGCTTATTACAACAAGGGACTGTTGGTAGGTCACTCAGTTTTAACTATCAGTATCAAATACTGAATTTTGAGATTGTCTTAACTTCTCTCTCTTTCCAACGCCCGCTTCCCCATCCCTGTGGGGTCCGTTTCTCTCCCAGGAAGTCCCGTTCTCCCGCGTGTGGTGCAGCACCCAGCCGCCGCTGCACTGTGCCTTTTCTCTGGAGCGCTACACTCCCGCAACCACACAGCTCTCCTGCAAGATCTGCGTCCGCCAAGTCAAGGGTCACGAGCAAATCCTACAGATCCAGACATCTATTCTAGAGGTAAAGCATTCTCCTCCTTTTTGTTTTGTTAAGTTGTGGTCTAGTAGTGTGAGACGTGATCCCTCCCTGTTTTTGTCCTTTCTATTTCTGTGTAGTGTCTTATGCCCTGGCCAAAACTGTAACAAGTACGTAAAGCCTTACAGATTCCATTTCCAGCAGAAATCAAAGTACAGAGATTCTACAAAACTAAAATAATTTATATTTGTGTTGGAGGTAACAGCTTTCTTGCAAAAAGTTTTTGACTAGCTTGCAGAGCACTGAGAGTTGAAAATGGATGGGTTGTCTGTGTGCTGATAGGCCCCTGACTGCTCACTTATTAGAGCATTTTTGTGTACGCAGAATGTCTTGCAAGGACTGCAGCTTTGCTCACAGTGGAGAGAGTTCAGACATGTAGTCAAAAGCTGGTGATGTGTACTACAGCCCTTTTTTAGGCTATTGAGCACCTTTGTTGATTAATCCAGATAAATGCTAAATGCAGAGAATGCAGCAGCTAAAGAAGAAAAGCACAAACATCATTCTCTATTAAAACCTGCTCAGAATATGACCGGTTTTGCAGTTTTTTATTGTTATTTCATAACAAACTTCTGTCACTCTCTATATATCTCCACACAAAATTGCTGCTGCCTTTTTCTTCCTCTCTCTTCTATTTTTTTAAAGGGACCTATCTGTCCACAAGTCCCCAGAGCATGTCACAGTTCTGTCTTTAATGGATTTGCTAGTATGGAAGGCTCTCTCATGCCTATCTCAAAAAGTGATTGAAGAGTGAGGATAATTTGACTGTCAAATAAATATATAAATAACAACTGAATACTCGAATAGCTCATTGCTTTACAATTCCCTGAACTAACCAGGTAGCGGTAGCTTATCTCAAATGTGCAGGGTATGAAAATCTACTATTGTTCTGCATATTTAATTGAAACAGTCAGACCATGCGATATATCTACAGCACCGCTACTACTTTGCATGGCTGACTTTTGGGATGTGGCATAAACGCTATATGAAGAGACTACAGCATCATTGTTATTTAGTGCTTGTGCTGCATTGCACTGAAACGAATAATGCACGGAAATGTGACTGTTACACAAGGCTGGTGTAATTTCATAGAAAAAGAATGGGCCAGATCTACAGAAGGACCTGAATTCCAGAGAGATTTTTAATATGGAGGAACTGAGGTACTCAGAGAATTCAGGCATTTTAAAAAAAAACCAAACCACAAATGAGAGATTTCTATGTCCGTATTTTAGGCTTAAGCAATTAAAGATTTAGAACCCTGTATACTTTTGTGGCATTCCATCTACCAGTCACTGCTCTTTTGGACTTCATCGGTAACACAAAAAAATAAACAAGAGGAGGAAACTTGTAGGAGGAAAACGGCACTACTTAAAGTGCTTTTGTACATAGGTGCAAATCAGAAAAATATCTCTTAGCTATTTAATTTTCTGATGTCCATTCTATAAACTATAGCTGGGATCTCAGGCTCAGGTTTGACCCCTCCTTTCTCCAAAAGCAGACTTGATCCACTGGTAGGTCTATGCAAGACAGGCTCACTGCAGGTAGGTGTCTGTGTTACGGGCAGCACAAAGAGCCCCCACCTGTCTGCACTCACCGCTGTTCTCATTCCGAGGAGGCTGTGCAGAAATCGTGTTGGTTCCCCACCTCTGAACAGGAGGGTACGGAGGGCTCTTGGTATTACTGTAGTGAAGAGGGCCACTGAGGCAGACGGAAAGCCCGATGCTCTCACTAACTGCTTTGCTTTTATATTCTGTGCAGAATGAAAGGGAAACCATCGCTTTCTTTGCACATGAAGACAGCAACTTCCCTGCACAGATGGGTCCAAAAGCATTCAAAATCCCCTACTCTATTAGACAGCGAATCTGTGCGACATTTGACACACCCAATGCCAAAGGCAAAGACTGGCAGATGTTAGCACAAAAAAACAGCATTAACAGGTAATGGAAGGCAATTTTGAAAGGTGAACATTTACATATGCAGTGCCAATAATTTGCTGCTGTTATGGGGTTTTTGTTTGTTTGCTGGTATTAAAGATGTGTGCATAGTAATTACCATGCTTACTCTCAAGGATAGACTGTGGTTCGTACATTCATTTGTATATGGCTAGCTAATGAAACCAGGAACTGCTTTCCCCGAATAAACCCATGTGCCCTGTCCTACCTGACGCCCTAATTCTAAGGTCAGGTCCTCTGTCCTTGGCACACCCACGAGCCCGCAGAAGGCTTGTGGCACTACTGTGTATGAGGAAAGCGGTGGTTCAAAGGACTCAGGAGGCTGCATGTTCTCTCAAAACAATCATACGACTTGTTGCCTTGGCTTCTATCTACGTATTTTGTATTCCAAAAGGAACTACGTGTTTTGCAGATTGATTTTTTTCTTTTTTTTTTTCTTTTTTAAGGAAAAGGCATATATAAAAAAGAAAGTCATGCTCTACCGTTAGGAGTAATAATATTATGATTACTTAAAATGGAAAGATGCTGTAAAAACCAATTTACTACTACTTTTGCTTTTTCCGCTTGGCTAAATTAAATTGGTCGAAGCAGTTCACTCACAGAAATATTTTCTGATTGTCACAAACACCATAAATGTTTTCCCAGGAGGGTAGAGGAATAGTTAAATCAAACAAAATAACTTTTTGTTGACTTGTTGCTTTGCATGGGAATCTCGATAAACCACAGCTGAACCAAAGAAAAAAGTAATTTATAGTCTTGCAGCAATGAGAGTCAGAAAATTCTGCTTTACTTATCAGCATTTACTACCTATTGTCAGGCACTTTAATCTCCCCTGGTTTCTGTTCCTCATGTGTAGAGGGAGCTGGAGGAGATTTCTTCTTTCTCAGGAAACAGACAGTGTACTGAGGAGGTTACACTGGCCTGGGGGAGACCAAATTCATGATCGCCCTTTAACTTTTGATTCTCTGCTGGAGACACCTGGTAGGGGCTTTGCAGTATCTGTTTCAATAATATCAAATTCATAGGTAGAAAAAGCAAGTTGAGCGGTTTAAACAACCCAGAATGTGGTTATAAAACCAGATGGTAAAGCATAAATACTTGACTCATAGATTTCCACATATCTGCTGTACAGTATAATCCATTAATGTCATCATAATATTTCCCCCATCCATTTCAAAACACAGGCTAGTTCTGTTGAAGTCAAGGCATTACAGAGTAACAGCCTGGCTTTAGTTCCTGAACTGGGGCAGTCGGCTGTTCTTTCAAGGCACTGAGACTACTCACACCTCTGCTACAAGGAACTTCTTCCAAGCAGGAGCTGCACTGCACGTGCGTGCGTGCACAAACTGTTCACTGCCGTTACCTTTCGGTCACCCATGAAGATGAATGTACTGAGGAAAGGTAATTAGCAAAGCCTGAGGAAAAAAATGGATCGGCCTGTTTTTTACTGACGGGTAACAGTCCAAAACTGATCAGTGACAAATATTTAGTTGTGTTGGAGTTGGTTTAGCAACCAAACGACAGCATTCAAGTCCAAATTTCCTTTTCCGTGCTACAGGTTCCTCCGTTTCTTTCTGTACGTACAGATCTGTATCTATATGCAATACAAATGTTATAAATAACGTCGATGCTTGTGACTGCAGTTAATATATTTGTTCAGATGGTTATGTCCAAAGCCCAGATTTGATTCTTTGCAAATATCACCCCTGCAAAGTCCTAAACCCTACATATTAACAAAATAGAAATAGACAAATTAAAAGATGTCATATTCTCACATAGTCACAAGCATCAGCTGAAGTTACAGCATTGCTCTCCCTGACACACTTGCTAAGTTTACCCATGCTGCTTTCCAGAACTGACGTGTGTTCTGAATTATATAGCGTGATGCTGCTGGCCAGCTTTTCTGTACCTCAGGCTGCACAGTCCCTTGTTCCTTCCACCTCTGCTAAACCGAACAAGTGACGTTTGCAGAAGTGCACCAGTGTGTGTCCTCTTAGGGGTTCCCTCAACTCTGCTCATCTAGGTCTTGCTGAAGGTTTTGGTTTTTAAACCCATCCATAATGCTAGGCACAAGAGAGGGCACTTTCCCACCCATGGCAGCTACAGTATATACTGTTCCTCGTCCTTTTTGTTTCACCTTTTTCTCCCCTCCTTTTAGGAACCTCTCCTATTTCGCTACCCAAAGCAGTCCCTCTGCCGTCATTCTGGACCTCTGGGAAGCCCGACATCAGCACGATGGCGACCTTGACTCCCTGGCCTGTGCCCTGGAAGAAATAGGAAGGACACACTCCAAAATCTCAGACATAACGGAACCTGAGATTGAAGAGCCTGACTTCAACTACAGCAGACAAAATGGACTTTAGTCCCCTTTTTCCCATTCAGGAACTGATGGCCAGCTTTGACTATCACACTAGAGAATCTCTTTGGCAGGGAGGAAATAAGGGTTTCTGCACACTGTGTATGGAAACAAACACGCATTTCCACAACGCAGTTTTCGGTTGGAGGAGCAGAAGAAGCCCTATTAAAAATCATCTCAGTAATAAGGAAAACACAAGCTTCTCCCTGTCCGCTCTCATTTAAAATTCATGTTTTAATGTCAGAACCAAAACTACACATCCATCATTCCCGGGGCAGGAAGGAGGGAGATACAGAGCCATAAAAGGTAAATATTATGACATAATGTATTTAGGAAAGAGTAATGCTAACACAATGCCTAGTGAAAATCAGCAAATATGATACTGACTGTTCAGAGCCACTAGAGGTTAATCCTGTGTTAAAGGTTTTCTTCTTGGGGCCTTGGCCCCCCTTTGTCCTGCATCTCTAACTTAGCAGACCTGGAGCGGGTTTCAAGTGTCCTTTGAGAGCATCACGTTGTCACTGTGTGTGTGCTACAGAAACACTGAAGAGCGGGCCTTACCCTGTTCAGATGCTTGAGGAACTGGAAGATCTCATAACTATTTAATTGATATCATGTGTATTCCAAACAATTTATTTTTAAAATTCCATCAGTTAATGAATGTACATTTGCTGCAGAGCTTTCCTGCCTGTTCCGTTAACACAGTAACCAACGAAACAAAACCATTCTCTGTGAAATTAGAGTGTGTGCGTGTGTGAGAGAAATTTTCTGCAGTTCTCAGTCTGCAAAACTTTCACTTAGTCAAAAAATATTTCTTTGGGGGTGGATTTAAATAACCGAATAAAATGCCGGATATTGCCAGTCCTATTTTAGCAACTTTACAGATTTTTTTATTTCTTTATGTTCTGGGGCTAAACTGAAAAGTAAAGGTGAAATCAATCAGCACAGCTTAATTTTGGTTTAGTTTCAGACTGAAACAATAAACCCCAGACAGTTCTGCCAAAACCAGGCTGGATTTCATTGTGCAATTTGGAGATTTCACAGGATGTATAGCTGGCTGTGCTACACTTGGTTTAGTTGCAGACATCCCATGTACCACCAAACCCAGAATCTAACTAAAGAATTCCCCTCATTTTTTATCCATTTCATAAAAAATAATTTATTACTTCAACTGAACCAAAAAAAGAGCTGTTACTGTGAGCAAGTGTCCTAGCGGAACTGGTACCGAGCCAAATTTAACCATTATTTTTACTAATATTTTCTTTAAAATTAGCCAAGGTGCTCGTTAGCTCTGGCCCTGGGCTATCAGTTTTGGTGACAGGAACACAATCAGCATAAAGCAGAAACACAAACAAACTGTAGGAGCTTTATGAAAATGCCAGAAATTTTAAACAAAGCCCTTGGGGTTTTTCTTCCCCCTCACCCCCTATTTGGCTGAGAGCAGGATGATAGGGCCACAGGGCAGGTACTTAGAGTGCAAATCAATAATAATCCGAAACTATTTCCTTACCCAGGATTCTCCTTCTGAAACGTATGGTGAAAAGCTCCTGATACAAGACTTTGCTTGTTCTCGCTGATCTGAAATTGCCAGTTTCATTGCTTCCCCAGCTCAGCAGGCTGGAATAGTCTTAGACTTTTAAATACTTGGACTTCCCCACACATTTTCTGCACTTTCATGCAGCCTGACATAAAAGTTCCTGTTTGCAATGGGAAATCATAATGGCTGCAAGCATATTTAAGACTGAGACAAAAATACCAGCTTATTTGGCAGCAAGCTGTCACTGTTTTCAGCAGCACATGGTTCTATCTGAGTTTGAATTATATTTCTAGTGACTTCCAGTCCTCCTCCTCAGAAACCTTTTCTTCATTGGACAAAATGTCATGAATTAAAAAAAAATAGAGAACAGCATCCACAGCAAAGCGGTGGAGTTTTAGTGAGCTGTCGTTGTCTGGGAAACCAGCTACAGTCACTCTCCAGCAGTTAATTTGTTCTCAGTTTCTCCTCAGATGCAGTCTTAATTTTCAAACTCGTGTAGGTGAGCTACCACCACAAACACCTAAGTACTACCCTGCAGGTGCTGTAGCAGATTCACATCATTCCAAAGAGCTGTGGGTATTATCTCCTCTTGTTTTCCAAATATATGTGAGCTACACACAGCGTACGTGGCCAGAAGAGCTGCTGCACGGAGCTCAGACCTTAAAGCTTTTTCTCAGGAAATGCACAGTTTACTTTCAAGACTTGGGTAGCTTTGAAAAACCTCTATGTACAGCGACACCCAACTCTGCCTACTGCGTGCTTGGTAGAGCCTAGAGAGAAAGAAACCCGAAGCTGTCTAGACCGACTTCCTCCAAAGTACGTCTGAAAGGGCCCGCAGAGCGCGGGAATCTGGGCTGTACACCAAACCCCAAGTTAGATCCAAAATCCAACACAGTCCAGTATCTGAGTTAAGGGACTGAGAAGGAATAAATGTCAAAGTTTCTTACAATGCCAGAAACAAAACTGTTCCCTTTTGGGCCTAAGGTAAGATTTTGATTTTACATGCTCACTAGAGTATTGTTGTTTCCTTTATGTTTTGTTTCCGGTTTTTTCTTCACCTTTGCCAAAGCAGCTTCCTTGTTACTGGTCTCGCTTTTGTGACTCTGAATGAAGATCTCGGACTTTTTCTAACCCGTTACCATTTTGATACTCTTGCATTGTTTAAGAGGACTAGAAATGCCACAATGCTACTTATTTACCTTCTTACCCCATTGGAATGGGGTTTGAAACAGTACTCAAAGCAAACCGCTAGCCTGCAAGTGCCACAATCTTTTGCGTTCCTTTGAAGAGCCCTTCCTTTCCAAACTTTCCTTCTGTTTAACACACGCTGCCTAACAATGGCCCTGGGCTCCCCAGGCTCTGTGCAGTGAGGAATCCTGCATGACTGCCACCACATCGCCTTGGCCGTCCCGTGCAGCCTTTTACTGGCTGCTCTCACATTTCAGTTCTGCTCACTCTCTTGTCTACGACGAAACCTCCTGGTTTATTCTACTTCTTTGAACATCCTTGCTGTCATTCTCTGTATCATCTCTAGTTCTGTATCTTTTTGGAGACAGAGTGACCAATAACTTGTTTTTCAACAGGACCACAGGCTAAATCACGCAATTCCTCCATTTCTTGCTGTTCCCACATTCAGTATCAATCACAGAGGCTTAAGATCTCACTATAGCATAAAGCCCCAAGAAACCCCTGCGAGAGCTTGCAGGGTGCCTGAGAATACAGTGACTGACTTTACTGTGCAGATTACTCGAGCTGATACATCCTGAGCATCCAGAAAATAAAAACTGTGAGGAAAAACTGGGCAGCTGAAAAAAACTGAGGTGACAGAGATGATGTTAAAATAATTTTTAAAAAAATTATGAAAAGGAAATTATTTGTTCTCCAGGGTAAGGAGGGATATTGGTAGGTAGTCACTGGACAATAAGACTTTTGATTGCAAAAATAGGCTCCAGGTTTTTTTCTGCTCCCTTTCCCCCTCAGCGGGGCCTGGGACAGACACGCTTGTTTTCAGATGCTCCCTCCCTGCCGGTTTGCGTTACCATCATGGGATGGTAGTAGCAGCACTCAGCCCTTTTACCTAGCGAGGCTTATGTCAGTTCTCCTCCCTTTTTCAGGCACAGTGTGGTTTGAAAGATGGAGAAATTAAAATGGTTGTTAGGTAAATGCTTCTGCTATCATATAAACGAGGCCGCAACATGGATTTTGTTACCCTGAGCAAACAGCTAAACAATACCAGCACGAGATGTTGAAGGTTTGCTTCCTGTTTTCCCCACTAGAAAGCAGCTGACTTTTGCCAGCTCCCCGCCAAGCCGGCTGTACGCGTGCTTTGCAGTACAGGATTCTCTCAGAATGATAATTCAGAATTTGGGTGCGAATGCTATATAAATAGATATGGTGAACATTATTAGCAACCTTAAAATTCCAGAAGCAGATTTTTAAGGTCTATGTTAAAAAGATTTTTTGGAAATCTTTATGCACGCATGTATAGATAAACAAATTATATATATATAAAAAATTTGATCCAAAACACAGATGTAAAGGAGCATCTGAAGCAGGATCAGATGCCAGAAATTAAAAATTTATTCCTCTCCTCTGTTTTATAGATCATTACTTTTGAAAAATATTTTTTTAAAATCTCTTCCCAAACTAGAAAGTAAACGGAAGAGAAATGCAATGTTACACACTTCACATTCCATCTAGCTGCCCTGAGTCTGAGCTGCTAAAACAGCCCTTCTGATTTGCATCACCAAAGAATCTGCACCAGTACATTTTCATCTTCCTAAGCAGCTTTCCCAGATATTTCAGGGCTGCGAATCATTTAAGACTAATAGTTGCATTTTAAAAATGACTTACAATTTTGTCACCAAAACGGTACACTTCGCAGCTCCGCCAGACTGCAGCATCATAAAGCTAATTTACGGTTTTTACAACACCGCTTTTGCAGTCTTACTAGTTTACATTAAAACCCTTTAAGCCACAAGGAAAGGAACCCTGTGTGGTAGATTTAAATTCAAACTTCATTTACCAGTGCAAGTCCCATAAAACTAAGATGTACTCCCACAAAAATTTTATTGGGCTTTTTGTAATAGATGAAAAGGTATTGACACAAGTCTCTTAAAGTACAGGGAACTGGCTTTGTTATTATTTTTATCTCTGGCAACAGCTGGTCTGCTCCTCTCTGAGTGTGCAGAGCTTTCGGCAGGGTGAGACAGAAGCTTATTCAGCATAAATCACAAACCCAGCGATCTTGGTGGAGCACTACATGGTATTAACATCATACGAAAGGTCCATTCTTTCTTTTTTCCATTTGAAAGATAGTACTATATGACAGTTTTAAAACGTTCAGTAACTGGTCAATTCCAGATAATATTTTCCACTACAAAACCCATAGCTTATATATACAGCGAAGCTAAAACAAGGGAGGGCTGTTGGGGATTTCTGTTCACGATTTGATCCACCCACCGCCCCCAGTCTATTTCTGCCTATAAAACATAGGTTTAAGCAAGGGCAGCATTATTTCTTGGGTGATGATTAACTGAATGGAAAACAAGAAATAATTATTTCTAAGTCCTTAGCAGTGGCAAATGATGGGAAGATTTGTCTTTCTAGCCTTTCTTTTACTAATTTGAATTATACCTAGGAGTTATCCCACTTCTTACACTGCAGTGGAGATGGTTGGTATTCCTCACCGAGAGCCTTTTCCATGTTACACCTGCTGAAGAGTGTTTCCTGTGGGTTGTTCACTCGCGGTATATGCTTTGGTAAAATTACTGCCTTGACACTATTCCTGCTTCAGACGAGGCTGGCGGGTTTTCCGCAGCAGCATGTAAAATGGCACATATATCCTGTCTTGGATATATAATGCTTGTCTAGTTAAAACTGTCTAGTTAAAATAAAAGGATTCCTGAGCAAGTACAGTAACTAAAAATATCAGGTGTGTAACACACAATACCTGTGGCAACAAATAAAACTCAATATGCTGGTAAAAGACCATGAATCATTTTCCAGTAACGCAGTCTAGCTCTTTCCTCTCATTGCCAATACAAGCGTGAATGGTAGCAAAAATCTCCTTTCCAACATGGACAAAAATAAATGTATCACTCTGAGATTAAAGAATCGCTTAGAGAATCATTTGATAGTAACAGTGTCCGCAATGCAGAAAACAGAACTGATGTTCTACTCATTGCTGCAAGTAAAAGAAAAACCTGTCAGTATCCATGTTCACTGTTCTGTCCAAAAATAAAGTGTCTAGGAATTTGCCACGATATTTTTTGTATTAGAGGTGAATAGTACAGATTCTACTAGTGTTTCTTGTCTGGGGCTTGGGTGGGTAGGGGTGTACTGTGATTTTCAAGCTATTGCAAAAGCTGCTTTTAAATAAGCTGTTCAATTGTACTAACTTGGTTTGTGCTTTACGAGGGAACCCGGGGAGCCAGGATTCGATGGGTAGCCTCCTTGCCTTGCTGTCACAGGGTAACTAGAGCTGAAGTCACTTGTGAAACTTAGCAAAGGGATGGGAGGTTAGATGGCCCATCCCTGATCTGTAATGTAGTGTACTGTAATCTAATGAGATTAGACACTCACCTACTGTAGAACCGTGGTTTTGTCAGCAGCTACTTAGTTTGTCTGCCCCTGGTGTGATAACCTTGGTTGAGAATGTACTTCTGCAGATTTAAGAAGATGTCAAACCCCTGTGTTATCTGCTCTCTGTATATAAATCTTACTGTCCAATCCCAAAGGAAATGTGTAGCACAACATGAAGTTAAGGGTGTTCTGCACCAAGCCTGGTTAAAGTTTTTTCTGATGCGGCAGGAGGGGGAAGACATGGATCTAACACCAAGCTTGCTACAGAGAACAAGAATGTTTCCTAACAAATCCTCACTGAGAACTGACTGAAGCTTTGGTTTGCAGTTAAAAATGTGAAAACCTGGTATTTCCCATAGTGAAATTTGGAACGTTATCCATGATGATATCTTTTCAAACAATTCCTTCAGTTTTCCCCCGTTTATGTGCTGAAGTTGGAGGGAGGAATAGTTTTACATGAAGCTGTAGACCTTTGCATTCCTTCCACTTCCACTCTAAATCCCAGGTGCCATTACCATTACTGAGCCTCACACAGTTCCCTGCTGCGTCACTAAGCAGCACGCGGCATCTATCTACTTCTGGTACCTAATTCGTGATGCGGGAGATGGAGCTGCCTCCTCCTGCCTCTTAATCACATTCACACCCACCGTGACTCTGCTGATCTCAGTTTATACAGGTAGAAAGCTGTTAGGTGTACACCTTTTCTTAATTCAGACGAGGTAAAATGTGACCTGGTGAGACTTCAGTGTTCTGCCTGACTAAGGCTCACTGAAAAATTTCCATTGCATTTTCAACTTTCTAAATTTTGACCAGCCTTTTGGTGAAAAGGGGAGGGGGACTTCAACCTAATCAAATACAAAATAAGTAATACAGTTTAGAAAAGACAAAAAATCTACAAGTATTTGTCTAGAGATCTACTTTCTCTTCTGCTCCTTTATTTTGGCAACAAATAGGTTCTGAAAATGTTGGTTCTTGCTCATTTGACTGAGCATTCTTCCCTCCCCCCGCTTCTCCCCACGGTTTCAGTGTGTTTAGAACTGAAAAAAGAGCAGAGGTTCGAATGCTTTCTTTAGTATGAAGCTGAAGGAGTAGGGAAGAGAGACAGAAGAACATAAAATAAAAAGCATGGCCTTGGCTTCATACCACACTTTCTGTGCCTTGTTCTATCGATGTAAATTCTGAATGTTGTACAGTAAAATACTTGGGAAAGACTCCTTGGAAAAGGCTGCACTGGCTTCTTTTTTCAGCACATGTACATATATAAATAAATATACATATATATTTGGTAATGCCAAACAGCTGTGTTATATTGTACTGAAAAAGTAATAATGGACAGTTTGGATGTTTTATGTAGAGTTTGCAAAAATTGTATGGCTATAGCCTTTTGAAGATAAATGTACAGACGTAAATTACTGCATATCAGTTATTTATGAATAAAGAGTCTTTTACTGACATCTTAGATTACTGTATGAGTGGCACATTAATTTCTGTGATAAAACAAGATGTTCTGATATAAGTGCTTTGGGATGCATCACTGGTTTTATAGTGAGTCTTGTATGGGGATGTATGCTGGAAAACTGTACTGGGCACCTTTTTGCAGAAAACCTGCAAAATCTACAGGAATAGGACCAGAACTGAAGTTTACCCTTTACTGACAACAGTGAAACAGTTCCAGAATATCACACTGGTCTGAACTTTGACCCAAAGAATGCCAATTACGTTCTACCTAAAATGTGATTTCAGGTATTTCACCAAAATACCATATCTATTTGTCTGAGCATACACATCTACAAGCCCTGCTCCAGGACTAGGACATCTTTGTCCTTCACCCTGCAAAACCAACATATTTTGCAAGGCGGAAGATGCAAAACCTCTCTGCCTATGTACGTGCACTGACAATTCCCTCTAAAATGCAGATAGCTCCATTGCTCCATTAAACAAGTGGTTGTACCTTGAATCCTCTTTCACTGGAAGCAAAGCTATGAGTTCTGTTCCATTTGCCATGTAAATGCAATCTTTTGATTTGTGATACCCTTAGTGAGACGCACCAGATAAGAACTCGTTGTCTTGATTAATCCTCCCTATACAGATGAGCTCACAACCTCAGATCCCACTTAAAAGAACTGAAGCCTCCCGTCAGCAAATAGAGCACTCAGTCCTGCAATCAGAACGCCTCTGATTGTAAGTAGCCGTCACCCATACACTGCAGCCTGACAGGGACGGTGACAAGTGAGCACAGCAATCTGTGCTGGCCTCCTCCACAGGCACAGCCCTCCTCTGCCTGCCGCCAGCATGGGCAGCCGGCACTGGGAGCGACGGGCCCCTTGGATTGCGCCAGGGCAGCACTGCAGGGTTGGGGCTTCAGTAATTCAGCTGCTGTTCAGCCTGACTTCACTGTCTCAGGATTAGCGATAGATACCCCCTTAAAACCCTTACAGATGGTATCTTCACATAGGCAAAGGTGAGACAAGAGCTTCAGCTTTCTGCTAGACATAGTCCACAGCCCTTTTCTGGATGGATTTGATCTACACCCAGCTACCACTGTGTCACATTAGCACATACAATTAAGCATCAACTACAGCTATGTTAGCCCGAGAAAAATGAGACTCTGGATATGGCACTCACCCTAAGGTGAGATGTTGTAAAATGTATTATTAATACATACGTAGCAGGGGCTGCTGGGACAAGCTGTTATAAATCAAGCCATCTTCCCAACATTTTATTACATACATTGAAGTTGTTACCATCCAAGGTCCCATGCACCATATAATGGAATGGCCACCCTCTATAATAAATAGGACTATCATGTTAACTGCCTTTGACAGTCATTGTAAAATTATTCATGATTAATTATGTTTGCAAAGAAATAACGTATGTTATTGTAAGAAGTTCATTGCATTGTGATTTAATGAGCCGCCACTTAGACGTTACACTGCAGTCTGCTGCCAGATTCTCTCACAACAGAACGATGGTCTCCATCAAACGCAGCACGGTGGCATTCTCCTTCCTTACATGCCACATTCCCTCACGCCTGCACAGCTCCCCAGCCCACAACCACTGCCCGGCTGCGCTCAGGTACGGCAGAAACGGAGCCAGGACCCAAGGGCAGTACAAGGGCATTTTGTATTAATAAAATGAATTCGCTTTTTTTACGCTGAGTATAAAAATGCTTGTGCAACTGCAAGTACTCTGCTGCCCCCTCNAACATTGATATTACCGTTACCGCATTGAAACTATTTCGTTTTTAAACAGTCAGCCACCTAACCCACTGTTAGAGTCAGTATCTTCCCCCTGCCAAAGTCAGGAAGTAATCTTTACTGATGCAATTAAAATTATAATTACTATCATTTCCCTTGTCTTGTACATACCTGGGGATTTTTTTAAGAATTAAGGCTTATTAAAACATGTGCTGTTCGTAGATACCTGTTTTGAGTACAGGTAGAATGTCAGCTCCAAGCTCAAGTCTAATAAAGCACTGATCTGTCTTTGAAGATAGCGAATGCTGGGTGACACTGCTGGAAGAAGATAAAACCTAAAACTGAAAGAGGGTGGAGATCTAAACTGTAATGCAAACTAATAAATCATACTTAATTCAGAGAGGGTCCCATCTATTCTGATTAGTAAAGTCATTCTGGTCTCTGAAATCAAATAGCCTGGCTTGGAATGAGTTTTACAATGCCCTGCAGAGAGACGTGCTTTGAGGACGTTGGGTCAAAACCACATTGGCTCTCAGGGAATTTATACAGCCCCTGTGCACACAAAAGTTTCCTTGTTCTGCAACTACTTAACAGATGAGATTCCCACAGAATATCCAGCTACAGAAGATCACAGGACCCAGCCAAAACTATTGGATTGGTGTAAAACCTGGTCTTGTAAGAACTGCTGCTCCAACTCCAGACAGCCGACTGTCACAGTCCGTGAAGATCTACTGCTTCACCCTACTGCCCTCCTTTTACTGCGTTCCTTTGCTTACAAAGAAAAGCGTAACAAATAAACGCCACTTGCTTCTGCCAAGAGCACCAGTCACCAGGGCGGGTGTTTCTTTTTTGTTTTGTTTTAAGGCCTGTTGGTTGCTGACTCAAATCCTCGAACCCTTCTGTTGTGACAGGAGGCAACACTAGAGAAAACTACTCCTGGTTACAAACACCACAGACTAATTTAAACTAAACTGAATGAATCCCAATCTGTCCTCTGCGAAGGAGGTTTGTGCTTTTTTGCATTTTTTTTTCCCCTCTTCTACTTGCGATAGATTGGTTTGATTTTATGTAGTTAGCATTCCAACATTTACCACAGCTTCAGGGCTATTTTCCCCGTATTTTTTTTCTGTTTGTTTGCTCTTTTTTCCCCTGTCAGCTTTATTTACTGAACAGGAGCCACTGGCAGATTCAAACCTCAAGTAGTGGTCAATGCCTGAAGTCCTTCCTACAGAAAGCTTTATTAGTAAAAAACCCAAACAACCCTAAGCAAGCCCAATCACTACGTTTTGCAGAGATTACCAACGTCTGACATTGCAATTACCCAGCAATTTGACAACCTAGCATTTCCCGTGGTTGAAGCATCTGTATTGCCATGTTTCTCCCCTCAACAGGAAGGAAAGAAAATATTACTCTAGACTTTTACTCACTTTAATTAAAACTTTCATAATGCCCTTGAAGCGCTACCCTCCCAGAAACCCAGGAGGGCTGTCAGAGGGCTGTAAAGTCCTGTCGCTGTGCTCCACCTCTACAGAAGAGATCTGCTGGCTAGGAACTGCTGCAATCACTATCGCACTTCACATGGCATCAAAACTGTCTGCCCTAAAGTAATTTTTGTGTTTTTCCAGTGCGGGAGAACCTCTCTCAAGTGCTAGAAAATAAAATGGGCTTTATAAAAGATGCAGCCCCACCGCTATCACGTTGGCAAGTCCCACTCCGACACCAAAAGCCGCATTGAAAATCTTCAGCATATTGGTTAGCATTTGATCAAGATACTCTGTCTTCTCAAAGGAAAAAGTACTACATGGTGAAGCATGAACCCTGCTGCAGCGAGTTGCCTGACTCCTACACTTGATTTCAAAACATGTGATTGATAATCTAAAGCAAACAGCACTCCTGCTCTATGGTCTCCCCGCCCCGCTTCAAAGCGCACCATGTAATATCTTCAGATCAAAGAGGAGGCACCTAGAGGGCCGATCAGATGGCACATCGCGAGCGCTTTGAACTGCTGCTTTCTCTGCTCTTTTCTTCAGGGGAGAATCGCTGAGAGATGTCTTTACTGAATACAATACTTTACTGGTGGCTGCGAAGTGCCAAACTGCAATGTTTAATCCCCCCGCGGAATGGTATTATCCTGCTAGCCTAGAAAAGTACAACGACCTTGCTTGAAGTAGTAAAGCCTACTGGAAAAGGAAACAACATCAACACACTCAACTGGAACTCAGGCCAGCTGGGTGTAATTCTGGGCTGCATTGTGTGTGTCACATCAGTTGTCTGGTTTTGGAGCCCTCAGATTTCTCTCTCTATACTGAGTACAGCAATACTTCCAATTCCTTTACCATCCAAAAGACAAAAAAAAATACATTATCTCTCAGTATTTTAACTCTCTAGAGCACGGACAAACTTTCTTACACAGCGGCCAGTACCTCCGGGGTTGAATCTGTAACTGTAATATAATTATTATTAGGTTGTTATTTACCAACACCACCATGCCAGGCACACTGTAAAAACTATGCGCTATTTTTCTTAGAGGGCTGAGGCAGCCAAAAAAACCCATATGGCCAGGACAGTGTTTTGTGATTGCATTTATGAGACAGGACCACATGACAACTGCCTCTGTAGTGTGGCAGTAAATTGTGTATTATAATAGGCAATACACATTATTAGCATGACTCTTTTACATACAAATAAATCATTGGCTCTTCAAAAATGACTTCTGATGAATCCAGAGTTCAAAATAAGCTTTAAAGCAGGCCCTTTAAAAAGTTTGGTTCCTTGTATCAGAAATATTAAAAGTGGTTTGTTTTGAATCATCTATTAGTAAAGCATACTTTGCTGTGAATGAGGGCTCTTAGTTCTTAATCATGCCTGCTATGAGGATAATTTTTCTACAGAATTAATGAGAAGGGTAGCTGAAGAGTAACTACTGAAATCAGTGCAAGAGCGAAGAAATTCTCGTGATGGAAAAAAGTAACACTGCCTTTCTGGGAGTATATAAAAATAAACCACTGTCATTTACTGAAGTAATTCAGTCTCACTGAACCACTGCAGAGAGAGCCTAAGTTTTGTTCTGCCTACAGACACACTAATAAGGAGAGAGACCGCACACTGGGTATGTATGTGTACGCACACGCGCACCCTCCACCCCTCCAGTCTTGCCTTGGTAAGCAGATATGTGTTGGGCCAAAAATCCCTGGGATATGCAGGATGACAGTATTTTCCTCCCTCTTTAGGGGGATAACCAGCTCATTAAATCTTAACATGAAGGTTATTTTATTATGAAGTGACAGATCTAAAGATTTACTTCTCCATTCTTCACCTGCCTTCTCCCGTCTGCTTATTCCTTTGTATTTGCTAATGGCCTTTCTCTTGTTATACAATCCTGTCAAGAGTGTAAAAATATCTCTCCGGACTGCTCATTTGGTCTAAATCATTCAGCCTGTACTGGTGACAAGAGAAAGTGTACATGCCATGGTTGATGCAGAGAAGGAGTTCTGTCCTATACTCCAGTAATTGTCACTGCATGATAAGAAAGTGTAAGATTTAATAAGGTCATAAAATAGAATGGCATGAGCTGGTGTGATAGGTATTTTTTTCATTAACATTCAGAAAATCTGGATTCAGCGG
This sequence comes from Psophia crepitans, assembly GCA_013399095.1. Classification (NCBI taxonomy): domain Eukaryota; kingdom Metazoa; phylum Chordata; class Aves; order Gruiformes; family Psophiidae; genus Psophia; species Psophia crepitans. Next base: position 436,812 of record VWZZ01000865.1, on the reverse strand, counting down.
GACGATAAATTACAGCAATTGAACAGAAATGACCCATTTGATTATTCATCACTTCCAGCAAACCAGTGAAAGCAGCAGGGCTGGGAGTACCTCTACCATCACAACAGCAGAAGTATCCTCGGTAGCCTTAAAGCCATTATTCCCTATGCCACCACGTTGTCTGTGATGATTTCAAGACCTAGAATTGTACTCTGAAGTAGTAAGAAAACTGAATCCTTGCAACTAGTTTAGTTTTGAACATAATGGATGTAGTGAAACCAAGTATTTCTATAAACTATGATGTGCATCTGTTTTAAAGTGCTGAGCGCTGACGACTGATTGTTGGATTCTTCAAGTTTCCAATGCAGATGCTTAAATCAAGGCCAGGGTAAACCAAAAATAATTTAAAAAGAAAAATAGAGACACTTAGGTGTATTTTTCCTCTCACCCATTTCCAGCTCAATAATACAGTCCCCTCAAAGATTTCCATGTACCACTGCTGGATGCAAGACTGGAGTTAAAAATTCTTAGCCAGAACGGAAAAGCTGAAGGGTTGAAGACAGAAGCACAGAAATCCCTAAATCCATTATTTTTCGTTACTACCTTTCCTGCCAGCTCTTCAGCTTCCTGTGCTGACCACACTTGCTATGTTTATCCAAAGTCTTCTGTGCGTTTGCTCTGTGTGGTGTCACTCAGCTCCCCTTTCCCCCAGCTCTGGTGCATTATAGCTTGTTTCATCAGCTGGTACTTACATTGCACATAGACAGGACACTTGCATCCACGCTCCAAAAAAAAAAAAAGCCCTTTAGAAATGAGTGAGCAGAGCAGGATCACAGCTGTGGTTCAGTTGTACAAACAGACTCAGCAGAAAACTGATTCACTCTTATTTTTTACACCCTGCAAGAAGGACTGGAGCAGTTGCTCTTGTCCTCACACTGCACAGGAGGAGATCCAATGCACTGTTGGCCAAAGCCATTCAAATTCCTGAAGACTTTTGCTACAGATAGGTAGCAAAATAGGTATTCTATTCTATTCTATTCAATAAGATACTCGATGCTGCTCAGCATTGACAGTCCATTGATATTGAAGAACTAACCTTTAAAACTAAGGAAATTACTTCAGCTTCTCTGATATTTGAGTGAGTTGAAGATAACATTTGAAAATCTATTATCGAATAAGACACCATTCCACTTAGATGCATTTCTCCTTTGTGTGTATTTTCAGGGCTGTTGCTTCTTCTGTCTTCACTATTGTTTTTACTATTTCTGAATAATATTTGCATAAAGATCAGGGTCTTTGTGCTGCTAGGAAAGTGAGGGCACCCATTAGTGGAGAAGTAAAAATGAAAATGTCATTTTATATCATGCTTCTTGTAATGAAGTAAAAATATAAAAAGAAAATTATCATTTAAATAAAATATGAATGGAAAAATCATGGCTCTGTATAACAGCACATAAAGATGGATATACATTACGTAAACTCTAACTCCCATAGAGGGAGGAGAAGGACAGTTTTATACCGTAGTTACAGACCTGGGACTATGAAGATCACATCAATTCACAAATCTACGATATTTGGAATAGTCGTTTCCTTGCACAGTCCTTCCTTACCTTTTATATACAACGCTAGAATATTTTCCTAGTGCAGACAGATATCCTAGAAAGAGAATCCCACTACGAAACATGGCATTTCCCTTCTCACAGTCATACCCTTACTTCCCTCCTCCTGTTATCTCTGTTGCCTTGACCAGTCAGGCATTATCTTTCTTGGACAACTCTGCTCCAATCTTACCCTTTCCCCCCACACAACCTTCTTTCAAGAACCGCAGAGGCTCAGCCTTTCCTATTCACTCTTGCTGCAGCCAGAGCGGTCCACTCCCTTCAAACAAAAATGAAATAACCCTTTGCACTTTTCCCCCAGCATTCCCTTCCCCACACAAACATTTGCCACAACTAGACTGCTGTAACTCCCTTTATTTTAGTCCACCACCTCAGCACACCTATGTGCAGCTCCCGAAGCAACTCAACACCAAGAAAGATACAAACAGACCGTAAAACCATGCTCACTTCCTCCCGTATGGAAATAGTGCTTGCCCCACCACCCCAGGAGGTACCCACTGCATCCCTTCCGAAAGAACAGCATCCAGTTCTTCCTCCATGAGGACCACATAACCAAAAAATGAATGAACAATTATCATCACTCTTGGGAGTAATGAGAGCTGCTGGGACGCAGACGCCTTTTGAAATAATCAGACTTCTGAAGGTGCTAAATGAGAAGCTGAGGTCTTTTGAGAAATGTCATACCATTTGTGGGCAATGAACAGTTTTGAAAGTAGGACCCTCAATTTCTTTATCCCCATTTCATATAAATAAAAGTATATTTTCCACCTCGTTACCTGGAAACATTTGGTTTTGCTTCTTAGAAGCTTGCCTGCATCTAGCAATTGTTTACTACTAATTAGCACGATCTGCTTATCACAGCCATCTATAGAAGTGTCAGATCCAAGGAACTGGGACTGAGTAGGAAACAAGAAACAGAGACCCTGGTTTTGTGAAAGAACCAATATATTAAAACACAGGGGAATAAAAGGTGCATTAAGCTCAGGCTTGGTTTACAAACTTTGAGGAAGCAATTGCTGTTGTTTGAAGGATGTGTTATGATCAAACTAATTTATGGGGCTGTAATAGAGTGGTGAAACCTCTGTACTTAACATTTATGGGGAAAACTTAACAGTTTTGCTACATATAAATTCGATTAAAATTTGACTTAGGAAAAGGTGCTGTGATTTTTTTTCCTTGCATTTTGTCCTTCACTAATTACTTTTTCTTTTTAATACTCTGCCATCTAATACACTTGGAGAAAATCTTTGCAAATAGCAATCTGATTAAAATCCTGCAGTACAGTTTACAGAGATTACAGATGTGTACAAAAAATGGACATTGGTCTTTAAAAAGCGTGTTTTTTTCCCCCTTGTACTCCTTGAAGAATGTGTTACATGCTGAACAGACGGTCATTTTTCTGAACAGGTGAAGAAACCATTATAAAATATCCTAGACAACCACGCACCGTTTTTATCCACGCTTATTTTAATCCCACGGTACATGGTGCTATTATGCATGCAAAAAGGTAATGAGGCAGGCAAAGGTTATTACTAGGGACACTATTGGAATGACGAGGGGCTGCCAATGCAGAAGACTAACCTCAGGCTATCTGAAATTGAAATTTTTGGTTAAATTAATAACTCACCATGAGACCAGACAGTAATGCTGTCTGTCCCCTGCAGGGCTGAAAATGTCTTTTGACATTAATAAAAAAAAAAAAGGGGAGGCGGTGTTGCCCGTGAAGACACACGGAGAAGCAATCCACTCAGCTGCGCTGGTGCCACGAAGTGTGGGAGATGGGACGCCAACAGAATAAGGCAGTGCCTGCCCTTGACCTCCTGACAAGCCAAGTGAGTGCTCCAGCTGACTGTGGCCAAGTTGCAAGAGGAAGCTAATAACTCCCTCCATCCTTCCCAATACTTTCAGGATTTATTTTTTTTTTATCATTAACAAGGGAAATTGTCTCATTATCCTCATTACTATTCATAACAGCACCAGAAATTTTCTGAGGCATTTTACAGAGCAGTTTAAAAAAAATCCCTGCTCCCAGAGCTGAAGAGTTTACGGTGTAATTTACACATGCAGCTCTAGGTCAGAGGCACAAACAGCATCTGCAAAGATGGGTGAGGAAAGACAAAGATTAGGGTAATAACATAACACAGTTAATTTGCTTTTTCTACCTGCAAAGCTAGGTGCAACCTTTGGCTGAACCGGTGATATCTAGACACCCAAGACAGACCTCTCTCTGAAAGAGATGAGGCAGGAAGGGGAGTAGAGGGAAAGAGAGAAGAGGAATATTTTAATAAATGACACAGAGAAATCAAATAATACTGCAGTATTAAGCTGGCAGCAATTCTCAACTGGTCAACACTTGCAAAATCTGTAGGTTTACCTACAACCCTTTGTCTAGTGAGAAAGCTCAAATGATACAGTATGCAGACATCAGCAAGGACACACTTCTGAGAAACAACAGCAAAACTGAAACAGGTTTTCTTTTTGAAGGGAAGGAGGAAGGAAGGGAGGATGAGAAACAAAGAGAAGACTAAAATAACTCATAGTGAATGTCAGAAGGCTGGTAAAGCTAGAGATACATCCAATGGAGCAAATGCAAGAAGCCAGGAGAAAACTAGACGAGAAACTACTGCCTGTGTGACAGGAGGAGGAAGTCACTGGGGAAGGTATACTGCGTCCTATCCAGTTTCTTTTGGAAGGAATCTGTGGGCCTATCTGCCTCAGCCTGCACTGGTCACACTGGTCCCAAAGCCGCGCATGGCCCTGTCTGCACTAACACACCTATTTCTACTAAAGCTGTCTCAGAACTGTCTGGCTTGTACTAGCAAAAACCCGGGCTACGGATGCTTGGAGGTCCCTTATCAACTAGATAGAGCCTTTGTCATGGCGGGAGCAGGGAGCACATTCTCATTGCAGACAGCAAAGGGTGTGCTGCTTTGCAGGCACTCCGCTGCAGTTTGTGTACTTCTGTGGTACAAAATGGCCTGTTGCCTTCGTAGCACAGTACGTGTGCATGGTCTCTGAAGTCTCACTCATTATTCTATTAGACTTTAACGGTGTTCATAGGTTGTTTAGGATTAATGAGGCAAAAGTCCTCAATCAAGAAGCAATTTAAGAGTACACTGTTAATTCCACAGAGTTCTAAATGAACTAATTCAATACTAGTTGACCTTTTTATTTTGGGGGATGATTTGTGTCTGCATTTTCCCTGAGCGGTGCCCTTAAGCAGTGACAATTTGGAAGGGCATTTCTGGCCCAATGACTGAGATCAATCATGTTACAAGTAAGATGAACACACAAGTCAGGAGCAATACACTTTAAAAATGTACTGGCATGAAGCCCAGTGGTATGAGGATTATGGCAGCGCCTGTTCGGGTAAGGAAGGAACGCAGCTCCTTCAGATGGGCAGAACAAATTGATTCATTTCTAAGTTGTAAGATGGAGTGTCAGGAATGTTCTGCAACGGGTCGTTCTTGCTCAGTGTTGAGAGATACTGCCTTACTGCATTAGCTGGCAGGCGCGGGCAGCACTGGGACCCTGGCCCTTTTCACAACGCCTTGGGGAATGGCAACGGCAAGTGCATTCGACAGGCACACTCTTCTGAAAACACAGAGAGCTCGCAGAAGCTTATTTTGGCGTTGGGGCGGCATTACCATGTGACAGCACCTGCGACTGGCTAGACCAGGGACTGGCATCCCTGATTTACCCTAAATCACCATTTTGCTATCATCAAGAGACAAAGAAAATACTGTTATCATTTTTGCCAGGATGGTAGCATTTGGTCATTCTTCAGGTCATTGTGTTAAATATTAGAGTAAGGACAGATACTGGACAGTCATTTGGAGATACATACTGACTAGAACTTACCAGACAAAGAAAAAGATTGTCTTGTATATAAAAAAGAGATAAATACTTTATTGATAAACTCTGCACTACAACTACATACTGCCATTTAAAAAAAAAGATTAAGCAAGTGATGTGAATCAGACTACAATAATACTTAGATTTGGAGAAACCTTCTAGCTGCGTTATGATCCCATGAAGCTAGGTCAGATGTAAGGTACTGCCGAGCACCGACATCCCCAGCAGTGTATTCACCCTCACATGAAGGTGAGAAGGACAGAAAAGAACAAAGCAAGCCCCGGAAAGAGCTAATGTTAAGAAGCTTAAGGAAGCGACAGTTTTGACTAATCTGAAACGGCTCTTTTATTCTCTGTGTTTCTCATTGTAATTAAGATGGGATCTGCTGAAATAATGGCAATGGATAACCAGCATTTGTGTTAGTTCCCAAGAATACAAGGCAGATTATTGCTTTGTTCACATTTGGGTTTTTTACAATAGTGGTGAGGTTGTGAATTAACGAACACAATTAGGGCTTCTCCTTTCTTTATTCTTTTTTTAATACGATAAACCTTTACAAATATTCATTATTCTGTTAGCAGAAGGTTGCTAATTCTACTCTATAATTAATGTATTCCTGTTGTGATGGAGATGGTGTTTTGTAATGCAGTTTAGCTAGCTTTCTCCTTCCCTCCTTTATGCACCGATTTCAGCAGCCTTTGTTGGTAATGTCATTCAAGTAAGTAATAAGCAGCAAGGTCTTGGAATTGAAGATACGCACTTCTCCCTACTGACAAACATTTATCATCATGTCTTCACCTCCCATTTAGCAACGAGAAAACCAAAGTGTCAATGCAGGGTCCTGTTCCATAGACCAAACACCTTTCCAGGTTTTGTACCAATGCAAAGCAGCTGCAAACACTGGCTGGTGTTTGAGACACGGGGGAAAACCAGGGGAGTCCATCTACTCGTCCATCATCTTAAAACCTTACTAACGTGAACTGAAATTTACAGTGCCAGGGAGCACAAAAGCAGTTTCTGTCTCCTAGCTCCAGAAAATATACATTATACCAGCCAGCTTCTCAACAGAAGTCTTCTTGGGCAGTGACCCTCAAAGCACCAAGCAGCTCCACTCAAAATGCAGGTTCAGTCCCACTTTCCTGGTGCTTCATACTAATGCATTTTCACCTCACATTTCTAATTTGTGGAAGACATGGCTGTGCTTTGTTATTGTCAGTCAGCTTGCAAGTGGTAACTTGTGGAGCCATTGCAACTAAATGGCTTGCAACAGTCCTGCCTGAAAGCAAGATTAGGTGATAATTCTGGTCCCCAGAACATATTATTAAGAGGGAGAGGAGGAAGGAGAAAAGGTAGGGCGAAACTCTTAAGAAATTAAAAGTGTAATCACACATCACTTCTGTAATGTAAAATCTGCCCTGCAAATGCTAGTTTTATATAAACTCAGTGGTAAAATAAAAAGTAAAAATATTGTGTATCTTATTATCTCATGATGAGCAGGTGAATCTTGGAAACACTGGAATAAAAACACTACGCAATAAGCAAGCTCACTTAAGTGAAGTTCTTTAGGTGCCAAGACAATTGCTTTAATCAATAACAGCACAGTTTATACCTGGACTATAGCCATGCTTCCTGCAGCACTTGTAAAAGAGGTACCGTCAGTCTGGCAGGGTGCAGTGCGGAATGGGAGAAACCAGGGAGAGCAACAGAGCTGCGGGGGACATCTGAGGAGGTGAAGATGGGTACAGGGCAGGGGCTGGGAGCAGAGAAAGTGGAGGAGGGGCTTCCTTACGGTTAAAGGGGACAGGATCCAACTAGGAAAACAGAAAGCAAAAAGCTGTAGCAATGCCTTAAAGAAGTTAAAAAATAAAGCAGTGCCCTGTCTTGTGGAAGAGATGTGAACCTGAAGACAAAACATAGGGTTGGAACCTGCCTTTATATATTACCCAACCTTGCCAGTTGCCTCTGTCTTCCCTGAAAAATACCCTTAAATATTTGGGGTACACTGTTGCCGTCCTTCCTTACAACAGAAATAATAATATCTGCACACTAAGCAGTAAAGTACATTCATAGGACCATTTCACTTGATTGCCTAATAAAGAGGAAAAAACAACCTCCTACTTCAAGACATACGATCTATGGACAAGTCAACAAGGGCATGAGCACGCTTTCTTTTTTTAAATGACTAGCACTTTTCCAGGAATTTTACCTGTAAATTAAACGTTAAATCAGATGTAAAATTCCATCAGAGATTAAAGTTAATGCACCAGAATAGTTGTGGTAGGCAATGCAAACCCTCTGGCCACCTGTCTGCTGTTAACAGCTCTAAAGATCACAACCGGGCAGCTCTCAATACACACAGACACAGTAGGTCTTTCTCAAACTTTCCATCTTTCCCTGAGCTCCAAGTGTGGCACCCTGATGTCAGCCAGAGCCATTCGGTCCTGCTGTAGGTGCAAGCAGGGAAAATTCTCAAGCTGAGAGATGGCTGCTCTGACAGTCTAACATCTCAGAGTAAATGGAACAGAATTTCGCAGGAAAAGGAAGAGAACCCTGTGTAAAATGTCAAACAAGAAAAGAGATTTCCAGGAAGCTCAAAGTACAGTAATCATACTGCAGAATCATATTGGTTTTCCCAGTGAGTGGTTAAGTATAGTTACTTTTACGTATTTACTTGCCTTGCAAACATTTTCCAGTGTTTAAGCAGAAAACCTCATATAGTTTGTATTTAGTTTGTGGAACTCAGTAAATGAAAAAACATTTTTTAATTGAGAGAGTTTAAAAGCTATTAAACACATTTTTCTTTCTTTTTACAAGATAAAGTAGATTTAATGTCATGCTTCACAGCCTAAGTGACTGTGGGCTGGAGTGAGAAGAATTGTTGGCCTCTCCCACTGCGCACATTTACACTGCTGGACAAATCCATAAGAGCCACGTGAAGAAAATTCACAGGAACTGGGACTCAATACCAGTTCAGTACGGAACATGTAAGTAACTTGAGCATCTTTCTTCTAAAATTGGGAATATTTTCCTACATCACAAAAATTTTAACAAGCCACGACAGTTATTTTACCTTCTGTCATATACACATAAAAGAAAAACTTTACATCCCTCTGTTCATGCAAAGCTTAAATTAGGTTAAATGCATTTATCACCTCAGAACGTTTTTTGCTCATTCATCCGGCTAAGAAATACTAGAGAAAACTTTACATGAATAGTTTTTATTCACTTGTTCATAGTTATGCTCTCTGGGAAGCCCTTATTAGACTTAACTTGAGAGCAGCCTCTTGCAGTACGCAGTCACATCAGATTACTACTCCTTGAAGAGTCAAGTAATGAAACGGACACATCTCCTTCTGCTTTCATTCAACGTTCTTGCTTTAATTATACACATTGTCTGTTATGAAACCTTGTCATGTTGTCACAAGTGGCCTCTGTGCTGAACTTTGCCTTGTCAAGATAGCTTTATCATTTATAAATATTTCAATGAGAACCAAAGACTGCTTATGAAAGATTGATTTCTTACAGTTCACTGACCCTTCCTTCGAGGCCTTTTATTAAAATTAGAGTAAACCCATCCTAGAAATCTGAGCATTAATTGTTAATATTACAGGCTACTGAAACAGAGTCCTCAAGGAAAAGAGATACACTGCTGGCTTAAAGTGATACATCACTGTAGAAATTAAAGGCAATCAGAGTTTAAATATGTTAATTTTCACATTCAGAACCAAACTGAGGTCTTTAATGGACTTTAAATTAAATCAGGCAGGTTGACTGCTTTTGAGGCCTCTTGTCACAATTTGGTTTGGAAAATTGAACAGCAACCGGTTAGATATTTGGGCACCCAGGAGATTCGGCTGTCATCAGCTGCTGCCTGCTGTGCTGTCCAGACACCTCTATTAACCACACCGCCTGGAAACTGCATCTCCGCCTGTGAACCAGCCAGAGGCACCAGATTAGAAACTGGAAGCGGTGCAGGCAGATCCTCTTCAAGATCCGACTTTAACAGCTTCTTCCTTTCTTATCTGGTGCCTCGTGTATTTCAGCATTTTAAGCAGCTGCAACTTGGATAATCCACGCTCCGTGAAGTTATTTCCAGAGGTAAATTTACTGCAGAGACAAAATATGGAAAAAGGAAAAGGAAGGATAAAGAAAGGCCAACGGGAGGCTCTCAAGTCTCTAAGTGTCTCAGACAGAGGGTTCTGTCTTGCAAGTTGCTCTATGCGTACAGGTGATGCTACAGAAATAAATCCTTCAGCTGATCAAAAGCAGTAGGACAGCAAAGGTCTGCCTCTTTTCTTCACATTAATAACATCTTGATAACACCTTGGCTCTCTTTCTCCAGGACATTTTCCTTTTCCACAGAAACCTCTGCTATCATCCTAAGAATATGCACATACCTCAAGGACAAATCTTAGCAACATATTTACTTAAATGTCTTCTTTTGGGTATATTTCTGATCTACTGGGACATATTTGTGACCATCAGCTGATCTCTCTTTTCATTTCATATCAGTAAACACAACTAGGAGCTTCACTAAGGGCATTTAATGTTGTGTTTATAACCTGTGTGCCACGTCCAAGGAGGATACATAACCTACAAATTAATCTGATATTACTCTGTTCCTAGACATCATATTTCATCATTGTAGGGGCAACTGCTAATTTACATAAAAATGCTATCAAGACCCTAAATCCACATGATCAATTACTTGTGATCCTTCGTTGTTAAGTGGGGTTAGAGAAAGACAGGGACATCATTACTGGTTTAAATCTCTTTTATTTACTTAAAGTCATATTTTAGTGCAATTCTGTCAAGAACACAGACCTGTCCTTGTACTTGGGTCTTATCTACTATAGATACGCCAGATGGCTTGACAGCCACTTGGGAAGCTTTGTGTGCCAGCGTGCTCACCTGCAGGAACTAAAAACAGCAGGGGTGAGAATTTTCTGCCCAATTTCACCTTTAAAAAGAGTTGAGCGTCACCCACCCAATTCACAACAGAATGCCAAGGAATGAGGAGAAGGAGCTTCCAGGTGCTTCGCACCCAAACCCAAGTGCTTCCTTGTCAGCAAGTAGAAAAATTCATAACTCAGATGAAGAATGTTGGGGAAGTAATTTTGCTCCTGCTCTAATTCCAGTCTACTGTGTGGCAGAAAAATCAAAATCTCTAAATCTCTCCACACCATGTTCATAGTTCCCTTTTCGCATCTTATCTCTCCTCAGCCTGTGTTCCATTTCCTTTTTTTTTTAATCCCCTCCATTTAAAGAGCAGTTCCTCAGTTAAGATTGCATAACTGGTCCCTTCAAAGAACAATGTTTACATTATTGTAGACCGCTAAAGGTCACAGTGAGATGGCTTCTGTACATAACAACATACCATTCTTTTCCAAAGAGCTTGCAAGTGAAGACCTGGTTGTGCAAGAAGCTCCACACAAACAGCATGGCCTCCCTGTGCGGTGAGTGAGAAGGTTGTGCAGTCTTCACGTAAACTGCCACCCTCCCCTTTTAATCTCAGGGTCCAAAACACTGAACCCGCGGAGGAGAGGACAAGTTTTCTTGAGCCCGTTTAAAGGGAGGAAGACATGAATCAAACATACGATGTGGACTTGCTGAGAGCACACACAGACATTCATAGTAGAAGACCAAAAGGTCTCCTAAGTCCTAGTGCTTGTCTGTTCCTCCTCTTACCTCCTCCTCCCAGGTGCGGGACACAGTGTGCACAACAGTCATTGGGAAAGGTTTGCACACTAAGGACATGCAAAACGTCACTTATTAGGGACAGGAAAAAAGGTCTATTTTTTGTTGTCTGCTTTTAGCAACTCCTGAACTCTTTGCGGTTCCTGGGAGCATATATGACCTTGACCTCAAGACAACACTATCTTGTGTTTCCATGTTCTATGTTCTGCTCATACTCAGATTTTCCCGACAGACAAAAACATTGTTAATATTCAAAACCCAAAGCGTGTCATATTCCCACAGGTATAATTCCAATGGTTCATTCAACATGGTTAAACAAATAGTAGAAAACAGTCGCCCTACCCCAAACCCCACACCAAACACTCTCAGCAATTAACTGAGGATGCTGATGAAACATAGACCTTCTGATACGCCAAATTCACCTCCAATACTCATCTTTAACTTTGTGCAAGAAATACAACTGTATTCAATATATCAATTGGCAGGTACTCATCTCATCAAGAAACCCTCCCAGGTCTGGGCAGAGGGCTAAGCTAGATACTGTACTGAACCTGCTGCTTCGACTTTCTGAAGGGCACAGGAGTGTGACAGGGCTACATCTTTGTTTGTTTTAAATCATATGCTGTAACTTTCCAGCCTGGACCAGAAGTTTCCTTTCGGGTGGATAAACAAACAGGGGCACTTTCCACCTCCCAATTACCCATGCATGAAATGCCATTTCCAGAGGAATCGCAAAGCCCTGAGCTTTTATGATGAGAAGCAAATTGACACTTGAAAGTCCTGATTATGGTGAAGTTCTGATTTCACTGAGAGAATATAAATAAACTGCACAGCCCAGCATTATTTAGCATGTAGCTCATCTCAGGGGAAAAGATCGCACCATGGAGCTAAATCTGAGTTGCAGAGACTGAGCCTTCAGTCTCCCTGTAGAGGAAGCTGGTCCGCTGATTACCGAACCCGAACACTGAGCACCACTGCAGGATGTTTAGGACAAGAATTTTAAAAAAAAAAAAAAAAAGAGAGAGGGAGGGAGAGGCTTACAATATGTTAGCATTGTTAATTGCACTAGGGCCTTTTCTCACCATTTTCTTCTTATCTTCTTAGCTTAAGAAAGCCTTAAAGTACCCTTTGTCTCTTTGGTGCACCATCCACAGAACACATTAATTAAATTATTATGGGGGCTTCTTGTGAATTCTGGGCACAGTTTACTAGCACAGGGCTACACACAGTTCAGTGTCTGCTGGCATATTAAGTACTCTTCCTATCTCTGAACTTCTATCACGCCGTATCGTAAGCACATCACAAATATTAGTTAATTGAACTTTGCTAACCTGGAAAGTGGGGTCTCCAGATGAACGATCCAACAGTTAAGAGTGCTAACTCGAGACCTGGATAATCTGTCCTCATGTCCTTGCTCCCTCTTGTCTTAAGGTTGTTTCATTAACTCCTAAGCAAGTTACATGGCCTTTCATTAGCTCTGCAAAACACGGGCATCACAGGTGAGCTTCCAAGATAAATACTGTAAATGATAGAAGGCATTTAGAGTTGCTCAGAGCAGGTCGTATCAGGGTCATTGAGTATTTCAGACAGCTAGTTACCACCTCCGTCTTTACAGACAGAGATCTCAAACAGGAAAATATGAAGGTGATTTGCCAAAGGTCACGCAGGAAGTGTCTGTTACAGGTAGCAACAGAACCCGCTTCTCCTGAGTCCCATCCCTTTGCAACACCAAATAAAATGCACAAGTGTCTGCGGGGAGTACATGTGCTTTTCTAGAAAAAAAATAATAGTCCACAAAGCAAAAAAGCCTGTAACTTTATGGCAAAAAAAGACACAGTACCATACTACTTATCATTTTTACAAGTGTCTCTTAATCACATAGTGCAGTTACAGACTGCAGAAGATCCAGAGAACAATCCGGTAACCCCCTGGCAGACACCAGGGTTCTCGGCAGGTGCTGTTTCATCATTTCACTCCCAGTTAAGACACTGCTGCAAGACCTCTGGAACCAATGCACTCAGCATTTTCCAATAATGCAATTAATTCAACTGAGTGAACTTCAAAAGGTGTGTTAAATGGTAATGACTTGGGTCATTAACTTTAACAATGTCAATGTGTTCGAACCATCATATTTACTATAATTAGCCTGCCTATTATTTAATAGTAGGCTACACACAAAGAAAAGTCTTTCGATCTACAATCAACAGTACAATCCTGAAAGGCAGCAATGATTCAAAGTCAGATCCCTCCTGTATGCTTCCCCCTGACATATATAAAATAATTCTTCTAAACCGTGTACTAGTCCACCTCCATTTGGGGGAGGTGAAAAAATAAGTAAAGCTTTAGAAAAGCAGTTTCTCGGAAGTTAAAGAGGATATTTTTAACAGAAATGACAGAAACTTGAGAAGTATCATCTGAAGAGAACTCCTCTGTTATTGCACACTCAAACTGTATCACCTAAATGCTGTGCACAGTCACACCCTCTCCTGCAACCCTTTTTGCAGACCACATACTTAGCATCAATACTTTCATGGCAGTGAGACTACAGGTAGCCAGACATTTCTTTTGTTAGAGTACAACCTCTACGAAACAACAGAGGTTTACAACTAGGAGAGCTAAGCTTAGCTAAGGAAATCACCCTCACAATGGTATCTCTGCATGAGTAGAGCTTTTTTCTCTGACTTATAGCAATTTTAAGAGGAACATCACACTCAGGCTGAGCTGGAGTAGCAGTAGAGAGGTCACAGAGGGAGAAAAGGAGACGAGTACTAACGTAAAGAACCCTGCGGTAGATAGAAGAGGTTACAGCATTTCTTCTGGTTGGTTATCTTGCTATTTAGGTGAATATACCACACACATTCCCCTGTATGATTGATCCAGCACCTAAAACCTGAGACATCAAGCTTCATCCCTTCTTCTATGAATGTCGACTATCCATGAGCTAAAAATGTTCTTTCAATGATAATTTGTCAGCGTTCCCATGTTCCAGCATCTCCCGTTTGCCTGTTGGTGTTCCCCAAATGCCACTGCTGCTCATAGCTCTTCCCTTGTCTCAGTTTCTAAATTGTATGGTGGTTGAACACACGGAATGAACCCAGGGTATTGCTGTGGGTGAAGATTCAGAGTTAATTTCCCCACGCAAAGAACTGCTGCCATGCTGCAGGATGAGCACAACACCAAGAACATGACCCCCAGCATGGTCATTAAGTGCCTGGATCTGAGGAAAGAGTCATACACACTGCACAATGGCTTAAGCTGAGTCAACTCAGTGAATCAACACGTTCCCTCAAGACACAGAACAGCTGGCAGGAGTGAGCTTGCTGCTGTCTTTGCCCACAGCATTCCGCGCTTCTCTTGTCAGCAGTGCAAGAGTAACAAATTGCATCTGCTTATTTCTGCTGTTGTCTTTAAGGTGGTTGCAGTTTATTGTTTAAACCTCAATTCTCTTCTCCCTGCAAGTACATTTGAGCACATCCATGCAGACTTCAGGTCTGTATTTGCAAGGACCTTTGGCACCATAAAAGACTCTATAGGTGCCATGACAAATCAAACAGGATTCCATCAAGCCATCTATGAAGACAACTAGCAACTGTTGAGCAGATGTCATATTTACATCGTTTTAAGGTTTGCTGTATTTTCCTTTGTGACTTTAAATGTGTAAATTTTATTTATTTGTTAACACATTTGTTCAGTGGTTATTAAAATCGCTGCCCCTCCTACCAAATAAGAAAGTGACTTCACTCAAAGACGTGACTTTCAGCTCGAATCCATAGGCTACATCGTAAATGGAAGAGAACGAGAACACAATAATAAGCTTTTAATCTGTTACATGAGAAGGGTACCTGTTGAGAGAACCTCTAAAGGAGGGTCAGGGACTAGGAGTGGCAGAGAAATGTGGAATAGCTCAAGTGGCATGTGCTAAACTCCTGATCCTGGGGGAGATGGGCTCGAGTCATGTTAAAGAAATGGCAATAAACTCATGAGTGCCTTGTTGCAATGACTATCAATGACCAGATCTGTTCAAAGAAAAATGCATCAAGACATATTTCCCACAAATTAATTTCCCACAAGCCACCAATCACGTATGACCAGTTATATGTATCAGCAATCGGACAAGATTTTGGCTGGTCGCTAGCAGGCAAAATAACCTTACCAAGAGCTCCTGACCAAACCGTCTTTCTGTCCCGAGTTCCTGTGTGTTGCCCACTGATTAGCTTGTTTCACAGTCATGAGGAAAAGCAACATAAAACATGTTGAGGGTGTTTTTTTCCTTTTCCCAAAGTAACTAGTAGTTGACACCCGTTTAAATATTCAACAGTGCAAGTGTTCTGCCATTTAGTCTCATCACGTTGCTACACTGTGGAAACACTGGCTCAGTTCACCTCCTAGATTTCCCAGCAGAAATAACACAAGTCTGGTGTGAACTGAACATTTGTGATAAGCAAACTTCCTCCTGCTGCTCACAAACTGAAGCCTGCACACAGTCAGCAATGCATAGCCTCCTAGGTTTTCCAAATGGCTGCCACTTCCATGCCTTTGCAGAGATCAAAAGCTTAATGCCAAGACACTCATTTCCTAAATTTTGCCTCTTGCAGCTACTAAGAAATGCCCTAAGAATAGCCATTATGGTAGATTTGCAACCAAAAGTTGGACTGAGGTGTGGGGCAGAAGACAGGAGAGCTATTTCTAGCTATTCTGAGCGCCAAACAACAATGAAAATCTCTGGGACCTACAAGAAGAAGCCGTGCTCCTGTTTGTAAGTACAGGAAAGCACCATTTCTGCTCTTACAAACATTTATCACTTCAAGTCTCACCAGCAGGGATTGTTATTGCTGCATTAGGCAGACATCTGGCAGAGAGGTTGGGATAAAGGGGAAGTGGAGAAGAGCCCAGTGAGAAGTTGCCAAGACATAATAAATTCGTTTCTCTGACACAGAACCAAGCTTGTCATTAAATGTCAAGTGTTGGATTAACTGCAGGGGACCAAATCTCTGTTTCAACCCCTAGGCTCTTAGCAATATATGGTAAATTCCTCCCCCAGAACTACTGCCTCTAAATGGCAAAGGACTTTTGCTCTGGTTTCAGTATGGAGTTGGACTGACAACAGACCTGCAGATAATCGTACGTTGCTGTTACACAAAGCAACTGTGCATAATAGAGTTGAAAATATCAGTCTGCATTTTGACAAGTATAAGCCAAAATAACGCAGTATGTCACCAGGATCTAACATATGAAAG
Source organism: Psophia crepitans (assembly GCA_013399095.1). Lineage (NCBI taxonomy): Eukaryota > Metazoa > Chordata > Aves > Gruiformes > Psophiidae > Psophia > Psophia crepitans. Next base: position 420,425 of record VWZZ01000865.1, on the reverse strand, counting down.
TAAATAAGACCTGGCTTTAGATCCAATTCAGGCATTCCCGATTTGGGTATCAAGTGCCCAAATCTAAAGCCTGCCCCAAATCAGTCCTAAGTCAATCCTTTTGGCATTAAATTGGGAAAAGAAAATGAGAAAAGAAAATAGCGAGTTGATTGAGCTAACTAAAAGGCTAACACAGGTAGCTCCTGGGAGTGAACACATAAAGGATTTCCTCTGTGTTTTAAAGATCCTACTCCCCACCTCCCATTAAATTCAGGTACAAACATTGCCCACTGTCCTAGAGAGAGTCAGGTGGGTCCCTCTATCTTTGTTCCTTCCCTGTCCTTGCATTTTCTTCTAGGTGAAATGAATAAACAATCTAGGAACATGTTCAACTTTGCAGAGTCTGTCTTCCTATTCATAGTCCAGGCACTGAGGCCAGCCTGAGGCAATGCTACTGAACATGCAGCAAATGCCAAGAAAATTAACAGGAACTTTTTTTTCTTTCTTTCTTTCTTTCTTCCTTGGTTTTTTTTTTTTCGCCAACAAGGTACCCCATTGAAATTCAACATACATCTTCGTGAAGCACTCTGATGCTGGGTGACCTTTGTGTGACATTTTCTTTGCATATGTGCACCAGGAGAGACCAATCCACCCTTTAACAACTCCGTAATATAGCACCATGGCCATGGCAGGGAATGCTAAAGACTGCTGTGATGAGTGCTAATTCTTGTGATATTGGAAGGCTCCTTAAATCAAAGCACTGAAACTGGGAAGTGAGGTGCATAACTACAAGGTTTATTGATCATTCGTTACTACATGAGCATAATTCTACCCTGAGAGAACTCCACAAAGTCCCTGTATTTATGGTATCAGAGCAGCTACCAGTTGTTACCAGAGGTAAAAACTTCTTAGCACAGTTAAAAGCAAAAAGAGAAAGAAAAAGAGTTAACCTTACAGGCTACTAGCTTTGCATATTTAATATCCTTAACTTATACCTTGCTATTCTACTTCCCAACTAGTCTTAATGTTAACGAGCACATGATTCCCCCTGCTTAAAACAGAATGGAGGTGAAATACAGAAGCAGAGAAGACCAGTACAGCAAGCCTCAGTGTACCCATCTACGAAACAGTAGAGATAATAATTAAAAAGAATCTAGTTGCCAAAACCGTTATAAATTATAAATGGGTCACTATTTGGATAAGTTCTGCAGGATTCTGGATAAAAAAAATAAAGATAACTAGAACAATAAACCTTTATAGCAAGCTCTTACAGTTTGTTTGTTTGTTTTTGTGGTTTTTTTTAAATACTTTTGTAAGTAGAATTATCTGCTTCAGAGACATTAAAACCACCAGTGGAAACTTGTCTACAGTACCACATTGTGAACTTCTGACCTTCAACACTGGGAAATAATGAAAAATTAATGGATCCAGATGTGCCAATCCTGCCAATGGACAGATGTTCATTTTACACACCATTTAGAAATCCCCAGTGCATTTGACTACATGATGATAAAATTACTAAATAATAGGAAGAAATGGAACAGTGCTTAGAAAGTGAAATCTGCACTTTTCCAATATGTGAAAACACACAGGGATGCAAAAGATTACATCAAGAACATGTCCTATATACAGCGCAGCTTTAATTCAGGAATTTCTAATAGGACAAATAGAAATTGCCATGATTAGGGACTGCCCTAACAACTTCATCCAAGTCATACCTAAATATTCCTGTATAAAAGTAGTAGCAAATAGTTCGAAGAAACACAAAACATGCTCAGAAATCATCCCTCCATTAGATATTTGACCAGCCTGAATCTATTCCTCTGCCATTAACTACCATCTATCTTTTATTCGCCTCTTGCTTCTGGAGCTCTTCTGTCTTCCTGGAGATTATTTTTTCTTCTATTATGCTTGTCCAATATGGCACTTACCCTTTAATGAGATACAGATAAAACTGTCCCTTGTCGAACTGTGCTTGTCATGCCTAGAGAGGGTTTTACTACATCATAAAACCACAAAATGCCCCAGTATTTAAGAGATCTATCACTATGTCATCTAGGTTCTGCACATAGTTCTCTGCAACACAATAGATCCCTGAGCAGAAAAGCAATGGGAATAGCTGCTGCATTGCATGTTCTTATGGATTTCGACCTTTTACATGAAGTACTGAATGCTGATAGCTTATGCTGGCTACGACTGCAGGCAGCGAGAGTTTTCACTGAACTTTGCCGTAGGGGCTGGTTTGGGGCTGCACACCCTGCACAATTGTTACGTGCCGGTCGGGTGGGCCCAACCCGACTATCCGGCGATTGCTATGTCGCCTGGGGTTCCTAACACCCTTCCATCTACATTTGCAGCCGCCACCACCTCTGGTCCTCATTGGGGAAGTTATCAGTCTGCAAATGAGCATCTGTTTATGTGATACTGAACAATTTGTTACATTAGATTCTGAAAGCATTTTACTAAGGAGCTTATTTATGCTCAGTGCTTTGATAATGACTCTGATGAATAAACTTGCAGGAGCAGAGAGAGGAAATGGAAGTTGATGGCGTTTGAACATGATTTCAATGCTGACTGCACAAAGCTCAACCTTTCAGCAGCAATTCTGCCTTTGTTCCTTTGATTTTGCAAACAGTTGAAAGGCAAATCTATTGACCAGGCAGATTTGATTAAAACACTGTATTAAAATGTTCTATGGGGCTCTCAGTCATACTGTCCTTCACCTATAGAGTTCCTCCATCTCAGTCAGATACTGCAGATTCATCTTAGTAACTGAAATATAGACCAATTCCTTGCTATATTTTGTTTACTATCCATCTTGGCTCTCATGTCGACCAGTTCAAAGTACTTCAAAGAAAGAAGATACAAGCAAGTTCTCAAAAAAATCTCTCAGCTTCTAGTGCAGAGGAATACACATATCAGATCACAAATTACATGCAAGGAAAGTTTTGCCTCCATCCAACAGAGACAATGATTGTCTCTCAGAGAACAAACCAGGAGCAGCAGTACTGTCACTGAAAGTGAAACAAATGAAGTCTGATTTCTGTGGTTTGAGAGGGGTACTGCTAAGACTTACACATTTTTTTTTCAGCTCTACGTGCAAGGTACAAGGAAAATGCCTCGTCTTACTGAATGCAATTTCCCTCCTTTGTAAAATGGAGGACATCATAAACATCTAAAATCAGGGTATCTGCCCAGACAAGGTCATGTGCTTACGTTACTTTCATTACCGGTGCTACTGCCTTCAGATGCCCATATACATAAAAAATACAGCAGCAGAGAAATAATTCCTTGATGCTTGGTACCTTTTAAACTTTGACAGTGATACAGAGTGAAAATAAGAGACTTGAGCCCCTCCTCATTAGGCAATGATTTACATCTAAAACTGTCCAGCTGTCTACAACAGCATAAGTTGTTGGGCAGTAAAGAATCTGATCCTCCATTAAATGGAAGTGGTGTTTCTGTACAAACAGTGTTGATATGCAGATCTGGGGAGGAATTAATAATTATTAACAACATCATCCTACAGAGCAAGTCAATCATCAGCTCTCCTGTTGATAGGCCTGGGAGCAAGAACACAGAAAAAAAAAAGAACCTTGTACAAGAACAGGCAATTTAACGAGCTCCAAAAACCAGCTTTCCATTTTCTGGTCTTTCAATTACCTTTCCTTATCACACATGAAGCCTGCAGCTCTACGTGTCTGACCTGTGACTCCCCCCAGAAGCATCATCTCCACCTTGTCCACACCTCCCGCTGTACTCACCACGCTGCATACACATTGCAATCTCTCTTACGCTTAGAGCTCACAAAAAGTAACCACTTCCATAAGAAAAGGAAAAGGGAGGAAAAGTACCCTTCCCTCAAAAAAAAGATCAGAAGAGATGACTCACTAGCAGGTGTTGTCCCCTAGAATGCTTCCCCCCTCCTTTTACATCATAGAGAATGAAACTTCCAGTTGTCGACAACAGCCCATGAAAGATGCAGAATTTCGGCAACACGAGCCTCTTGTCTTTAGAGGTAATCGGTTCGTTACTGACAGACACGGCTCTGTTGTCACTCCTTTCATGCTGACCAGAAGCACGGCCAGCTAGGATCACAGTACAACTGTGATTGCCTGTCCAAGGTCACACACTTAGCTCGTGGCAGAGCAGGGAACAGGCTGACAAGAGGCTACCTGGTGGCTTCTTTTGTTAGAGTGGAGCTGCAGCCCTTGTAAGACAGAAGAATAAGCAGCGTGCCTACGTTACGTTACCACAGCGTAAGGGAAGACACGCATGGACAGTGGCTGTTCGCAGTCCTCACAGCCCTGAAAACATTCACTCCCACGAAGAGTACAATGCTGCACTTCTCACTTAGCATTCATCAGGACTTCAGTGGACATTAACTGCAAAGACTTATTTGCACAGTTTATGGGGAATGACACAATGATTCATCAATCGGCAAAAGGAAAAAAAAAAGCCCAATTTCTCAGCTGAGATTGGAAGAGAAAAAGAAGGAAGGGGCAAATCCTTTGAGCATAAACAGATTGCACTATTTATACACGAAAATGTTTTCTGCATCTATAAACTTACCATGCCCAAGTACTTTAATTAATCGCAGTGGTTGCTATGGTAACCTTCCTAACTCAATTATAGATCTACAAAGAGGTGCAGTGTATTTATGACAGAGAAGCAGGTGACTCTCTTGCTGAAACTGAAGTAGAGAACAGATACCACAAAAATAAAAACATTGTGCGGTTACTGTCAGAAGGTGCACAACGGATGCAACGGATTTTTCCTTAGCCACTTCTGACCTCTAGGTCCCTACCAACTTAAATTATCTTATGATTCCTCCCACTCCGTAGCCTCTTGAGTGATGATACAACATGGGGGCATCATCAACAGATTTGTGCCAAACTGACTAAACGAAGCTGATTTCCTTGGCTCCACCCTGAGCTGAGCAGAATGGCAATGCCACAGGTGGAAAGCAAAAAGATTTTGTGAGAGAACTGTAGCTTGTGACACGATGGGTGAACCTGCAGGGCCTCCAGCTTTCGCAGGAGACTGAGCAGCATGACCTTAACAGGTAGAGCTCAACTACTCAACCCTAAAGATAGCATTCTGCTCTGCTACAGATTTTCCCTCTGACACTGCAAAAATCAGTCTGCTGTTAGTACCTCCATTCCCCATCTGTAAAATCAGGACTGCACTTTCTGATTTCTAAACAACCTCAAGAGCCAAAAATTATTACTGCTCCAAGTCAGTAAGGATAAACTCAGCTTTAAGGTTACTATCAGATTAATGATGGTGAAGATTGTTGATTTATGGGCAGTTCTCTCTCCCACCAAGTACTACAGGAGTTACTCTTCAGCTGCAGAGGCTGCGCACTAAACAAGACTCAAAAATCTCACAAAGACCTAATTACTTTCCAGCATCAGAGCAAACGGTCTGCATCACAGTCAGTCTTCTGCCTCCAGTAGCAATCTAGGTGTTTCAAAAGGGGATGCAATGTTCCCTGTTTGTGGCACAGCACTGAATGAGCAACAGAAAAGGAAAGGCAGGAAAAGAGAAGTGAGAAGAAAAATGGCATTCCCTCATAGCCTTATCACCTGAAATCTGAGGACTGATAACCTTTACATCTGTTATGAAAAATCACCTTGCCACGTGAACTGGATTCTGTTCTCCTCCATACCCGCATCGCTCATGCTTTCATTTCTCTGGCATCTTTTCCAGAAACGGACTCACATGACAAACGAGACACTACTTTTCCAGCTCATGTGTCTGTCATCTATTGTCCTAGATGTGACTTTTAGTCACTGAGGCAAGATATTTTTTTGCCCCTCTACAGATCTTGTCACTTACATTAGGTGTCCTTTTCTCCCATTTTAGATTAAATGCCTTGTTAGATATTTCTAAAGGTGTCTTTAGTGAGAGACAATGATATTTCTTACCCTTCGTGCCCCCATCCTTCAAGGTCACAGAGTGAGACTTTAGCTTGTTTTTTAAAGGTTAAATGCAAGTTCCAGAAAAGCAACATGAACTTTGGAGAGCTAAAGCAGAAAAAAAATCAAAACCTTCGAGAATACAACACCGTTATGTGAGCAGTAGTGAATGTGAATGACAAACTAGCAGCTGGAGAAGCTGGACAGAAAATAGCAGCTCCCTTCCTGAACAACTTTCTCTCTCTTTGCAAACCAACTGCTACTTTTTCATATGTTTTTTTCGCAAGCCTGCCCTGCTCTGAAGAACATTGCAGCCTGCAGAGCAGGAAGTTGCCAGAGGCTTTTTATTTCAGCAAAGCCCCCCACCAGCTGTGGCTGCACTCCCTGAAGGATACACAATGTTAACTCTTCAGAGATGGGCATTTTCCAGTCTGTCAGGCAAATGGAGGCTTACCAGAGGTCGAACAAATGTTGCTCTCCTCTCCAACAGGCACATCAAATCATAAATTCCTGCTCAGTTTGCTCCACCCATATTACTCTCTTAGGGCTGAAATTAGCCCACTTCAAAGGATCTTATCCTTTAGAAAATGTTTTTACTTTTTTTTCTTTCTCTACTTTTTCCTATGCCTGACATTTTTAGCACTGGCCCTTCCAATTTACTGGGCTTACAAGAGATAACTGCATAAATCTATATGGTTTGCATACATACTGGAATTGAGACTCCATGATACGGTAACCTCTGCTGGCCTTCAACTCATGCAACCAAACAACTAAGCACACAGCTTAGCTGTGCAACACCTTTACTTCAAACCTTTGCAGGAAAATCAGAATCTCAGTCCAATGCGTTGATCCTGCATGCATTGTGATCACTGACAGCAATTTGTCCATTTTGCGTCAACTTATCAGGATATTGCAGTATTTCACAGTTTTAAAACACACAGAATGTTAGAACTACCAGTGTTCAAATGGGTGCTGGGCAGCCACTCTTCATTCCAGCACACCTGACCTACAAAACAGTCTGGTTCTCCAGTTAAATCAGGACTGTTTGGACCCATGTTCTCAGGGGACAAAACCTTGCAAGTGGAAACTACTTGAAAAACTACTTGCATTTTGAGTCTCAACTGAAAGCTGGTTTTCCCCAAGCACAGACTGCGAGTTATTAGGTCACTGTATTTCATGTTCTTCCACTTGGAGGAAATCCCATCCATAGTCCCATTTTACTATGGACAGATATGCTACACTCGTGCAAATGCCCTGTCTGAAACAACAAAAATCACAAGCTTCTACTGTTAAATCAACAAGAAAACAACAAGTTTTATAGCTAAAAATCATCCAACCAGCTCTGAGTAATGTAGTACCATAAGTGAGCTATAGTAAATTTAGGCTGGGTTTATATACATCCAGAATTTTCTTCAGTCTATCAAGGCTCCATGTTTAAAAGTATTTTTTTGCTCTTCAGCTTTTGTACTCATACAGTTCTGGTAATTGGACGTGATTTTTACCTTGGCAGCATTTGTGGAAGCAGAGTCTGACAGGGAATTAATCCATGCCTCACTAGCGTAGCAGCAGTCTCTAAGGGCCTGGATTATCAGGGTTAGTTTAGCAGCTAGCTCTGCTATAGCACATTATACATGACTGGACACCTCTGAGGGCTGGAAAGCACTGCTGAGGAATTCCAAAAACATCTTACTGGAAAACACAGCAAGAGAAAGGCACTCTGTTTTCCTCACCACGGTATGAGGAATTAAAGAGACAGAGGTAACCTGTTGTAGGTGTCAGCTGTGATATTCAGTTATTTTTGTGAGTTCAGCAATGACTAGAGGTTTACAAATTTTTATTAAACTACATGAGATTTCTTCTTATCAGCAAATTGATGACTACATTAGGATCACCAATGAAAAGAGCTGTAGACACTGGGACCTTTCTGTATATATTTCATATACATTTATATGTGTAAATATATTTATAAAAGACACACCGGGTTAAAATATATAAGAAAATGGTAGATCAGACACTTTCAATTCTAGTTCTCATTATTCAAGAGCAAGGGAGATCAGTGGACCAGAAACAAAGTAAACTTACAAAAGCTAGGAAATGTTCTGTCATGCCATGTGCTGTTTGCTGAGAAGCACTAATCAGATATCAAAATTCTAAACAGGATAAAAAAAGCAAAATCCAGCTACTTAACTTACACACAATAAGGAAATTCTACCTTTGCACAGATTTAAGAAAAGAAAAATTGACCTTGCTTCGAGGCATAAATCGACTTCTAATGGATCAGGATTTTTCCTCCAAGTAGGTCTTAATTAAAAAGTGCACAAAATCACTTTGCAACATAATTGTTAGTGGTAACCACTACTGGAGGGGTTATTAAATTAAAGTACTACCAGTCTTGATAGTGCCATATGGCCGTTCCCATGTCACTGAAGAAACAATTTTTACGCATCCGGTGTAAGTGAATTATGGTAACTGGTTGCACTCCTGCTCTCCCCCAAAAAAATATCTGGACAAAACCCACCTAACTACCATCTACATATGTTCCCCATGGAAACCAGAATTCTCAGAACTAGCTGGAACTATGCAGTCCACAGAATTATACAAATAATAGGGAATGAAGGGATGCAGGACACTCATAATGGTAGTAGCTGTAAGGCTCGGTTTGGATCCAAATCCAGATAGTTGTGTGATTTAAGAACGATCCTTGCCATGCAACACTGTGGCTACGGATTTAACAAGAGAAGCACAAGCAGTGCACAGAGAGTCCCAAACACAATCATTTCTGCTACTCAGTATATCTTTTCAGATTTCCTCTCTTTCTGTTCCTCTGGTTCTTCTCCCCAGGGAGATTAGATGTGGAAAACAGCAGGCTGACCTTTAACACTGCTCTAACACTTCACCTTCTTCAAGCCCTTTACAAAACAGCTAATTAAACCTATTGTTCCCCCCTGTACAATACAGAAAGTGCTATTCCTAGCACTGGAGATCCAATTCTCCTAATTGCATCCTGTACAGCACATTCTAACAGGTCAGACTATCTAAATCAGCACTGCTTCACTGAAGCGAAAGGAGCTTTGCCATTTTACACCAGTTGAGGTCACGGCTATATTGGGTCAAAGGTATTCCTTGGAAGTGTGTACAAAATCATTAGGGCTATTACTGTATAAAGTATTGAACACCTTTTGTATTTTACCAGGAAACCTGGAGAAGCAAATACAGAGATCCTGGAAGTACAGCTAATGCCACTAAAGGAAGGTTGTATAGGAAGCTGGAGATCACAGCCCACATTAGGATTATCCCTCTTCCATCTCCATTTCAGTTCTTTTTTTTTTTAAAAAAAAAAAGGCTGTGAAAACTGGAAGCTTAATACTTGATGTAAAGGTAGAAGCTCATCTACGTCAACACTGCCTTTACAGTATCAGTCTTAGAATGGAAAAGGCTATGTGAACCTAACAGTTTTATTTAGTGGAGAATGGTACGCACAGCATCACCTGCAGATTTTGACAGGTTCTGTAAAGGGATTTTAAGCAAAGTCAGTACATAACTGTGCAGAAATGGTCTCAAACTCGTGAAAAACAAAAGCATGTGTTGCTAAGATCCAGTAACAAATGCTGATAACCAAGAGAGTATTTGCCCTGTATGAGTTGACCTTATTAGGTGCTAACAGTTCATCTATAATGCATTTAACTCAAGTTCTTCCCGTTCTAATGAATTAACTGCACGCTAGTGGACTGCCACTGAGAACTTGTTTGGGAAAATAGCTCCAATAAAAATCACATCAATAATAACACCTCCAAACCATTTAACAGTTGGGCAATGCTTAAACAATGATTTTCTTTCCCTTATCTTGTCAGAAAGTCTTCAGAGGATATAAACATTCCATCATAGTCTTTTGGAAATTGAGCGCAAGCAAAGCTCTTTTTCTTTTAATAAAAAAATAACAATAAATAAACAAGAAAAGAAAAAGACCCACAATGGGATGCAATTTCTTCTCCAGGCTTAGAACATGATGCCCTTACACCACTTAATTACTCCACCAGAGCAAATTCTCTCTTAATGGCTGCAGACAACAGGTGACATTTACATTGCGAATTTTTTTCAAAACTTTTGAGAGGCACTCAGATTTCTTAAGGTAATGCTGAGCTGGTATTTAGATGACACTATTTAAAATGATGGCACTGTCTAATTGTTTTCATGGGATCACCCAGTAAGATTCTAATGTATTATTTATATTACTGGATGGGCAAACTATTGTTCTAAGTGCCATATGAATATATAACTGTGACGTTCCCTGTCCTAGGTAAACTGTAAACATCTCAAGTGGAGAAAGCATTTAAAACATATGCTTAATGTTAAAAGCATATTTTAAAACCTGCTGAAGTCAGTCTTCCTTGTGTGAAAAATATTAATCATCCATCGTACAGGTTACATGGTATCTGAGAGAACTACAAACTCCTACGTATTGTGCTGGCTACTAACTGCCATAACATAATTATATGCTGCCCAGATACAATAGCTGTTCCAGTATATACATCTGTACCACAGAAGGGGGGATCTTAGAGCCCACTAGATTAAGTATTGCTAAAGGAATGGCTATAATTACTCAAACAATGGGCTAACGTTCACACTCCTACAAAAAGACTGGCCAGTTTGTTAATCTGAAGTTGCCTTTTCTAAAAGAGGTGGCATCTCAACAGACACGCTGCCAAAGAACGGCACCTGGGAAAACATTTTAGCACTTAGTTTCTTTCAGATGCTGTTATATTTCAGAACACGTATGTGGCTCCCATTCCCTTTAAAAGGGTGGAACTTGCTACATGAAAAGGAGAGAAGAGTGACACCGAAGTAGTTCAGGAAATTCAACAATTTGAGTGTCCAAAGGAGGGCAACAAAGGTGGGGAAGAGTCTGGAAGGGCAGGCGTGTGAGGAGAGGCTGAAGTACCTTGATTGGTTCAGCCTGGAGAAGAGGAGGCTGAGGGGAGACCTCATCATGACCTAACAGCTTCCTCCCGAGGGGGAGCCAAGGGGCAGGCGCTGATCTCCTCCCTCTGGGGCCCAGCGACAGAACCCCAGGGAACAGCATGGAGCTGCCCCAGGGGAGGGTTAGGGTGGAGATCAGGAGAAGGTTCTTCCCCCAGAGGGTGGTGGGGCCCTGGCACAGGCTCCCCAGGGCAGTGGTCACCGCCCCGAGCTGGGCTGAGTTCAAACAGCGTCTGGCCAACGCTCTCAGTCATCTGCTGTGATGGGGCTGGGCCTGTGTGGGGCCAGGAGTTGGACTTAGGGATCCCTTCCAACTCGGGATGTTCTATGATTCTATGAACAAAATTTACCCAAATATAAAGGTAAAGTAAAGGGTTTGATGATTATGCAACAAGTATTGAAATGACAACAATTTTCTTGGCTTCCTTGCACCAGCTGAATATGCCATTATTTTAAGGATTACTTATTTTTCTACAAATGGTTTTCCCCCTTCCTTCTGACTTGATTTTCACTGCACAGTGGAAGATTTTTGAATGCCCCAGTTCCATCTTCCACAAGTAATCAGATAGCATGGATGTTTTTTCCACAAGAGCAGTTTCTCATTTTTATATACGACATTTTCCTGTATCACCCACAGCCACAAGCCATGACAGGCAAGAGTAAAACCTGACCATGGGGAGGGAAGGATGATGAGGAATTGATCTGTGGTCAAATCACAGTGACACATAATAAACAACAAAATCAAAAGATGTGGACAAGGCTTTGGTCACTAAACACTTCAGAATATTCTCTTTTTGCTCAAAACTTTTAATCATCTTTTTAAAAAGTTCATAATTCTTTTATCATGTTCATAAAGTTATCATTTTTTTGTTTAAAAGTGAATTGTTAGAATGCCTCTGAAAAATTAAATAATTTTGCTCTTAGAAATGACCTGAATTCATCCAAATGTTTTTTACACTTGTTTTTAAAGTTGAGAGTTCACTGCTGCAAAGTGATACATTTTAGTTGTAACCCAGGAAGCCTCTTTCAGCCTGCAAGTAAAGATTGCACAAGTAAGAAGTAAGAAAACTCCATCCTACACTTTGTTTTCATAGCAAGGTTACTCGGAGGTGTTGTACGGTAAGGAGGTACCAGCAGCACAACAATCGTGGCTGGACAAATGTGACACCCTCTGCTAAATGTTATGTGGTTCATACACAACCTCCTCATATGTTAGAAACTGTTCCTGTGAAGTGAGCAAATGCTGAGCAATGATAAAGAGGGTCAGAGAACTTTCTCTGGACACTCTTCGTATGAGCAAGGAAGCATGGAAAAATCATCAGCCTTAACCCAGGCTTCTAGAAGGTCACCACACCTATCTCACTGCCCTGTTTGTGAAAAGTGTCCCCATTGTCCCGTTCTGCACATTAGCTGTATGCTGCTCTGCGAGTGCCTGCACAGCTTTCACCAGGTCTAGCTCTTGACAATCACATAGTATCACAATTAGTTGCATCAGTCTCTCTGTTTGGAGTTTGTATAATACCTTACCCCAACTTACTGACTCTGGTTCAGTTTCAGCCAGATTGATGCAGTGAAAGAGCAAACAAGGCAAGGATCATCATTAGTTACTAAGAAGAACTAAATTAAATGCATAAACGAGCAAGGACGGGGGTGGAGAAACAATCGGTGAATAAACTTGGCTAGAACAGACATTAAATTCATAGTTATTCCTCATCTCTCTCACACAGACCTGCCCCAAAGCTGGGTGATTACAAAAAGAGATGTAGAGTTCTAGAAACCCAATGAATCAATACACGGTTAAATTACACAACCCATAAAAATCAATGGAAGCACAAGATGTAACACTAGGATATAAAAAAATCCTGCAAACAATAAATAAAGCAGAGCCACACTGTCTTGCTATCTATGTCTAAAGCAGAGCTTGAGCACATTGTCAGCACCTTAGCAAATTACTATCAAAACATAAAAGCCTACTACGTAGCTGTCCATATCTCTCATGTTCCCTTTCTCCCCCTTAAATGCCAAATATCCCAGATTTACAGCCATTTCTTTTATATACCTTAGAGTTTCTGACTGCAGCACATAGACCTTATTCTTTTTCCCCAGAAAGGCCACTGTAGCATCACTGCCCTTTCCATTAGGATCAGTATTTGAGAGGACTGAATTTGTCTGGCAATCAAATCAGACTACACTCGATGCATGCACTTTCAACTGTAACATCTCAAATTTTTCAGAATTACTATTTTAAATTCTACTTTTTCTTTGTTCCCATTTCTTTTTCAAGACAAATGGAGAGAAAAAATAACTGCAGTCAAATTAATGTATATTTATAGAATGCATTGATTACACTGTTTGCTCATACTCTTTCTGGAAACCAAAATCAGACCCTGTGTCCTTAAGGGGCTCAATTTCCTCTTCACTGATTCATCTGTAGCAGTTTACTTAACTGGCTCTCTCTAAGCATTGCTGCGGCCGCATTGATTGCAGTGGGACAACTTATTTCCACACGCATTCATCCTTTCCTGCCTCTCAGTGCTACTGTAGAATCCATGAGTTTCCTACATGACATTTGGAAAGATTTTATGATACTCCTTCAAGAAGCTAATATTCCGAACCTAAAACCTAAATAGTAGGGAAAATTCAGTAAGGGCTACGAGGTACACGTGCATGTCGTGTTATCTGGATGAGGATGTGCACCCGTCATGTGGAAACAGCGAGCACTGGTGCATGCTCAGAAACAGACCGGGACTCATATTAAAGGTTAGCAGGGTGTTTTCACCTTCTGCTCTCTCTTCTCCTAAAACCAGAGTAACGCTTCAGCCCATGCACTGAAGATCCTGCATTGTCTCTTTCTCACGTGACACCTGGATGTAAAGTGCCTGGAACTAAGCGTTCAGCCACTTTTCCTCATGCACTGTCATCACAGCAAAAATGAGGCCTGGAAAAACACATTAACAAAAATTCAGAGAAACAAATAGAACTTTAGTAAATTCATCCAGAACTGGAATGCTGTTCTGTGATCCCAATCTGTTCTGTGCCTTCCACAGTAATGGCCAGTTCCTGGTCCAGCTCACAGAGTTCACAATTAAATGACTTATGCCTCTCTCATCACTGACATTTACAAGATGTGATGGCACACAAGAGAAAAAAAGCTCAGAACTGTGCTCCAGCCACCTTCCCATTCTCAAACTGACCACAGCTGTCCATGCCACAGAGAACAGCAAACCAGAGGTTCAAGCTTCCTCTACATTTCTTCCCAGTTCAGCTGTGAGACTTTGGATTAAAGCAGTGTCAGATGTTTTTTCTTATATCTGTGCAGAAGATGACCATTTCGCAACACGGCCAGAGACCTCCAGAATGCCAGCTGTGTTGCCAGAAGACGACAGACATGGTAGTTTCAGACAATTCTGTTGCAGCGCCTCAATCAGTGCTGCGCAGTGGGACAAGCACTCTTCTAGCGCAGGACAGTGGCTATAAAACCCCGTCCTGTAATGAGAAGGTAGCAGAGGACAATCCCAATTTTCTTCGGCTCCTAAGACTAAGACGAAAAGACAATTTGTGTAATTCAAAATTGCAGTGCTAAAGATTGGTGAGGTTGAATGGCCCCGATGCCTACATTCAGCACCTGGCAATCTTTCTACTCCTTGCACCAAGGTTCCTGGTGTGTAGATTGAAGGTGCGCGTATGTACTCCTACAGTCAGACATGCACCCTTCAGGAACACAACAGAAGTTCTGGATCCTTGTCTCATTATCATTTCATAAGTTGCAGGATTTAAGGCTTGTTTGTGTTATAGCTGCTGATGTTAAAGTAACACTTACCCTGAAGCTTTCATAAAATTTTCAGAACCACTATTATTTTTAACCTACTGCCAGAGGCAAACTTCCAGCGGAACACAGCTATAAGAGGTCATCTATTTCCTCCTAGTAAGCAAACTCAATTTTCTTATGAGGACAATAAATATTACAATCGATAATAAAAGTGCAAAACAGATCCACTTCCATTGCCACCGTGGATGAATATTGTTTCAATGATGATTTAGTCAAAACTGCGCTTACCCCTACCAATCTCAGTTTTTAAAGAAAAAGAAATGACGGTAAAATTAAACAGCTTCCTGTTCAACGGCGGAAATCTTTTTACATACGTTCTAGGTTAACACCTCCTGTTCTTTGTGAGCTACACTTAAAGCCTCAGAATTCATCATTTAATTCAAACTAGTCTACAGAAATAGTAGGGTCTTTTTAAAGCTATAGCATAAGATCATTAAAACATACAAAAGACTTTATCTGTTAGGGGAAAAATATGTATACAAAGGAGGGGGAAGAGGCGATCTCAAACACAGGAAAATGACAGTATTTTCTACCTTAACCTCTTCAGCTACAGTTGCTAAGTAACCATGACACACCACTGTGTATTCTCTGCAGCGTCTGGTCTACAGCCTGACAGCTTGATTAATTCTTCTGAGTACCAAACCTGCATGGTGAATATTTTAAATACTTAAGCATTTGGGGGGAGGACAAAAAAAAAAAAAGAGACACTGTCTATGATTTATAAATTAAGTTTTATTACTAGTCTGCCATATTTAAATGGAAAACTAAAATCCTCTTCCAACAGAGGAAGGTGATATATGTAATGGTTTCTTCCTCTAACATTTTTGCCTCACATACCAGTAAATATATTTCTGTTCTCAAAAGCACGCACGTTTAATTACAGCTCCTGAGTATAAATGTTTGTAAAGGAGCAGTAAAAGAAAAACCCCACACTGTCATTGCATTGCCCTCTAAGTGACTACATTTCTACATGAGGAAGTTAAAAAAAAAAAAAATCAACAAATACTACTGTGTCAGTGTACACATAAAGCAAAACTCTCTGGGTCTCACCTGTTTATACCAACTCTAGTTCTGAGATTTCCACACTTTAGATTACAGCTGATCAGGAGATTAATTAATACTGATTCAAAACTCATTTTACCTCTAAAACTTTCAACCCTTTATGAAATTATATCTGCCTCTCCCCACTCCTCCCCACTTGTTCAGACTATTTGGGGAAACATAAAGGGAGCGAAAGTGCAGTACTAGCTCAGAGAAGCTTTTTTAATTGCAAGCGTTACGCCGTGCAAGCCATCACTCCCTCGGCTACTTGAAAGACAGCCAGTGCTGGGTGAGGTGGCACAGAGAGGCACAGCCATATGCACAGCAGTGTAAAGAAGAAACCTCTGCCCATCTGAAAACATGGGGAGGATTTACAAAGCCGGAAGTTAATTGTTTCCCAACTCGAGCTCAAGCAGTGTCCTGGAACTGAAGCAGGTGTCTTCGCTTGGTGTTCAGGAAAGGAGATGCCCAGGCTGTACTCTGGGTGGCGAACAGCACTGACCACAGGTCAGGAACGGTTTGCTTTTCTCTGTATATGTCATGCAGACAGAGCAGTAATAAAACTTTCTCTTATGTGTTACTCCACTATTTAAAGAAATTTTGAATAGAAAGAGAAGACGTTCACAAAACAAACCTTTTGCTAACTAATGCAGACAACACTAAAAAACTCTTTGAGAACTCCCAGCTTGTACTTTCCAAAGAAACTATCACGTTTCTCCTGAGCCACCGACCTTCTGTATGGTAATAAAAACCGAATTCCCTTTGTGTTTCCATTGTAATGTAGTTGTGTCATGCTTGCTAAATACAATTTGACTTGACTGACTAATTAGGCACTGCAGATTACCAGTCTTTGAGCAATCAATCTGTCTGGTCACATAAAATATTTTCTCTTTTAACTCTAATGAACTTTATAGAGACTACAGTGTGTCCTCCAGCAGTAGGAAATGCTTTCCTAATACAGGACTTTAAAAGTACCATGGGATTTGCTAAAAACAGGCAGAGATCTTTATGCATTCTTACTAGGAATGTTCTCTGTTAGAAACACAATATTCCTATTAGGATGCTTCCTGGAAATGCTCTGTGCTGTCTTTTGCTCCAACAAAAGATCCTACATTGTTGCCTCAAGCATCTTCGATAAATATTGACAAAATTAAAACCACTGGCTTAAAAATGATATGATCAAAATTATATTTTGGACTATTCATATTATATTTTGTGTCTCTATCAGAACAACTTAAAAGTATGTGCTGAAAGGAGGACAGCCTGATGCATATGTAATTACAGCTAAAAAACTACCCTTTGGTATTACAGAAGGCCCAGGAGCAGAAACACTATCTCTATCAGGGACTGTTCATTAACAGAACAATATAAATAGAGCTAATAATATGTGCCTTAGCTATTTAGCTAATACATCTGCTATCAAGTAGCATTTCCTGACTATACCAGATCTCCACCCTGAAAGAAATCTCTACCGAATATCCAGAGCCCTCCTGAGGCGAGGCTTTTACAGGGTCTGCAGACTCCCCCTCAAGTGCACGCTCACGGTTACACGTTCCTCTCCCAGGACTGCACTGTCACTGCAGTCACTTCACTGCTCAGAGCTGGCAGCTCTTGTGCATGGGCATGACTTCTCCTTCAGGAGCTTCCACTGAGACAGAAAGGAAAATGAAATTAAGCCTTGGGAAGCCTGTGGAATCCCAATTTAAAGAAAAATATTCTCTACTGCCTTCCATCCATACATACTCTTCACACACACAAGAGAATGAGCTAGCTCTTTTTTGTTGCTCTTTATTGCAAAGGTGGATTCCTTTGCTTTAGACCATTGATTATCTGAGCATAACTCAATCCTGCATCTCTGGGATGCTTACTAACAGTAAGAGCTACTTCTGCTCACTCTGATTTCTCTGGAAACAAAAAAAACCAAAACACCACCAAACAAAACCAAGCAATGAAACTGTACTGAGGAATGGCTGAGTTTTGCTACACAAAAGAACTTTACAAAGTAATTCAAGACTATACAAAAAGAGAAACAGCAGCTTAGTATCAGCAGGCTATTGTTTTTTAGTAAGAGAAATAAACCAAAGGTGAGAACTTTCTTGGGATATTAGTTCAAAGCATTCTCACTGTAGTGTTTTTACATCATATTTGCCCCCAAAATGGAAGAATGATACCTCCTTCTGTCAAGCTTTTTTTCTTCCATCTGATCGCTGGGGTGGAGTATTACAATGACTACATTGAGAGCTGCTGCACAGATGCTGTTGATGTGATTTACTTCTGCCAGTTGCAGATTGCAAGACCTGCAATAGAATCTCAAATGTGCTATTTCGGATGCTCCTGAAATTAATTCAGATTGAAGTGCAACTTCCTGCCACAGAACACCATTCTCCATAGCAAAAACAAGTTATTCTTTGTGGTTTCACCCTAGACAGAGATATCTGATCTGGTTTTTATGCATCAAGATGTAAACATTATGTTTTCAAAAGTAAAAGCAGCTTTCGTTTGAATCAATAAAGGTACTTTTTTTTTAATCAACAGTTTATTTTATCACAGTTTGTTTTATCAACTATGCAGGTCATACCTTTTTTTTACCTGTATGTTACTGGCAGTAAGAAATTTCTTGCCTGTTTCTAGTTAGAAGCCTTTCTTAAACCGCAATTTAGGAACCTTTTCATGAACTACATTATAAACTGAGTTCTAGCTGTACCATAACTTTTTGCTCATTACCTGCTTTGCAAGCATCCTAGAATTACACTTGCATTGCAGCTTTTACTCCTACTAGCTTTGGATTTTGTAAACACTCTCCCTGCACTATCTTCATGCTTCAACTTCAAATCCATCTCCAAAACTGAGTGCTGCAAAATCTGTTCGGTATTATTGGAAAGAATACTTTTAATTTATGTCACTTTTCAACAGAACACCTCAAGTCACTTTGCAAATACTGAACTACACAGCAGCTGTTCAAGATTATTACCAATTTTCTGAAGACAATAAACCAAGTTTAAAGGGTTGGTATGTCCTACACAGCAAGAGTTAGAATGCAAATTTTCTTTACTATGCTTTATTTGTATACGATCCTCAGTCACAAATCAAGATTCCATTATGCTTGGTGGCACACAAACACAAATTAAAACCAGGCAACTACTGTTTCTCCACTCCCAAAGTGGAATATCTAAACATTATTCACGGTACAGCTGCAGGCAGGGATAGGGATGTGTGGGTACACGGACTAGTAGTGTTTAATTCAAACTAATCAGTTTTAGGATTTAGTAATCCTTAACTTCAGCCCCTTGAGTTAAAGACACTTTCCTCAATGAACAAACATGCAAATCCCTGTAAGGATTTGAGCTTTATCATGGAATTCCAAAAATGACTTTCCAGTGTACTGCAATTTCAGTCCAGTTATAGTGTCAAATGTTTAACTCTTGTCTGTTAACTTATTCAGCAGAACACTCTGTTGTGTTACCTGGGTTTGATCAAAGCATGACTTTATGTTTGCTTCTGTATCTACACGCTAAATTATTAATAACTTATTGGCTTCACGATAGCTTAACACAACGGAGCTGATGACATTTATGAGAAGTGACATGTTTGAACGCATGTAACTTTGAGTTCTTCTTCCCTCTTTAAAGGGATCATGATGAAGGCATCTGTTGTGCCAGGCAAAGAATTACTTTAGCATGACAAGATCAAAAGCTGTGGAAGAACACAAAGCCAGAGTATAGAAGTCTCCAACGAAGAATAAAATTAATAGCTTTGTAGGCAGATTGATCTCCTGATGATTGGTAGCAGCATACTCCAAAGAAAGGGTGATGTTACAGTTATCATATGATCTTTAATTGTTCTTGTAAAACTTACAATAAGAGCAGCTGAGGTGATGTTATCCATGTTTCCTCAATCTTTTCTCTCTCTCTGGCACCTACAGACGGCTTCCCAGTACTAGTGTTGCAGCTGAGCTGGCGTGGGCAATTCACTTCATCTCTGTAATCTCTCATTTCCTTCTCTGTCAACTTCAGACTGAATATCCTTCACAGCCACCTAAAAATCTTCTTTCTGGACTGAAAAATGACCTTCTGGTTTGCTTTATTGTGTAATTAGAATGAATTAATTCTTACCTTCTGTACATTTCACTCTGCTTGCTCCCCATCAACACATGCTTTGCAGCTCTTTTCATAATGTGAAGGTGTTTTGCAATTATGGTGGAAGTGAGCGAATCTGAATGATTACTCTCCAGTAAACATTTCTTTTTCATTGACTTCTTGGCACAATGGGCTTCCCTGTCCACTCCAGCTGAGGTTTGATCTCCCTCCACAGCAAGGAGGAGGTCATCTATCAGCACTGCGAGAGCTATTGCTCATACTGCGAGCCATTCCAAACTTTGTCTATGAGACTGGCGTACATCAGGCCTTGCTACAGCCCTTTGCCACTTATCTTTCACTGGTTATTAACAGTTTTGCAAATGGCATGCTATGTACTTGGAACAATTGTATTATATTATGCCTTTACAATGTTTTTCAGGCAGATGATGGCTTACACTCCCATATACTGAGAAATTGTAGGCTTGTTTCAGTGAGGACCATGGTGTATTCGTGATGTGCTAACACAACCATGAGAGCTTTCGGTGTCTCAACTTGAGGGAGGAGCAAGCACTCCGTGAATTGCCATGTTGCCGTATTTTGTGACTGCACACTGAACACTTTTGTTAGTATTATTTACTCAGACCCTCTGCTTGGTCTACATAGGATACACAAACTTATACGGAGGGCTTAGACTTCCCTAATGCTAAAGGGAAACGAGAGGCATCAGACCCATGGTTTAGGCTAAGCCATGAAGTTTGGGTTTATTATTTATATTTGTGCGTATCTTGGATATAGTCCATCCATTTAGGTTATTCAAAAAAACTGAAGTAAATTTGGTTGAATATTACATTTTACTACTAGACCTTCTCTTTTATTTATATTCTTCATTAACCTTAATGAAATTGCTCCAGGCTTGAGGATGTTAATAAGAACCAAATTCAACCCAATACTTTTATTATTTGTTTTGTCTTGAGGGATGGAGAAAGAATTTTGGGTTGAAGGACCAAAAATTAATCCAAAAGGAAGAAATCATATTCATACTACATTTTCATCCTTTCCAAACACTGCTCTTAAGTCAAAATCTGGCATTAAAAATAAATTAAAATAATAATTGAAATGTTCCTCACCACTGTATCTTTCCCCTAGACTGACAATTCTTCAGGCAATTGGTAAGCTAATCTTCTCTTCGTTTTGTCAGTTAACGAGTATGCATCTATCCGTACTGCCTGTTTTGTCCAGAATTGAAACAAGAAAGCTTGGAAAAAAACTGTATGTCCACCTACACTTGCAAAGCATTTACAGGTAATAGTAACACTACCAAAATAATCATGGGAGACAGACACAGAAACAGTTATTTGGGAAGGCCTGTCGGCGGTACATACCTAATGAAACAGAACCTCACCCCTTCACTGTCCATCCCATTTCCAGAACAGCCCAGCCATGCTTCCATGTCCTAAGCCAGTAATGCTTCATAACTGCAGCCAAGATTCTCTGCTCTGCATTAAATGGAGGGTTTTTTCCCTGGTAACAACCTCCTACCTGACAAGCTTCTTAGTTGTCTGTCCTTTAATTAAGCTTTCTAATATATGTATTGAAATCCTCACCAGTTTGATTAGTCAAGTACATCACCAGTAAACAGTCGTTTCACCATAAATTTCAAATGAATAAGGTAGGGATTATCAAATTGTAGTTTTATTCCAAGGAATTGACAAGATCGGCAATGAATGCTATTCACGCTGGAGCACCGTGGTAACACGCTCCTCTGATTAATGAGGTGACAGGTTTATGCTGTGAAATAGCAAAAGGACTTGACAAGACTCACAGTTTTGCTCATTGACTCTAGCAGCTGGAATGATGTTTCCTAACATTCTCTCAAGGTTTGTCAGTAATATATTGTCCTTGCCACAACCTCTCTGAATGGGTTTTCACACTGGAGCAAGGAGCAGCAAGGTGAACTCCAGCAAAGCAGCAGAACTGGAGATATGGTCAGCCAACAGAGTGCATTTTCTCACCAACACCATCAGTGGAGCTATCAACTGGTTTAGGTCATAGCGGACATGTTCATCCTTATTTGCTTGATATAAAGCAGGTATAAACAAGCAACTGTACTGTATATTTAAAAACAATAAGATTTAAAAATGTACAGTACAGGGAAATAGACATTTCTGATTGGGTGTCAGAGTATGTTCCTACGATTTCTAGCAGGTTTCCACACCTTTATACAGTGGATTTCAACCCCAGATTGGTCTAAGACTTCTACGTAATTTTTTTCACTTTAAGCCTGATAAACAGTATAATAATCATACAGATCTGATTTATACCTCTGATCTCAGCACCATACATTTAAATACTTTCTAAAACAGATGTCGAGTCTCTCCAGTTTTAAACTAAAATGCAAGTCAATTTGCAACAAAACTGATGGACCCAGTGGAAAGACCAAACACAAGCACTAAGATGAACTGTAAGTACCCTGTGACTAAGCACTACGGCTAACAAGGTTTGCAAAAGAAAACACATGTGTAAGGAAGACATGCTCGATCCCGAAGAGTTCTATGTGGGAATTGCTGGGGAAAGTTATTTGTCCTGTTTCTCAAAGTTTAAGTTAAGTTATCATAATCACATTAAAGTCTGTGTATGCTGTGATTGTCAGGGCACCCACTTCTTGAAGGAAAGTATCTGCGTCTATGTCTTCTTCCAGTATCTTTTGCTTCTGATGTCATGAATCCTCAACATCAAAATTGAGAGGAAAACACACACATGTAAATAAATAAATAAACCTCTCAGAAAATATTGATTAACATTCCTTCAAGTCAATGGTATTTGAAATGGCTGTGACTTTTTGCTGCTGGCCTGAGCATGAAATAAAAGCGACAGCTTCTTAGCAGCCGGGATTGCCACAAAATGTTTCAACAGAAGTGATTCTTCACTGCCCTGAACCCTGTCAAATGCCAGGCATGAGTACAAAATGCTACTAAAGAAAAGAGAAAAGCATACAGAAAGAAAAATAGTTAAAAAAATCACTGTATTAGTATTTTAAATAATAAACAGACATAAAAAAATTACATGGAAATGGGGAAAAAAAAGGTTCCGTTTCTGAGTGCAGAAATGCCTCTGAAGCATGACGTTTCCATTACAGACATGGCAATTACACCTCTGGCTGAAGCCAAATTTAACCCTAAAGTTGCATGCCTGTGTTTTGGCTATGAGGACAGTTCCATGGAAAGTAAATCATTATAAATGTAAATTTGAAACCCTATGGAACTGGTCCACAGAGCAGAATTCCAGAGCTTGGCAATGTTTTGTATTAATTATCTATATCCAGGCACAGTTTTCATTTCAGTGGGGGAGTAATCTGGCAGCCACTATAAAAGGACTCAGAACAGACCATATCCTTTCATAAAGACTACAAATATCTGTTTACAAGGACTTAAACATTAATGAAGTCAGTTGCCTATTGTTCTCTTCCTGTGGCACCAGGGGGGAAAAAAAAGAAAAAAAAAAGGCTGGATTTAAGTTGTACCTAGCTTTCTGAGAGGAATTCTGGCAGGTAAAGCCTGCAGGTTCCTTACAGATCCCAGATCACAACGTACACCAGAATACACATGCAAACCAGCATGCTGACAAGGATTCCAATCTAGAGGAAACAAAGGAAAGAGGCTAATTAAAAGAAACAGTTTCTTAATGATTAAGTCAGTCCAAATTAGAGCAGCAGAATATGTTTCACTCTAGTCATTGGTATAATGGGTAACTCAGTAGTGAAACTGAGTACTTTATACTCTGAAATACTTTTCCCCCACCCCACCACAAAAAGAAACTACTGAGAAATTGGCGAAGAGCTGTGTGTGGTTGGTCTCATTTGCCAGCATTTAGGCAGTACAGAGAAGATGGAGAAGCTCTGGGCAAGACTCTGTTCCAGTTACGATAGTTACCACCCAGATAGCCCACGGTGGTTCCCTTTTTGGGTGAATTTGAGCTAGTGTGAAAAGAACTGGGGAAGGGAGCTCTTGGAATCTGCAAGCTTTGCTTACCATAGTGGCAAGTGATACGGTGTTCTAACACTGAAGTGTTAGGTTTGGCTTCAAAATATTCGATGTTTGCATCAGAAACAGTCACACTCTTTAGGAATTCCAAAGGATATGCCCAAAACTTCATTGAATCAGGCCCTGAAGTCATAAGCTTCACTACAAGGTGTGTAAAACTTAGAAGCTGCAGTTCCCGTTTCATTTCTGGAAAGTGTTGAAGTATTTTTTTTCAAAATGGCACAAGTAAATCCATAGAATCCAACGCCTTTGGTTACTGGGAGGCTAAAAGTGTACGTAACAAAGCACACTGTTCACAGTGGTATTAATAGGTATTCGTCAATACTTATTAGATATAAGAGCTTTGAAGTCCATAAAAGTCACAGGGAATCTAGAAGAGTATATGAGTGTAGGAACACATATACATATGGTTTACATTTAACATAGAGATGAAGCTAGAATATGAGACAGCACAGAGCTTTGATAGGGCCTGATTCAGTGTGGCAGTGCATCTTCCAGACGGAGCAGACAGTGTACCAACTGATAATGAAAATAAAATGGCTGTTAAAGCAAACCCTGTCTGTAACACCGGTGAACTACTTTTAGTGTATCAATTTCCTACTTTATTAATGTGTATTCAATTTATATCAAATATGCACCAAAACCCAACAAAAATATTGTGCTATTATTTCTCACGCTAAGTACGTACACTGCTTAGCTGAAAGGTTTCCAAGTAATTAATCTAATGCCTTACACTTGTTTTAACTGACACCCCCTTCCATGTTTTATCCTTGAAAACACAGAGTACATTATATTAAATCTTAACCACAGATGCTGCAAATCATCTTAGCTCCAGTGTGTTTCTGTGCATTTCCTCAGGGTAATGAAGGTAGCTTAGAAAAGAAGTAGTAATTCATTTACAACAGCTGCAGGTAAAAACCACAAGGTGCCTTTAACTAAGAAGAGCTGGAGGTATATACAGGTAGCAAACTGTGTAGTGCTGAATATGCTGCAGTCCTTGAGTTCTTTAATGTTAAATGAATTAATCAAAAAATAATTAAACATCCCGGACATACTTGTGTTCAATAAGTGGGACATGCTTAGTTTTCCTCCACATGAATTCCTACTGATGAAGCACTTTCTGCTGCGACACAGAAATAAACCCATGTCTCTTGGTGATTCAGCGCAGATCCAGCAATTAATTCCACTTCTTTGGGATTTTGTTTTAGAAGTTCAGTTTTATGAAAAAATCTTAATTTAAATCTCTGTGCGATAACTGATAATGATTTTCTTCTACTCCCACTGGGGTAGGATGGTGAATGTGTTTTAGGAGAAAACTGGAGTAGTTAATCTAAATAGCTCCAGTGCTTAAATTCTTCTTATGAAGGTTGCAGATGTATTGGGGGAATTATTGCCTTCTGTATACACCCTTTCACCTCTGTATAAATCAGCTTTCTGACGGGGTTCCTGGTGTTGCAGAGTTGCTCATAGCTTCTATTCTCTGTAGAGCACACTTCTGTTTTCATCATTACTCTAACAGTTCCTGGACATGCATTTTCCTTTTTTCTAGATTGAAAAATGTAAAAGCTGCAAACCAGGTGAGTGTAATTGGAGGGAAGTCTAGCTCAAGAAAGTTTATAATCAGAATAAGCAAGGCAGACCAAAGTGGATCTGAAACAGCTGGATGAGGGAAAGGAATGTAAATTAATGAAATTAAGTGTTTCAGCCCAGTCACCTGCACGAGCTTTTGCTATCCAGTTGATGGTACAAAACACTATCAGAACTTACCACTTACACAGCTGCTCATACTTACCTGCCATAAAATGTAAGACAGATTATTTTTACGTGGCAGACTTCAGATCAGTATGTTAAAGAGCGTGATAAAGGGTAACCAAAGAGGGGAAATGCCCTTCTGTTGCATCTGCATTACCACAAAATTTAATTCTTTTATTTAAAAGTTCTGATTATAGGTGATATATTAGAGAGCTCAGGTTTGCTTTTAACAGTTTGACTAACTCTGCAACAAGTCACAAGTACTTAGGTTCTTTGAAAAGCCGGGCTGAGATACCTGCAATTTCACATTCATAAACAGGATGCACCCACAGCATAGAGTCTGCTCTAAAATGTGGGTTTTGACTGCGCTAGGACCCTTGGTACAGTAGTTGCTATTCTCACATCTTTGACTGAACCAACCAGGGTTTGTAAAACCCTAAGCCACCGGAGAGAAGTGGAAAGTATTTTTCAACTTCTAGTGTCTTCACTTTCTAGTAATTGAGAAAACCAAGTATCTAAATTTTGCCCCCATTTGAAAACGGTATTGCTGGAGGAGAGCTAGGCCCCTATTCTAACACATATTTGGTTCTGATAAATAGAGTTCTTGACCTTTAACATTGGCTAAAGGAGAGAAAAAAAGAAAAATTGGACATGCTGTGAGGACTAATGCCTATTTTTATAAAGCATCCCATTGTATCGATTGCCTGCACACTAACACCAGTGGCTTTGCTGCTTCTTAATAAACTTACTTCATTTTTGCTTCAAGGACCCCACAGAAGGCATTACCAGTAACAGCTCAGAAGAGCCAGTAGTCTTGTGACAAGTGGACAGCAGGGAATCTTGCGTGCTTTTGTACATGCTACTCATTCCTTTGCTCTTCCTCTTCCTTGGCTCCCCACCAAAGCAGCACAGACTCAGCCTGACCTAGACAAAAGGCTCTAGCCTGCAGCTGACCAATATACCATACCTTCCCAAGGGAAACGTGTTCTTTTGAAAAAGAGCGAGAAACAAGCACAATCCAAGGTTGTTTGCTCCAGTTTTTGCCTATGTTTAACTAGTTAACCAGCCACCAGCAAGTGGGAATTTTTTTACCCCTACAGTAGAGAATGAAGTAATTAGAAACTTTTACCTTTCCCCTTCTCCTTCACAATAATAAAAGTTTTTCCATCTGAGCAAATTCCACTTCATCCTCCCCTAGAAATGCACAATTACTCTCCCTATCACTGCAGGAAAGTCTTTAGAGACTGCACGGTGGGGTAAACATGCAATTGTGACTTTCAGGAAAAGACATGCCATAGTAGAAGTATCTAGTATGTATGAAATGATCATAAAGTCAGATACTTTAATGTGTATCAGTGGTTGTTATGTGGCTGGATTTACTAGCTATTTACTTCCTAGCAACAATTAAACCAGTAAAAATCTTGTAGGACTACATAGAATTATTCATTTTTTCTTCAGATACTTGATACTTTTTCTAGTACTTAATGAACACATTACCTTCAAAGCGGTAACACTAGGATGAGCAAACCCACCTGCATTACATTTAGTTCGGTGGCTTCATTTTCCTTGATATCTACTCTAAAGACACACATACTGTAAATGGGAAAGTTTACAAAGTGTGTCCAGAATGGCAATGAAAGCAATTACGTGACTTGTTTCATTAAACAGTTGATGCAGCCAAAGTGATAATTATGCTGCTTTCTGCAGAAAACAACTTTGTTTCCTGTTTGATACGGAGTGCAGCAACGGCAGGCGTCAGGTAACAAGCTGCAGTACCAGGCAGCATTTAGGGCATCAATGGCATCAGAAGTAGGGGTGGGTGAATTCAAATGGTTATGGGGTTCCAAAGGTTGAAATAACATCTCTAAGCGATGGGGAGCTCTGACTATTAGTACAGACTGGCAGACAAGGCTCCTGGCTTCACGTAAATCCTGTATGCTGCAGATTCTCCATCTGCACAGGGAGCTTATAATAACAACACAATGTACCTAACAGATGCATGAAGTATATATGCAAAGTAATTACAAAGCACCATCCTCACAGTAGATGCATAATATAAAAACAGAGTGCCATTATGTCAAACTGTCAGAGAAAAAAAATAATTCATCTCTTCACCTCGGACATGGGACACCTTAACGCACAACACACTGGCTATTAGTCCCTACTCAAAGCACTGCACCAAGGAGTGGATGGTGACTGAGTTAAAACTCGATATTCAAACCCAAACACTGCTCCTGTTCTGCCTTTTGGCTGCCTAAAGGGTAGAGGGATCGCAGCACTTAACACACTGGCACACTCGCTCGGTAACTCCGGCTTTCTGTGGTTTGATACTCCACTTGCAGGACAAGAGCCCAGATTCCCTCCCACCCCCAAGCATCTACTAAACCAGAAAGCTCATAAACAGCTTAGCCATTTGCTTCCCATCCTGGCAACCTTTGCAAAAAAGGGCAAGGTTGTACACGGAGCAGTGGCTTTGTTGTAGATTTTTCACACTTTTCAGTATTCACTGGCATTATTACGTTAAAGACTATTTTTTTTCCAGATTCATTCTCCAGTTTCTACACGTAATCAAATAGCAAACCACTTGCTGCAACAGAATGTTTTTGTATGGTCGTTTTGCACGTATGTTACACATTTCAACTGAAGATTGCTTATGAGGGAAGAAACACCTCCTAGTTAGCTGTGACATTCTGAATAAAATTATTTTTAATTACAGTTTGGGAAACAAAGGGACAAGCATGGTAAAGGCATGAGCTTTAAAATAGCTTTGAAGTTTGCTCACACTGCAATGCAATTCCAGTAGCAGCAGGACGATTAGTGGAAAATGAGAGACAGGGAGAGAGTTGGTCATTTGAGATGGGAAGACATCATGGTTGGAGTTTTCAGGCAAAAAGAACCAGACAACAGGGCAAAACCTACTCCTACGCATACAAACATGAACGATTCTACTGAACAATTAGTATTATTCATATTTAACCAAGGCATTTGGGGACAGGCAAAGGGCAGAAGAAGATAGATTTATCCAGTAAGCACTACCAGAACACTCTAACACCTCTCCCTGTGAAAGGAATTTATTACGGCTATCCATTTGTTTAACTGTTACCCACTATGATCACCATTTCCCAGAATCAGACATCCGCTTTATTATAATCATAAATCCCCATATAAGCTTCTCTTTAGCTATTTCCTATATTTAATTTCAGGTTCCATCATTCCCCCTGGTTATTACAAACAAAGGTTTAGATGCAACTGTCTGTTGCTGAATGCCAAGGGAACAGATCAGAGGATCATTAAACACTTTATTTCCTGTAACCCTTTCCGCCCGCACCTACTTCTTGCAGTTGCAAGAGTCAAGATACTGGCTGGAAGAGACCTCTGATCTGATCTAGTAACTTTTCACAGGATGAGAAAAGCAAACACCTGAAAGGAACTTCAAAAAATCATTTTCACCAGCATCTAAAGCACCTAACTTGAGGCTTAATCAGATCTTCTGGTGTGTGCTCATCTGTCTGCCAGAGCTCTCCATGGCTGCACAAGCCACAGCTCCTCCAGGAAATACCCCTTCACAGGTAGAAGTTTAATCCTCATTTCTATGCCAAATTTCTGTTTGATGAAATTTAGATCTGTAACTTCTTGTGCTTGTTACCAAAAAGAATGAATTACAAGTTTCTTTCTGAAGAAGTCTTTTATGTATTTGAAGACTCAACACAACTTGCGTGGCCTCATCCTAGAGCCCTTTAAGGCCTCTGTTAGACCAAGCTATCTCAAGTAATTCAGTCTTTCCTTACAGTTCATGTTTCCCAGATCTCTATGTTCCTACAGCCTCTCAGAATTCAATGCAGCCATACACAGCTAGACAAGCACACATATATATGAAAGAATGAGCTGACTGTTTAAATTACTTTGTCTGCGGATCAATATGAGAATATTTATGTTGCATATATCTATAGACGTACATATAAAAACTGGATACAGATGGTTAACTCACCTTTACGCTATTTACCGATCAGTACAACAATTTTGAAATCAGTACTTTTGCCCTGGTATATACAGATAATAAACAAATGATGCTCGGAACCCATAGTTCAGAAGCCTTTAAGCTGAGACAGTTTCAGAAAATCTAATACATATGCAATCCTTTTAGCTAACTACACAGTTCCAGATTTGATGTTCAAAAAGAAAACAAAAAATATTTTCAGTTCCAACAGGGTAAAAAGGCAGAGAAAAATAAAAGATATTGCTCTAATTCAAGGAAGTGTCTGCAGCTGTACCTACATTTGTATCAAAAAAGCTAAAGCAGAGAGACTTGCCTTTCACGCAATTTATGTAAATAACAAAGGCAAAAGAATGAATATTCATATACAGCATGCTGCTTAATGGGCTACTACAGTACGTTATGTGAGTTCTCACTCTGAGACGGGAAGTTTGAAATCTAATGTATTTGTAACCGCTGAGGTCTCACTATTGCAGCTGAGGAACCCTCCTGTGGTGCTAATGGGAGGGACAAAAACCTTCAGGATCCTGACAGCATGACAAACAGCTGAACCCAAGCGTTTGTTTCCTCTATTGTCCTATCGTATTAAAGCAGTAATGTGCTTAGGAAACACGATGTGCTCGGGGAAACGTGGTCTTTGCCACAGGAAACAGCTGGCGTGAAGCTGGTTTCAAGACGTACATCTGTATGACCTTAACTGGCAGGCAGTGGCTGCACCTCTGTTTCTGCAGACAGGTGAGCTCCAGTACCAGCCTTACCCTATTAAATCAAAGCACCTTTGAGAGCATGATTAGAATCTCACAGGTCAATCAGTGACTAACCACAGATAGCACTGAAGGCAAAGGAATTGTCACCTGGTTGACTGCTTTATTGTGTCTAATTTGGCAATAACCCCAGCGGAGTGAAGGAAGGACAGGCTGGACGAAGAACTTGGATGGAAGGACCTCCAAGGGGAGGAGAAAAAGAAAAAATCATTACACTGCAGCAAGTGAATCATCACCAGTTCAGGTGCTGACGTTTTTCCTTCCACAGCAGTAGTTTATCAACACCAATTTGTGGCACTAATGCAATGCTATTAAAAAAAATAAAATTCAGTTCATCTCAAAACTATAGCAGCTTGGCACCTCAGCAACTTTCAACATGTAACTGAACACCTATAAACCCTTAATTTACCACGTCGTGCAGCCTTTGCTGCAACCAAACAGCCTGGCAAAAAGCCTGCTACAGTGACCAGTAGTTTATTTTTTCCACAAGAAATAAGACAGCAGGAAAGGGATACCCCTGTTTGCTATCAGAGCAATCACAAAAGGCCATGAGAGCCAGAAAAACAGCAGAGAACATGAATTTAGGCTAATCACAAAAATATTCAATGCACTCAAAACTTGTGATTATCAGGATAAGTACTGGAGTAGCTAATTCACAAGCAGGCTCAATTAACCCTAATTAGTTCAGAGTCATGCTACAAAAGACTTAATTAGCAGTTACTGGATACAGCTAAGAAAAGAAGCATAAATAACATTTGGTTGCAAGCTGTATTTAAAAATCTCATGACTAACTAACACTAAAAGAAGAGGGGAAAAGGAAATTAACTGTTTGTTTGTGGGGACCAAATAGAAGCTAATGCAGGTCTGTCCAATGCTGTAAATATTTTTCTGATAGTTGGGTACAGAACATTAAAGGTCTGCCAGATACCATCTAGAAACTTATTTGAGGATTTTATTTTTATAATTTTCTACCTGATTTGTACCTTCTTTCATACCAAGGTGTGTACTTTGAAAATCCTGCTTATTCCACATTTATTGAAGTAGCTTAACTTAACGACATTTGCCAAAAATCTCTGTCTGCATGCCCAATTGCACCAGCAGGCCCTTGAGGGGACCCTACTTCTAAATGGCTGCTACTCATCTTGGCACGAGTGTATGCCTGGGCTTTAAAAATACTGAAAACTGATTCTCTGCCTAAGAGAGCTTACAGTCTAGGGTCCTGGTTGTATATCAAAATAAGCCATCACTGAGCATGTTTTCACAGGAAAACACATTGAGACAGGGACTTGAATTGGTTCTTTACCAACTCCAAACAGTTTTGCTTTAGTTTTGCTCCTTAGAAGCCATCAACATTTCTTTCTTTCCTGGTGGAATAGAAAAATATTACAAGTTAAAAGTACAGAAAGAAACTGTTTTTCACGCTGCTCAAATGATATTCAACCCTTTGCAGCAGTGGTTACGTAGCTACTGTGTACACCAAAGAAATCATGCACCCATCCTCTCCAAAACATTTTAATTTTTTAAAAAGTTGCAGAATAGAGGTTTTCTTTATTGTGTTATTTTATCTGTTAAGAGTTCAAACTTCTAAGCTTTGCCCTGAGAGGTGAACGGACAGGTGTCACCAAATGTCACCAGGTAGCAATGTTAGCATAAGGATGCTTTTCTAAAGCAGAGCATATTACTTGTAAAATCCATCCAGTCTCGAAAGATCTGCTTTTCTGCATTCAGCTTGACCTGCTATACTGTTTTCTGTACATTCTCACACCCGAGTCCACATTTTAATCTTATATTAAGCTGTCTGAACATAATTTTGAGGTATGAAGAACGTTTCACAGGAGGGAGAGATGCCATCTGCAAAACCCCTTGCTGATACAGCTGTACTCTGTTCATCTTGATGCCCTTTCCTTAATCTTATTCAAGGCTCTTGCAGATCTTCTGAAGGCAGCAAATGAAGGGGTTTGATGAGATAAATTTGCTGTTACCAGCTTCAGATTTCACTTGATCTTTTCTACCTCTCTCCTAGAGTTTTACATGCATGCTTGCTAACTATCAGAAAGTTTTACCCTGTGGCAACCCTCCTTTCAACGCTTTGGATGTCCAGGGATGGTCTTTTAAAGAGCCCCTCAGTTCACACTGAGCAGATTGCTTGCTATTTCTTTAGACCCACACTTTAGCTGATAACCAAGGACCCTCAAACGACATCCTGCTCCAGATTCCTGTCTGTGGTTTTACACGCAAAAGGCATCTGATTTTTTTTTCCACTGATTCTTAAACATTAAAGTCAAGTACAACATTAAAATCATAGACCTATAATTTTCTTGTTAAAGTGATGTAGATTCCCCCTGATACTAAAGAAACGGTAACAAACTAGCATCAGCTTAAAGGAGAACTAAGCTTCCTCTGTTTCCCTTCAACATTGCTGAAAAATACACCAGTCACAACATAGTATCTGCCCACCTTTCAAACCTCCCTAAAACTGAGGGTTTCCAGAAGAATAGGTGTGTATTTCTAGATCTGATGAGTTCCATGCACTGTCCATTATTGAAACACCATGCGTAGGTAGATGTGAGTGACAAATCTGCATTTCATCTGAGCCAGAATTAGCCAGAAAATGAAGGTGGCTGTAGGGAATAAGGAAATCACTCCATTGTTTGTTGTGTTTAGCTGATACTAAGGAAGTCTCCGATACAGAGACACTTGTAAATGTTACAGCTGGGTCAGGTGTTAGAAACTCCCATCTACCCAAACTTCATGCAAGCAAAGTTCAAAAAATGGTTGTCAACATTTCCCTGTGTACACACCAGGAACGTGTGTACACACGTGTGTATAACCAATGTTGTCACACTCCTGCACCTCAGAACTGCTGCTTCAATCTGGCTCAGTTCTACAAGTCCCACTCAGTCAGGAACAGCTCGAGACACCGGGATAGTCCTTTTCACCACCCAGCTAAACTCAGCTGTATTCCCTTGCCTTCTGCAGCCAAGGTATGGAGCTGGGCGGGCAGTTTGTGGACATGCATGTATGTGTGCAGGCACACAGCTCCGCTGCTGGACATTTCCCTTTCCACACTGCGAGGAGCGTGACATGAACACTAACTTGTGGGAAGACAGCGATGCCTATGCACTGAAGCAATTTCCTCTACTGGATGAGGAGAGACCCTTTGGACTTTCATCAGCTCATAGGCCACGGTCTTCCTAGGACGACACATACGGAAAGAGACTGAAAGGTCACTCAGACAGCAGCAGTATAAACTTAGGATGTAGTGGCAGTATTCATGATAAGGATTTTTTATATGGGGATAAGCTGCAAGGCTACATATAGGCAAATTAATCCTGCTTTAGCTGACTCATTAGCCTGATGACAGCAGCACTGGCATGGTGTTATGCCCATTCAAACTTCCGAACTGGATCTGCTAGGGTAGAGTGCAGGATGTTGTCTCAGCCTGAAACTCACAAACTGAGGCTCTGAATCTGGGACTTGGTATGATTCTGGGTGACCTTAAGCTCAAAGACACAGAGTGTAAAAAGTGATCTGTGTTTTCTCAGCAGCTCTCTCCACAGGCCTACCTCTGAAAGGGATATAAGCCTCTTATTTGATACGAATCTCCCCGGTTTTGCATAGAAAGTTCAAGTCTTTTTTTTCCCCTCCTGTCACTATGCTTTATGGTATAAGAAAACGACCTACTTAATGTTCAGTGTAACTTGACTTATAAAATTTTAAGCCAGACACAAATTTTATACCTGTTTTCATTTCATGGGCACCCATAAAAAAATAACTTCTGTAATGTTAATGAAACTTCAGACATGACTGAAATATGCTACACTGACTGCTACGTGCATTTAAATTTTATATTCTCAGTAACAGTATATTAAAATACCTCAGAAGAAAGTCCACAGCAAAGAAAAAAAGAAAAGAAAAATGTCTATCAACTGCATTCCGCAATGAAAAATAAATTAAATGTTAGTAATGCCCCATTCTGAGACAAGACGGTAGTTAAATAGAAATATCAATAATTCTACATACTTATGGAGTATCTAAGAATAGAAGTCAGGGAATCTCTTAATTCTCAGAGTCTGTCTTTAATTATTTGGCATTATGAAAATTGTCTCCATATGTCACAATTCCATTCTGCAAGGTGCTGCTGTGTAAATAACAGCAACCAGTAAAACCAGGTCCTGAAGTTGATGCAGATGTCTACATCAGTGTAGTTCCATTCCATAAGCTACATGCACACAGTATAAAAACTGTACAAAAGGCATTCAAAAACCTTCTAGGAGCTCCAAGACAAATCTGTATGTTCTTAAATTGAAATCCTCCTGGTACTGGTATTAAGGGAGAATTAGGTTTGCATTAATTGGAGCTTGAAAGATGTTCTGGTAATGTTATTGCAGTCAAAATGCAATTACATGTAAGAATGTTTAAACAGTGGAATATTTTTCATTTGAGTTTGATTTGTAACACTTACAAACATGCAGATTGTTGAGAATATATAAAACTAAATCCAGATTAATTTTACTACACCATGTACCCTGGTTAAGATGCTGCACCACCTCCTTGTAGAAATCACTAAGTGATTACAAGAATTACCAATCACACCCTCCAAGGCTTTTTTCTTCCCTTCTCTTTCGCTGCTTCAGAACTACCCTAAAGATTCCAGCTGAATAACTGACTGGTATTTTTTAAACACTGGTCCAAACCCAGAGGCAAACACTAGTTCCATGTGCTAAAGGAAGCCCGTGCTTTAGACCGATGCTGTGCTGTTACATGGTGCACCTGTACAACTTTAAGAACACAGGAACCAGACTTCACTAATTATCCTGTTTATTCGGGATAGGACAGTGTCAGGACTCCAAAGTTCCATCACCAGCTCTAGAGAAATTTTGTGACATGGCAACTATAGTAAATATCACGTGCAATGGATAATCAGGACCCTTGGGCTTTGGACTGTAGTTCAGTCAGTCACTATTTGACTTTGGACAAATTGCTCGGTTCACTTTAATTGACCTTTTCATATAGGAGGATTAAAAACTTCATGGCTCCCTAGTGTTTATAACACGAGCTTAACGTTTTAAATGTTTCCCAAAGTCCTCAGCCATGCAAGTTGCACGGAGTCAGCTGTTACTACATGAAGATGAATTTCTTCCTTCAATACACAACAACACTAGCTCTAAGGAGACAGTAGCAGCAAGCACGGAAGGGAATGATCTGCAAGAAGTAGTAAGAAAGTAAGCCTTTGGCTTATAAGGCAAGAAATGCTCAACGCTGCAGGTGTAAGGAGTCCACACGCACGAAGGGGAGATCACTGAGAATATGCCAGTTGGAACCTAAGAGCCATTCCGACGTGCACAGCAGAAATGACTTCTGCGTATCTCAGTGGCCTGGAAGCTGCACGCCAGGCCAACAAACCCTACCATATGGCAGGAACCGCAGGCTCCCTTCTCCAGGCCTGTGGAGACCGTGCATATTGCTGAGGTCACTAACTAAGCAACCCAGGGTCAGACAGCAGCTGCAGCGTTGGAAGTCTACTTTCCCTAGCTTATGTAACAGACTGGCATTTGGAATAAGCTTCAGGGATTCTTCTAGCTGCCCTTGCATGAATAAGAAAAGTCGAAATTGGCTCGAAGGACTCAGGATAAAGCAGTGTATTAGCTCCTCAGTGCTGGCTCACTGTCCTGCCTTCACGTTTCAATTAGTTTAGGGAGGATAGGAGAAGTAACATTTTAAGAACAGCTGTATCACAGCCAAGATTATAGTAAAAAAAAAGGAATATCTTTCCAGTAAAGAACTTTCTGCCATTTTATCTCAAATGTTTTAATAAACCTAGGCAAACCTGTGAAGTATGCACATTTGGTTTAAACTCACTTAATTGGGTTCTTCTTACGTTAAATAAAAATAAGCTTAAGGTAAAATGTCAATGAAATCTTCTGTCAGGTTAATTAACTGACTTTAATCACGCCTTATGTATAAGCAGGTAACACCTCAAACTTCTCCACCTAAAACTGCTAAAGCTTATCACCCTCAGCTGTTCATTATCGGTCAAGGCAGTCACCAAAGATTTGCCCAAGTGCTTACAGAGTGCTTGGTTGTAAAGTCAGCTGGTTAAAGTAAGTCACTGCTACAAACCACCACTACAGTAATAATTTGTCTATACTCTTTAACTAAACATACGCAACTCTGCACACAAATGATTCCTCAACTCCGATCGTCTCATTTTCACAGAAGTTCCACACCTAGCAGTTTGCAGAAAGCCATGTAGGGATCATCTCAACACTCCTTCAAGTTGCTTCTCTCCCTCAATTAATAAAAGAGTGAACTCAAACACCTAGCTTTGAAGAGAAGATTATCTTGGAAGTAAAAATAAGTTGCAATGATTTCTTTAAGTGTTTGGCTCTAGGACCCCCCTGTTGAAACTTCAAGCTGTTGTGTTTGGATCTTTTATTGATTCCTAGCACACTGGAAAAGTCCACACTTGGAGTCCCTCTTCATTTGTCCTTTATCAGCTGTTTGTACAGATGCTAGAATCATTTGTTTATTAGGAGGCACAGAAGACTTATGGCTGGGTGCACATTTAGCCTGCTTCCCTCACTTTGCTGGCGTGTGCACAAGCCACACAGTGCAGCAACACTGTACCTCATTTTATGGAAATATCTGTCACACACATTACCTGCAGTTTTCACCTGATTGTTTTTCAGCTTCTGCTTTTCTTTAAAGAAGGTAATTACAAGGCTATTATTTATAATTACCATTGCACTGAGGGTCAGAAAAGCACCATTGGTTGTCGTGCAGTGCATCTGGTGGCACGACACTGATCAGAATGAGTGGAGCCCCAATCATGTATGTGGCTATGTCCTGTTTGTTGCCTAAAGATAAGAGTCTGACATGTGGCTGAGGGAGGCCCTCCCGTTGAGTCACGAGGTTCAGAAAGGACCCCCTTGCTTTCTAAACTCCTTCTCAGAGAGGAGCCTAGGTGCGGCTAGGTCCAGTCTTAGTCCCAGACTTGGTCAACGGTTTATGTCTAAAGGATTATATAGAGCCACATATCAGAGTCAACGCCTGTCAGAGCCCCTGAAGGACTTTCATTGAGACAATTTCACAAAGTTGAAACAAATTGGAAGTGTATTAAAGCAACAGATATAGAGAGTTCGGAATTGCTGCTGATAAATGCACTCACTGCAATAACACTAATATATGACTATGATTATAATTATAATGCTAGCAAAATACTATCCCGGATATTCTCACCAAAAAGGTGAAATCGCAATTGCTTACCAAGGAGGCGTCCCTGTCTTGGGTGGAGGAGAAGGAGCGCAGCCCATCAACTACCTCTTCAGGGTCTTCAAATTCTTCTCTTCTGCTCCCCGGGGTAGCTTCCTCAATATCCTTTATACCCCAGTCTGTAGGTATTCCCCTCCCTGGGATGATGCTTAACTTGATTTGCGTGGAGACTCAAGTATTATAATCATATATGTTTAGCAAGTACTCCTTTTAGTTCATTAACGTACATAGAGGCGTCAACTTCAATATTCATTTCACAGATAATGAAGCAAAAAGGTCTCACTCTGGGCACCATGGCCTTCAAAATTCTGCATAGAAACCATCTATCTGTTTATTCTACACTCATTAGCCTAAACAGTGCTGTCTTGCTGTCATAAGTCTCCCTCCTTCAGCTGCTTCTCATACCATCCTTGCAGATCTCCAGCCACAATGTTTGTACAACAGATAAGCAGACACTAGTGTTTTCACCTCGTATGTGCAGTTCCCACACTGTTCTCTTACATTTTCTGGTGTGCAGTCTGTGGGATGCATGGTGTGCTCCTTCCAGGAGCAACAGAAGTTGAAGATGGTTCTTTTCAGGCTGAAATTTGTCTTGAAAGATCCTGTAGAAACCTACGAAAAAAAGACAGAGAAAAGACAAGGCTTTAGACATGATTCCTGCAGAAGAAAAAGCAGCACAATGTGTGTGGCAATATGTGAGTGGAAATATGGATACACACTGGTATCCTTTGTTTTCTTCACTGAAGAACAAATTAGCAGTTTCCTCATGATATGGAAGCAGTTCAGGTAAGAATATCTCCCCCCCAACATCAGCAACATTCACTTATTCATAATCGAGAGGCTAAACCACAGATTATCAAAGAGCCTCTTCTTGGCTTTATTTGTTTATTTCTTTTTAAAGGAGGTCTTCATCTGTGTATGCAGAAGACTTTGGTCGTGTTGCTAATGTTCCTCTGGACATGCACTGCTATCGAAAAAAACCTGTCAGCAGAAGCCTGAGGTTTGCCAGAACTTTCACAAATTATTAAAATTGAAGCCTAAAGGTACCTGGGAAGAAAGTAACCAAGATTAGTTCACCAAGTTAAAAAATAAGGAGGAAGTACTTCTCCCCTGTATCTGTGATGTGCAGTCACCTGTCACCCAGCAGATTCCCTTGGGAAAGATGTGATACAGAACAGAATAAGTACAGCAATCTCCTTCTCCAGGCTTTTGCCACACGTGGCAGCCAAGACATTCACTTATGTAGCCATCTACATAACACATATTGGGGACTGGCTGGGATTTTTTTAGGAAAGTCACAGCACAACTGTGATGAAATGGCCCACAGAAAAAGAATTCTTCTTCCATACAGAAGGAGATTCTCTTTTACAAGAGAAAAGCACCTTAGAGATCAGTTTGTAGAGAAAGCCCACTTGGCAAGAATTTCAGCCTTAACCAAACTTAAACCCTGGACTGAGTGCAGACCTGAATTTAAATACCCTCGGGTTGAATTTCACTTCTGAGTTCCCCAATTTCAGGTTTTCCAAGAGTTGAATTTCAAAAATTATATCACATGCACTTGCCAACAATCTAACAAAACTCTTCCAAATAGATTCATAATTAATGAACATGTGAGGTGGTGTC
Source organism: Psophia crepitans (assembly GCA_013399095.1). NCBI lineage: Eukaryota > Metazoa > Chordata > Aves > Gruiformes > Psophiidae > Psophia > Psophia crepitans. The sequence goes on along the minus strand of VWZZ01000865.1, from coordinate 381,154 downwards.
AGCTTTAATGATCTCCGACTTCCTCAATCTTTATTTATTTTCTAAGGCCTCCCCTCTTCAGTGACTGGCTGTCACCCTATTAAAAAGCCCAGTGTATAAATGGGATGTGACAAGGTGAAATAGAGCCTGAAGTGATGGCTATCATATGTGAATGCACTGTGCAGCTCTGCAGCTGCAAGCACATGAGGGAAGCTCTGATAAAACCCTAAGATGTATTTTGCATGCAGAATACAGGAACGATGGGGATTTCTCTACTGCTACCTTACTGACCCCAAACTTGTGTAAACCTGGTTTGGTTACTTGGGGGTGGGGTGTTGTTTTAGTTTGGTGGGGGTCTTTTTGTTGTTTTGGGGTTTTTTTAGACTAATAAGCCCTGAAAAATAAAGCTTCCTTTACAAGCCCATGTAGGCCTCCTCCTAATAAATCCCATTTGAGGGTTTTTCCCTAAATGGATCTTCATTGATTTTTCCTTTCTTTTTTTGATTTGAAGGGAGAGGAATACTGTATATATGAAATGTAAAAATGTATTAGTCAACTGATCAGTGCTTTGGGGTTTTTTTGTTTGTTTGTTTGTTTTGGTTTTTTGTAACCTACCATTGTTTCAGGATTTTTCATCCTCAAAAATAATCCAAAAGCCTCCCCATACATGTATCAAGAAGCAAGAGAATTTTAAGGTGACTCTGAAAACAGCAGAAGGCTTTCATACTCAGGTTAAAAGGAAAGCAACAAAAACCTGACCATGCACAGCAAAGTAACTCTGCTTATATAAGCAATAAACAGTCACTACCTGAGCAGCATACACAGCGAGCTTGTTTCAGCAAGAAATGCTTTCAAAATAGACTATTATGAAATATGATAACTTCTCAGGTCAGGGAAACTAGATTCTAACTGCTTCTCCTTGAGCTCTGAAGCACCTTGTTGTTATGCACTGGAATGGTAGAATAGAGACTTCAGTCTACAAAAAACCTTACAGGCACTGGAAGGGGGATGCTCATTAAAGGATAAAGGCCAGACACTGTTCCTCAAATCTGTATTTTCTCTTTGCAGGATGAATGCCACAGCACTACTGTATTGATTCTAGCAGGGTTTGAAGCGAAAATTATGTAGATTTTGGCCTAGGCATAACAGCACCAGCATCTTTATTTAAAGAAGAAAATCCCACTCCCCAAACTGTTAAGAAATACTCAGAACTTCCAGCCAGAAAGTTGTCAAACACTATCTGCCTTTTTTTCAGTCTAAAGAAAACAGAAGTGAAATTGGTAAGGAACCTACCTGCATGCGAACAGAGATAATAAAGAACACAGGACTAATTATTGCCATTGGTCAGCTAGGGCAGAACAAGAAGTTTATTGCCCTACAGTGTTGCTGCACTCTGAAGAGTGTCTCTCAATAAAGAGCATTGTGGGGTTTCATATTTGTCACAGATTCCTGATAAAATGTGCTTAGCTTACCCATTAAAAAGCAGGCTGGGTTTCCCTCTTCACTCCTTATTTACTCAGTTATAGGAACTAACTTCGCATTACAAGCCCTAAACTTTCTGTGCAGTCTGAGCATCAGAAAGAAACAGGGATAACGTAACAAGTCTGAACATGTATTCAGCCTGTTTTTGTACTAGAACACCCAATTTCAAGGAAAAGCCAGCTGAACAAAACTGTGAGAGATGGCCGCCTTTTTGCCCCATTCTGCTTTTTGTTACACCTGAGCTATTCCATTTTAAGCAAGGAATTAACATGCATAATTGAAAACATAACTTTCTCTGAAGGTCCTCAAGTACCAAGAGACTTGAGACTGCTGAGCTTTAACCACGTGGTTAAATACTTTGCTGAGCTAAGACTTCATTTAATGGTTCTGTTGAAGATATACCAACCACGAGACTCCAGTGAAATGAGGTGTGTGATTCAAGTAGTTTAAAGGTTCAAGTATGTGGACTTGCATTTACTGCAAAATGTAAAGGTCCACCGGAAATAACATCTGTAAACAAGATATGCAAAGCTGACCACAGAGTTCTCAAGGTCTTTGCAGAAATATCCCTGAAATACATATGAGTTTACCATTTAAAAGCAAGACAGCTTTACAGTAATACAGTTTTGTTACAAGAATATCTTATGCCTTCCCAGTATAAATGAGATTCAAAACCAATGCTGCAGTCAAATGTAACGTTCGACAGCTTTTGCTTACATCTTTGCACTTTGTGTTAGCATGCTGGATTAAAGACATTGTATGCTCTCTAAACACAGTAACACATTGCCCTTACTACTATAAATATCTGAGAGGGGCAAATTAGGTCCCTTGCTCTAAGAAAACCTCAGCTTCTACAAAGGCTCCATTTCACTAGTCACTAAATTGGAAACCATATTCTGCTGTACTGAAGTGGGAAGAACCTTGAGAGCCAGAATGCAAACGTAACCTCTTGTGGAGGCACGATTGCTTCCGATACATTGTCCATCACTGCTATCCAAGACCCTAATTGACCAAGACTCCTAAGTACATACTATATGTAAAAACAAAACCCATCTCACATATTTACAGGTAGGGATATAACGGAATATCCTCCTGAAACACAGCCTAAGTGCTTGGAGACCGCTTAGCTGACAGCTCATTTGCAAAATACACTTGATTCACCACCACAGAAAACAGCTCTTACATTTCTAATACACAAAGATTTGAATTCTTCATGCAAAAAGAATACCGACTACAGCAGGAAGTCATGAAACCTATCACATCTCACTAAACAACCCATTCTACTACCTCATCATCTCATTAAGTCTCAGATGTTTATTAATTATTTATTCAATTATCATTCAGTATTATTTCAAGGAGTACTCAGACTTTAGCAATAGATCAAGGGCTCACAGCATTAGGTCTTTTTTAGTTTGTCTTAAGCAAAATAATTGTGAAAAGAAATCTCTTTGACACCAAACACTTGTTTAGGGAGAAAAATGGTTGTTTCCGAACTATGTAGAAATACTTCTTGAAGCATCAAAATATTGGAACCCTTTTCTTCTGCTCTTCCTATCTTTAATTCTGAATAGCAATTAAGCTTCTGCAATACACCCTAACAAAATGAAAAACAAACAGCTTGTGTAGTCTCCGTAACAGTATACTACAGCCACTTTTATGTTGGGTGCCACAGTATTTGTATAATGGTCAATGAGTACAAATATTGTTGGACCAAACACGTGAACAAGGAGCTCCCAGACAAACTCAAACTCAAAAAGGAAGCCTACAGAGGCTGGAGGCAAGGGCAGGCAGCCGGGGAGGATTATAGAGAAACTGCCAGAGCAGTTAAAGCCCTGATAGAATTTTTTGCCTCAGTCTTCACCAGCAAGTGCTCTAGCCAAGCCAGCCAAGTCCCGGAAGGCAAAGGCTGTACAGGAGCTGCTATACTAAAAATACGTTATAGCAGTAACAGGTGACAGTAATAAAAAGGAGGAAACTATACAGGATTTTCATAGTAAAAATTTGCACATGTTCAAATTTACATAATTTAACTTCTTTTGTTCTGCCATTACTATTCAAGTGTCTTTCTGGGACCCTCAGGACTCCCGGAACACACATGCATTCTGTACTTACATAGGAGTCCAGTCACCCAGCTGAGTTTTGTCCTGAATCATGCTCTGCTTAGTCTAGTTCTCATTTTCTTCCCCGGAACCTTAATGAATGGATTTCCCATTCCATCCAAGGACATTCATTATTACAGTTTACGAGTTAGTTGTGCTTCACTCCACACAACTAGTTTGCTCCTTTCCTGCAGGCATCTTAATTCCTAATTTTCAGCAGGCTAGCCCAAATGAAAATCACTATCAGTATGGTTAGCATTCGGAGTTTTAGTATTGATTTATGCCTTGGGTGAAGAGGTTAATTAAATGTGAATTTTAAGCCGACAACATGATTAGGGGAGTGAGGAAACCTGAATTCATGAATACTTCCAGAGCTGTTAAAACCGTTTAAAATGAACAACGACTGGAAAAACCCTATCTGTTACTGGCAACTAGATTAATGTGATTCTGAAGACTTTAAGAGAAATAACAGGCAATCTCAGGTATTCTAGTCCAGCTGCGTTTTTTGTTTTGTATTTATACTGACATTAGCACTGAATTTAATACTTTATGTAAACTGCCCTTGTAAATTCTACTTTTGTTTTTTGCCTTTTTCTCCTTTTTTTTCCTTTCAACAGTTAATCCTGGAAATGTATGAACTATTGGCTATACAAACCTTGGACCCAGTCTCATTGCAGACATTATGTGCTCCAGAACAAGCTACTGAATAACATTAACTGAAAGTTTTGAAAGATCCCAGCCATAGCTCCAGCTAACATACGCTCAGCAAAGCCAGACGAACTCTATTTGCCCATTTATTTCAGATGGGATTCTGCTACGATGTTCTACCTCCACTTTCATGTACAACCACCGGCGGAAGTTCTACTGATTTAAACCACAAACCCACACTCTCGAGTTCAACCACAACAGGAAATTATTTTTTAAGCTCCCGTCCTCTTTCCTCTCCTAGGTCTGTTCCATTTTCTTGTTGCATCTTTACAGAAAACATACAAGAGTTTGCTTATAAAAGCCAGGAGGAAATTCTATTCAACTTGACATGCCAGTCCTCTACAGAAACAGTAAACAAATATACCTGGAGGTGGGAGAGGAAAGACATGTATAAAGCAGCACCACTTCTTGTAAGAGGCACGTACACTGACATAGTAAGATTCAGCACTGGAACCCAGCTAAGACTCCAACTAGGGAAATAAGAGAGGAATGGGAAAGAACCCAGCAGTTCAATTGCAATCACCACCCTGTTACCTCCTGCCGTACAAGCCTGTCAGTCAGTTGACTGGCTCAGTAAAACAGCAACACCCCTGAGCTCTGCCCCGGCAAACAGAAGGATTCCTTCCACACCAGATCAGACTAGCTCTCATCTCCCTTGGATTTCTGAACACTGCACTGCAGTCTGCAACACAGGCGTATTTACAGTTAGTTAGGAAAACAATGGCGCTCAACACCATTCATTCTGCACATCCCACGGAAAACGACCACCTTGCAATGAAAATGATCCATCTCCGGCGATTTGTTTAGACTGTCCTTGTCTTTTCCTCTCCATCCTTCATAGCAGACCATTGCTAGTAACAAAGGGCAGAGAAAAGGCCAAAACTGGTTATTTATGCAGCACATTGCCTCAACTAATGGACAGAAAAATGTGCTCAATTGCCATTTCTTTTCTTCCCCACTTCATATGAAACCATAGGCTTGTGGAACTTCTTTTATTAGCACTATACCTGCAAATCTCTTTGGAACATTGCATGACAGCAATCTGCAATGAAGTGTTACATTCAATCTTTGCCCTTGGCATACTGTGCATGTCTTGATAGAAAGACAGAGATCATGCCTGAACCGCTTTCAGATTTCTAACAGGCTGTTGGTATTTGCTTCCTGGTGACAATGGGGGGAAAGCCAACAAAACATTACTGGTTTTTTTAATTCCCTGTCATCTCACATCAAGGCTGCTTATCTATTATTTTAAAGGTTAAACTGAGAAAGATTAACCTGTGAATAAGCAGTGTCTGATTAACTACCAAAAAATTAATACTTGCACTGATTTTGAGTAAACACAAACAGCGTCAGCATGGACAGATATAAGAAAGCTTGAGCCCCTCTGCCAGTTTTCCAAAATGGTGATATAAATCCTTTACTGCAGTGCTGTGTCCAAGCTAAGACAAAACCCAAATACTAGAAAAGAAAGAGAAAACACAAAAAAGGCCAGAAAGGCTGCATAGACAAGAACAGAGCTCCGACTTCCCTAACTCCAAACCAAACTCACTTTCTGTCTGATCCCTTTACTCACCAGTTTTATGCCCCTCAGGGTGTGCTCATTGCCATGCAATGCCAGAATTACTTCTAAATCAATTGCCTGGATCCCAAAGGCAGTTCAGAGATACGTGAGCCTGTATGCAGCGCTGCCACAGCTGAACTGCTGAACCAACTCGTATATTTAGAGCTTTTTCAAGGACCCCCTACACTACCACTTCAGTGGCATCCCAGTCCTACACACTCAATATAAAAGCCTTCTAGTGTCTTTAGTCAGTAGCTTGGGAGGAGAAAACATTTACTGAGTATGGCGTGACAGAGCAGATCATGAAGCAACTTCATCTTGGCAGCAGGAAAGATGTTCCCTTTCATTCAAGCGGAGATATGAGACTGGTATGCAATTTTATATCTATGAATACAGAAAGTTCTGGGTTTGAGACACTGATCTGGAGGAAAAAGAGAATGCAGCAGAACGTTAAAGAGTAGTACTTTGCCATGAATCATCCAGACTTCTTTTGGCAGAAGTAAGAGCTTTTCCCACTCTGTTACTTCAAAAGAAGCAATAAATATTATGGTTCCAAAAAAAATAACATTACTACTCACCTGTGTAATCTAAGTGAGATCAAGCTCACTGTATTTCACCAAACCTAACTTTATTCTTCATTGCCTAACAGATTATTTTGCAGCAACTACACCAAACTATGTATTCAGCAAGCAACACGAAAAATAGGGTGACAGCGAGCGTGAGAGCGTACACACATGCAAGAAAACACTTTTTTGACGCAAGGGTGAACACGCACTGACCCAGGTTGCCCAGAGATGTTGGGGAGTCTCCATTCTTGGGAATATGCAAAAGCACAGAAGCCACCTGGACACAGTCCGGAGCTCTGGGTAGCCCTGCTTGAGCTGGGGGGAATGGGACAAGGTGACCTCCAAGGGTGCCTTCCAACCTCGACCACTCTGTAATTCTGTAACATCTGTAGTCTCTGTATACACAAACCTGCATGTGTGCGTATGCACCTGTGGACTATATATATATATATCTATACAAATGCATACACACACAACCCCCATCACTCCCCAGGACCTCCAAAATAAATAGCCTGTTCACTGGCATTAATCCCCTTGCAACTGGAGTAACTACACTGCAAATTTATGTCACAATGGTGCATGGATATACAGTTCTCCACCCTAATTATACATTCACTGCTTCTGTAGTTTTGTGTAAATACAGGAAGATAGCAGCTGTCTTGAGCTTATATCTTCCAGAATACTTTAAACAGTCCTCTGATATTTAATTACACACCACACATTCTTCCTTCTACAAATTGTCTTATTTAATTCAAAATCCTACTCCATTAGCATGACTGAAATTAGCAAACAATAGTTATTATTCTTTGTTTGGGCTGGTTACATTATTTGTTGTAAGAAATTTATTTGCTCCATTTAGCCCTTTTTTCCCCCCACCACTCTACAGAATAAATGAGTTTTGATTTTTTTAATTTGCTCTTCACTCCCAATTATTTCATGAACATCATATTAAAACATTATTTGCCAAATGATCTTTAACTCTTTTTTTATTTATTTTACATAATCTTTTACCTCAGTCTGTTTATTATTTCTCAGTTACTTTCTGGACTGACCACTTAACTTGTATGTTGGTGGGGGTTTTTTTTCTATTACCTAATTAACAATTCTGGGCTTTAAAATCACTTTTTCTTTCTCCAGAAATTTTTCTTGAATTCATGCATTCATGCTATTTCATGAATAATAGATTGAAATTTTGCAGAACACTTGAAGAATAAAACCTGGAAATGCACACACACTTATTTGTGTGTTTTCCCCTTCTGTCTATGTTCTGTGTAAAAAAAGGTCTCAATGAAATATGAAGAAAATAAAGGAATTGCAAATAAGGGAGATGTGTCCACAATTAATTACGTGTAGAAAATAAATGGCCTTTGCTAAGGCTGCAAGCATGGGAAACGCCACAGTATTCATTGACGTTCATATTGACTTGAAGTTCCTGATCTGGGCATGCAGCTTTCATGCTCAGAATATACCTAACTCCTCTTTGAACTCCAAACTTGAAAAACTCATGTTTGTTCCCAGCATTCCTCTCCTTCCCCCACTGAAATATTGATCCTTTTCAGCTTACCCATGATCTTAGTATGTTTTCACATTAAAAGACATACAGATCAGATTCTGACTTGCATAAGAGGAAAAAAGAGCAAATCAGATCAATCTTGTAAGAGCTTAGCGTACATACAAGCCTTGCATCAAATTTAAGTGCGATATCAAACCACATCAGTTAAACTGGCATAAAATGTTAGGAGGATGTCCTTACTGCAGCCTTGGGCAGGTATACTCCAGCCTAACTTAGTCTGATTAGGGATTAACTTTCTATACCACTTTAAACAGGTGTCAAGAGAAAAGTGAGTTATATAGTGCAAAATTCCTGGAAAATGAGGCCTGAGACCTGACCGCCCTAACATGAAATAGCAGAGACTAATTATTTCAAATTAAGGAAAACTCATCTACTCAGTATCTTATTACGTTTCAGCTTTTCCTGTCAAGCTGGAGACCTCTGCACTAATGTGCTATTTCTACTTAATCTTTTCAAGCAAACAGAATTGTTTATCTTTGCTGAGCCAGATCAGTTCAAACCTATACAAAAGCTGTTCTAAAGATTACATTGCCTCTACTTCCAGCCCCTGATGATCCACAGAGAGCTGCCTGCCTCTCAATCCCAACAGATTCACAAATGTCACCAAACCCTGCAGAGAGCTGACCTTTAAAGCCCTCTGCTAAACTGTGCAACACGTGGCACTGGATAATTGAGATTGTTGATTTGAGCAGGAGGTAAAGTGGAAAACTATGCTATTCTCTTTCTTACTTTGGGCACCCATGTAAAGTTGTATGTTAGTAAGTCATGATCCTCATGAACATATTAAAATTATTTTTCAGCATCCCAAAGTTTTGTGCACATATCCTGTGTACAAATAATTTCCCTGTGCAGAGACCACTATGTTAAGCTCAGCAAAAGAAAAAAAAAAAAAAAAAGGAAAACACCAACAGCAAAATCCCCCACCAAAACCCCCAAAAAACCTCAAAAAGGAGAAACCGCTGTTACAAAGCACATACAATTTAAATAGAAGATGAGACAAGAAGCAGAAGCAAAGTACAAGACACATCATGGTAATGTTTGGAGCGGTATTAAAATAGCAGAGATGAAAGAGAAAGAGCAGGTTTTAGATGCTTGAGGAATGGGGCTCAAATTAATAAAACTATTCTATTTCTGGCTCTGTCACTGATCTGTAATGGGACCTTGTGCAAGACACTACGTGACTCATTTTGTGCTGTCTGTTTAGACTGTAACCTCTTCAGGGTGGGAAACATTTCTCAGAGCATGGTTCAGCAGTATGTGACTGTAGTGTGAAATGAAAAGAAAATACATAAGTAGTTAATTTGTCAAAACCCCCAAAAATTCAAAGTTCGAGGCACTTTTTTTTTCATGTTATGAATGTTGTAGAAAATACAAGGTTTCTGGGTGCCTCCAGCATCCACTGAGCTTGCACGCTAGTGTGTTAGTGGGGTTTTTTAGGTTTTGTGTTGTTTGTTTTTTTGTGTTTTGTTCCCACCCCCCCAAGATATTCACTTTGTATTTAATTTTAACTCTTTTAAACTTTTAATGTTATTTAAGATAACTCTTTATTATATATTCTGCTGTCACCAGCAGTCAAGTTTTAAAAAAAAAAAAAAGAAGAATGAATTAGATATCAAAACACCAACTGTTAATGTAACATGAATAGATGACCAGATTGCTCTTGTGACAGAAGCGGTCATAAGTTGTCTACAAGGGTAACAACTTATCATATGTTTTTAATTTTTTTTCTCCGTACATTATGTCACTAACCGTGGGGGAAATTTCCATCAGCTTCTGGGTTGAAGAGAGGAAATGGAGTCCATCTGGGCAGGAATTCATTACAAGTCTGATAATGACAGCATCATATGGATGAGTTCACTGCTTCTAATGGAGGGCAGTCTAAAAGCACTGGGGAGCATAAACACACATCTGAGAAGAAATATAACACCCCTAACTAGGCAAATTAACAAAAACATAATAGTAAGATGAGGCTCCCTCTCATTGCCTTGGTGTATACAAACTCAAAAGGAACCAAATACAGTGAAAGAGGGAAGTCTTGAGGAATTGTTTGTGAGGTATTTCTTCACCTGGGTCTGTCCTCAAATACTCCTGCTTTTTATCTCCAATTACAATAATAAATTAACATAGAGATACTTTCACTCTGGGAAAGAACGTCATTGGAAACCTAAACTGCCGCAAGTGCGATCTGACCCATAAGATCCAATGAGAATAATGGGGAAGCAGGTGGTGACGCATAAGCCAGATGTTTAAGCACACACAGACACCTCACATCTGACAAAATGATGAAGAACAATCCATTTGTATCTACTGAATTATCTGATCCCATTTCCAGATCGATTTCTTAATTCTTTCCCTGAAACTCTTGGTGCTGGCACAGCCCTGGGCTGGCAGCCGCACAGACCTCTGCAGTATCGCTGCCAAAGCCTCTGCTGCGGCTCTGCCATCTGATGCCAATGCTGGGTTTTGCTCAAGGTGAGATTTATACATAGGCTTCTGTCAAAAGTAGAAGAACAGTAAGAACAGTTTTCAGATGTCCTCTGTGTTAGCAGTGACACGCAGAGTAGGAATACTAACCATGACTGGCAAACTTAAAGAGGTTTAAATTCCCAGCATATTTATTTATTCAACTGACTATCATAAAGCGCCCATCACCTTGACAACAAGGCATTTATTTATAAATCTGGAAGCACAGGATGGCATAAAGATACCTATACAGAGTGCAACATTATGGGAAGTGGCTGTCATTGCTTTTTGAAAAGTAACTCCAAAAGAGTAGCAGGACGGGGGAGGTGCAGGAGGAGAGAACATCGCACAGGAGAGGGAATCTGACGCACTTTGTGGCTTCTTACCATAGCAGACATTTGTTTATGGGTGTTTCTGAGAGTTGCCAGCCATCTGGTAACTGGTTAATTAGGAATCAGCTTCTCAATAATGCACTAAATGCCATGGGCTCCAACAGGTGTAAGCAGTCAGTATAGATGAGGAATATTAACACCGATTACCCCTGGAGGATGAGGCAAACCAGTACAAAATTAAAACCAGAGGGACTCAGTAGAGCTTTGCCTGGTGATTCAGGATAGGACAGGTGTGTCCTGCAGATTCTCTTCAGGACAATGCATGTGGTAGTATTTGTTCCTTTGGGGACCAAACTTAAACCTACCTGTATCCAATCTACAAGAGTCCAAGAAAACCAAATAGCTCCATTATCCCAGAGATGCTTACTATCACTCACATAAAAAGTTAGGGTTTTTAAAAGGTGTTACATACAAGGCACCAAAACATCAACAACCTACATTTAAACAACAAAAAAGAAAAAGCAGATCCTCTTTCCAATGACATTTTTATTTTTCTAAAATGAGACTAATTATGCTCATGAGAGCAAGATCCAAATGGCTTCTAAGCCCTGAAGATCTTAAGAGTCTTTTTGTGTGTATGAAGACAGTGTACATTCACACATACAGGAAGAATTTTTTACCTGATGCACTGAAGCACTCACAACCTGACTCTGCTCCAGACTTACCTCCAGTACAAACAAGAAATCAAATCCACTAAATCTACAAGTCCAGCTGTCAATCCCCTACACGTCAGAACCAGAAGCTGTTCAGTGCATTATCGCACACATCCTTCCAGAAAATGAAGAGGCTGCTCCTCACTGGTCTGTCAGTCATCTAGTCTGACAAAGTAGTTTCAAACTTGTCTTGTGTCATTTATTAGTCGGCATGAATCAAAACGTTGTCCTAGGCGTCTACCGCCCTTGGGGTCCTTCAGCACTACAGACAAGTTGATGCATTATGACAAATACAAGGAGGAGCAGAAACTCGCCCTCCAATTCCTTTTCCACAATCTCATACAGAGGAGGCAGGCTAGGGGCCCCTCCACCACATCGCTGAATCTCCTAGTTGCATGAGACAGTATAGTAGCAGTACTTACTAAATCATAACTTGCAAAAATATCCAAACCAGCTAAGCAACCTCCCACACACCAGAAATGTTAAAGACTAGTAATTTGATTCACAGACATTAGCTGAGTACAAGCTACAGTTTTAAAACTGCCACCTCTCACAAGGCAGGTTTTGCAGGTTTTTACCCTCCCCTTCAAAGGTTTAGTTCATCTCTCGCATGCTGTATACAACAGAGGATGCTGTACAGTTAGAGCTGGTCAAAAAGTATCCCCCCTTTCTGCCTTCCCCCAGCAAATATGAGTGTGTTTTTTGACCGTTATTTTAGATTTGTGGAACGTAGTCATTAGCAGCTTTATTCTTTTTCTTGTTTAAGAATATTCTCAACAAAACCCCTAATCAGCTCCTGGACTATACAGGTAAAATAAAGATATCATCAAAATAACTATCAAGATTAGCAAACAAGCTCAAGAAACCCATTTTGGAAGTGTTTGACTTTTGAAAACAGATCTACCTATCTATTTTGAAGGTTGTGTCTTCAAGGTGTTTGAGCCCAAGTCAGTCATTAGTAAACAAGGATGTCCAGTGAGGAAGAAATCGGTATCATCCCTTTACAGACAGAATGCATACAAACATCCTATGAGCAGCTCAGGATTACATACAGAGTTAAAGGCTGAGTGGAGAAATAAAGCAGGACGCCACAATACATTCTAGTTGCATCATCACCTCTTTCCTTCAGATGAGACAATCTTCCTAAAATTTGAAGCTTTCACATGAGGCTTTCGGCTCAGGATAATCTCTGTGTCCACCTCAGCACTTCACAGGGTGCCATTCTGCACACTCGATGGTCAGAGCAGCGAGGTGGGCTCCGGCCGCTAACAGCCCACAGGTAGCAGCTCCTCAGTAAACGCAAACATTGGTGAGCATGAAGGGACACCTGCTGGCAAGAGGGGACGTTACACCACGCAGCATCAACCCTGTGTGACAGGGCACTGGCAGAGAACCTCAAATGGTATTACAACCTGTGATTGTACAATGATCAATAGCCTGGAGGAGATAGCATCTGTAATAAAAGGAATAAAACACTCATTTTACTTAACTCAGGATCCACTTGCAATTGCATCAAGGTAACCCTATCTGGTTGGGTTATGTGGCTGTCTTAAAGCACAGATAAACCCAACTCTGCATCTGCAAAGCAGGAAGGTGTTGTTTAGCGAGAAGCTGAGCGCATTGCCACACTTCTCACAAGGGCCCTGCCAGCTGAGCGAAGAGGCTGAAGCAAATGTACCCACCTAGGCAAGACCCTGCCTCAGCAGGAAACAGCCAGAGCTGCCTGGGAGGAAAGAGGTATGCACCCTCAAAGGCATACAGACAACAGCGGATTCCAATCAGAGTTAGCACCTTTGAGGATTTGGATGAAAAAGGGAAGAGTAGCATGTTAAGAGCACCACTAGGGTATTTGGACATCTCCTCACACTGAATTATTAAGAGTCAAAGGCTCCAGAAATACCAAACCTAGCCTACCCTAGCCACAGAGACTATGGAAAGTGGAAACTGGACTGTACCCAGCCACGACTGGGGATCCCCATGCAAACGTGAACATTTCACATTCTGCCAGTGCTTAATGCCAGGGATAAAAAAAGCAACAGGTCAACAAACCAGAGACAGGAACTCATTCTTCAGACACAGTGGACAACTTACCTCACTAGACTGTTTCTGTGAGCCATCATACTGGTTAAAAGTCTACATCTTTCCCTCCCTTCCTAAAGGTATCAGAACTTTTCTATGACACAAAGCTGTGCTTTGCCACATTAAGGTGATACAACTCTAGTGGAAGTATACTTCCTCCCCCAATTCAGCTCATCATGCTTGTCTTATAACGTTTTGTATTGGGAAAGAAGCGACCTCTCCATCAGATGCCCTGGAGAGCAGACGTAACACTGTAGTTAAAAGACCACTACAATCGTTTCTTCTTTTTATCCATACAAAGGGAGAGAATTCAATTCTTTGAATGCTCACATTTGCCATAAAAGGCAACCTGCCTCAAAGCTGCTCCTTTACCAGCCTTATCTGCCACAATCCTGTTTATAAAAATCTGCTAGCCAGACTGACGAAATCCCTTGGATGTGCTTTTCTGCTTTGAAAATAAGAATCTTGCACTGAAAAACCAAAAGACCAGAAGCCGTTGCCCATGCTGTAGCACTAACCCACACCGCTAAACTAACAGCATGGGTAAATCCACAAGCATCGCAGAGGTGCAGAACACCTCGCTTTCGTGCTCTCTCATGCTTGCTATTACTAGCCAAAGCATGCGAGATGTACATGAAGTGATGCAAAAATACCTAGACAGCGTGCCCTGCGTGCACTCTGCTTTTCAGTTTTCGTCAGCAGTATGTGCACTTGTTCTATTAAATTATTGGGTATCAACCTTCTTCTATGAAAACATCAGAGTAGATTTAAGGACCACCTTTGTCACTACCTCTACACTCCATCCCACCTCAATTTCTGCTTTAAATATTTCTCTAGCCTTATAATGATGTTGATTAGCTGATGATTGTGAAGTTTTGACGTAACGCACAGTAACTGCCAACATAAGGATTCCATACTTTTAACAAGAGGAAAGAAAGTCAAAAGAATTTCCTATGGATTTTATTTCCAAATATAGTTCTGGGGATCCGCCTCCCTCGGCGCTTTCTTTTTTTTTTTTTTTTTTTTTTTAAATGCAATGCTTTTAAAGTTCTTTTGCTTCAAGCTGATCCTCATAATTAAAAGAACCGATAAAAAAGCCTTCGTTAAAGGGATCTGTGAATATTAGAGTTCATTAAAACACAATTCCCACAAAACAGGACATTTTAATCTATCCATACTTGGGAAAAGAGGGAGGAAAATTAGATATTTTTTTTCCCCTTGCATGTATCTGTAGGCCATGTGTGTTAATTACAATTTACTTGTCTAAATGAGAAAATTATACATTAGCAAGTAGTTAACTAGTTATTAACTCAATTACTCTTCAGAGATTTGGGAGAAATTACACTCACAGCTAAGGTGTCCATTCTAGCTTGTATATTATTATTTTGCATGTTCTTTAATCTACAGAAAAGTTGTTGAAAGGATTAAAATATTAAGAACACTGTTGAAGTATTAGACATTATGTAGAGAAATACTCCTATAACCATTTTACAGAAAGGTAAACTGAGGTAGAGATTACGTACAACACCACTCCAAGTTATGTTAGTTATAATTCTGGCTATATATTCTCAAAACAGAAAACTCTTGAGTAACCAGCCAGCACATTCAACAACTGTAAGTAGATGCGTAAAACCAGCACATGCTTCGATATTTTAAAAAGTACAAAGCTGAATGAACTGTTTGGGTTGATCAGCAGTCAGCCCTACAAGGTTTTGGCATCACTGTACATTAAAAAGGGTTAGATTCCAACTTGCTTTTTGGTTTTCTTTTTTTAAAGAGAAACAATGCTGCTTGACCAACTGCAAAGAAAGCGTCTTGAGTCAGACTTAGTAATTCTCTCCTCCTTCCCCACCTGCGAAACATTAATAGCAACAGTGATCTCGTTCTTTGAGACATACCAATTGATTACATGACTGTTAGACACTGCTTTTTATAGTCTTTTTCCAGGCAGTTATCAGTCCCATTATACACCCTGTGAATCTATACTCACGTCATTCCTAAATAATAGCAAAATGATATTAAATTATTTGTAAATGTGAAATGTGCACATGATGTGATTGTTACCTGAGGGTTCCTCTTGTCAGCTTTACTCCCACTCAGATTTTAACACTGTGAGTACAAATGGAAAAGTGGGGCTAGGCAGACATGCAGGTCCCTTTTTGGCTACCCTTTTAAACACGGCCATTGTCCAAAGAGGTGGTGCTTACAGTGCAGTACTTCACTATTTGTTCTACCATCGATCCTCTCTATTCACACAACCAGATTACAAAAGGAATCCAACTTCCTTTGTAAATAAATCCCAGACATCTCAAATTGGCAGCTCCCACCTCTCTACCTAGTTAAGGTATATTTGGCTAACTCCTCAGGCAACAGCAGAGGAGATGTATCAGCAATTTGACAGACACATCGTGAAGAGATGAGCTTCTAAGGAAAATTATGCTAGGAATACCATTCACATCTGACAGTGGAAAATGGGAGTAAACCACTGTTTTCCTTTTGTGTTTCACAGCTACCTTATCCTTGTCTGAGTCATTACATATAGTAAAGCACCATATGGGGTAGGATAGTCCAGAACAAGCCTAATCCTCAGCTGGGGTAAATGGGCTCCTTGGAGCAGCACCTTTTTCTGCCAGTTTATCTGTTCAGCATATCAGCAGCCTTGTTTGATAAAAACTATTCAAAATGTCAGATATCCAGTCTTTCAGAGAAACAGGCTCAGTATCTTTATATACAAAGTTGCTGGCTTTTTCTTTTCAAGATGCACACAGTAATACTTTTCACAAATGCTATATCCTCAGTCTAACTGGTATGTAATGAACTGTTGATAGATGACAGCAATCATGAGTGACTGCTATTATATCTTATTCTGTGAGTGGCAGAATGAATAGCATGCATTCATTTCAGAGTGAATGAATACCTTCAAAGCACCTTTCATAAAACAGGAGCCTTCAAAGCAGGGTTACCATTTCCAAAGATTCAATATTGCTCCAATTTATTTTTCTGATGAGGGCCAGGCTCATCATCATTGCAAGCCTTTTTGAGTCAGACACCACTGTTGACTTTGGTTCACAAATTTTAATACACAGGGTACATCTTAGAAAACAATTGTTACTGTACCTACCAATCTTATTGCATTGAATGGCACATAGAACTGTTCTGTTGCTGCCAGCTGGTGGTCACCCTACAGACAGGCTTAACCCATTACTCCACTGTGTTACTCTTCAGATGGATTTGCTGCATCTCTTTTGAAGGCAGCAGCACCTTTAAAGTTCACTGAAGACTAGGGGAGATTTCCCAGCACAACACATAGCATGTGTTCACAACATGCATGATTCAGCAACAACCTTCGCTGAATCACAGGACTTCCATTAAAATATTTTCTATACTCTGCCCAAGTTAGCCAGCCACCTGGCACCCATGCTGCCTCACTTCTACCTGGCACGTTCATGGAGTGTATGAAGTTAGTATGACAACAAACTAAAGAATAGATGGCGGCAGCAGCAATATACTGCAACCACTTCCTCCAAGACAGGTACTTTAATTTACACATACTCTCAAAAATGTGGCTTCATGTAATAATGGGATTTTTGATTGTGCACTGTGCATTAGGAACCTCTGAAAAGTGATCTGAAATGATCTGTCTCTACAGAGCAGACTGCACTAGCAGAAATCAAGGAAAACACATTTGCAAGTTCTTTTGATACAGCTGAACACTAAAAATGCTTTCTTGGAAAGTATCTTTCCCAATCAACAAAACATGCAGAGACTTTACCCACAGATTTCACAGTTCTAACTTCCATTCAGTTTTCTACCTCCTCTTTGGACACATACAATGACTGTAAATTTCTCTACAAAATATGAGGGGTTTTAGTCAATGGAACGCCACCTGTCTAAATAAACTCAGTGTGTCGATATATTGCCTTCGATGAAGCATTAACACATGAAGTTTCCTCTGACCCAGGTGTAATTTCTGGATTATACAAAGCATTTACTTCAGAGTAGGGAGGCAGAAGGGGAAAGGCAGCTGCCTTGGAGACCCAAGCTGTACATGATGGGCTGCATGTTTTATTAAATGAGCTGCATTTTCAAATTTGGTAACTTCCCACTCCTCTCCTGCAGATGCTTTTGAAGTCATCTTCCGACCACTACAGTGAACCAGATAAAACTCACTGGGAATTACAAAATTTGCCTCCCACTGTGTGTATTGAATCTTAGATGATGAAAATAAATAAATAAATAAGCAACCCCTCAAGTTTCCCTCTGAACTGCAGTGTAAATACTTCTTAAGAGTGGAGCAAGTGGTTTGAAGAGCTTGTTTCACTTGTTCCATGCAAATATCAAGATTAACAGAGAGATTAATTATGTCCCATTTTTCTTCTTACAAAGGATACAGGCAGATTTAGAGTAACAAAAATAAACCCTCTGGATTAATATTCATAACACAATGCTGAGCAGTACAAAAGCAACTCATTTTTTATGTAGAAAGGGGGAGAAAACAAACTGTCAAGAGTGCTCCAGAAGCATAAATACATACTAAGTAAGTAAGTCTCACAGGACGTACTTTCTAAGTCTGTTGAAAGAGGGTTGAGGGCTCAAAAAGGGTGTGCAACATGTCGTGGTCTCAGGGAGTGAAACCAAGTTAAAAAATTCCAAATCAAAATTTGATTTGGATCATGTCAAAACTTCTATCTGTTCCTATTCAAGATTTCTGTTCATCCTTATGAGAGCTGTAACCTTGGGTTCAGGTCTCTTACAGCTTCAGACCTCAGGAGGATTTTCATTTGAGGTCCTGGCACAAGTTATATCCGGGTTATTAGCTAGTCAAGTGCATTACACAGGGAACACTGGACAAGCCAAAAAAAAAAAAAAAAAAAGAATAACCNAAAAAAAAAAAAAAGCATCACCATTTGCTTGCAGCAGCAATGAAACTTGCAGCAGTGAAGATTGAAGTAAGAATGAAATGCTGTCTGAGAAACAACCTAATGTTGCAGTTTACAGCAGGTTCTGACTGAGGTAGGAGAACTTTGTGACTACCTAAATATGCACTTACCTGAGAACTGCACGTTAGATACGCAACTAAAATATATTGCTATGCTGATAGGTACTCTTCTAAAAAGTAACAGCAGTACTAATTCTTGACATTCATTGACAAGGCTTGACTTATTTCATTAATCATTAAAAGTCTGTTGGTTTGGGGGTTTTGAGGTTTTTTGGTTTTGTGAGGGGTTTTTTTGTTGTTTTTTTTACTGGAGACACAGTATTAATGGAACTATCAGATTTTAAGTTTCCAAGCTTTGCAAAACCAAAACCTTGGCAACGTCAAAATGTGTTATTTAAAATGATCATTGTACTTAATATCCTGATCATTAGAGGCACTGACTCATGGTTTGTGCATGCTGATCAGTTGCAATGCTATCTTGTGTAGGTGGTTAAGTTATTCAGTTCAGGTTATGCCACATACTGGGTTATCCAAGATCATTAGATGACTCTTCAAGACCAGTAGGTTTAGGAAGTTATGGGCAGAGAGTACACGATCCAGGAACATGTGGACTTGCAAAGACTTATTTATTTATGAAAGGAACAAAACCTGACAGTTTGAAGCATACTGCCAACTGCTGAAAAAACATTTAGTTCTTGCTGGGGCAGGCCTGGGGTTTGGTTGGGATTTTTCTTTGAATAAATGAAATCAAAGAGAAGTTCCAGCATTCCTCCTGGCATCCCTTCAGCTCGCTTTTTGACTTTTCATCCACCTTCAGGCAGTTCTGGAACTTATACATGCAAGGAATCTTATACATGAAAACATTCACGATACACTTTACACACCAAATCATGTGTATTTCACTTGCATCACTGCCATGCGTGCTAGCTGTTGAATGATGGTTCATTTAGTGTACGTGATAAGGAACACCACAACACTTGTTTACGGAGTAGACTGTATTGATGTGTAAGTTTAAAGAAAAACAAACCCAAAGCCATATGCACAACATCAGATCACACTGCAGCTCTTTCAGAGAAGGCCCGGAAGATCAAGGCATAACTCTTGTGCAGGGATTGCGCTGGATTAAATTGAAACATGCATTATTTGTGTGCTAGATCTTAGAACCATGATGTAGTTCAGTGCATAAGAGATTTAGGTCTTCAGCTACTAATTCAGTTAGTTCAGGAATAAATACCTCCTGCATTTCACATGTGATAGGGGTGAAATAACCAAAAAAGTAATTTGCCTTTCTGCAGCTGAATCCCTTTTTGACTTGCTCAGTTTGTAATACCACATTCTCTATGTCCCCACTAATTAGTCTATATTACAAGTCTGTATTTGCTTCTTCCTTTCTTCTTGTCTTTATTAAATGTCATCTTACTGATTCTGGGACATTTTCCCAATGAATCAAAATTATTTCAAGCTACATCTTATCTTCCAAAGCGCCGACAACACCCACCTCTCCCTCCAGGTTTGTTTAAGCTCTAAATGCACTAAGTAACTGAGAAGCCTCTAAAAGTTTAATTTAGCATGCAGCACATTTACAGTCACTTAGGATTTCATAGGTGACATTATTCTATGTGCTATGACAGCCACTGGAAAAAAAAAAAAATAATAATCACACAGTATCAGCAAGACTGTACTCAGATCATTCTGTTCAGAAAAAGCTGCTCCCTAACAGCTAGATTATGAAACTGTGTATGGTATAGGATTTCTGGTACTCAGAGGAAGATCTGTACTACACTAAGTACAAGGCAGAAGGATTTATAAATGCAGATATGAACATATACATGTACAGTCAGATTTGTTATTTTTAGCTCTCCATAGATTTATGAATTTTATCAAGTATATTTTTAAAAGATATTTTAGACAAGTTTTTTGTTTCACCTTTTGTTGGTAATCAGAAAAATCACATAGATCAAGTCAACCTTTTAGTGACATTTTGACTTCTTTTTTGAAGCAGTTTAAGGGAACAGCCCATTTTATATATTGGATGCAACAGAGACAGAACTTAATACATATAATTATGCAGTTTGCAAATGTGACAGCTCTGATGTTGCTGCAGTACAAGTCTATGCAGTTAAATTAGAATTATAATGACAGTAATTACACTAATTAGCTGTTTTTTCTAGTTTGTTACCAGCAAAGTTTTGCATATTTACGTGAGTAAGAGCTACTTCTGCTTTCTCCTAAAAATCCACCATAACCAATTCACTAAAAAGCTAATTTATCACAGCCGTGTAATACACAAGTAACATTCAGAGATGATAATGCAGATGCCGAAAGGGTAAGGCTTAAAATCCATACAATGTTTTTCATAAATTATTTACATGCACGTTCTACAGCTGGAAAGCTTAGAAGTTTAGACAAGCATAGGGTGAAATATTTAATGTAATCCACAGGCAGCACCACGTTTTATATGTAAGAGTACACACACAACAAGAGACTGCTCTGCAAATGACACTTGAACAGCAAAGCTTCCAGCTCTCCAGCAAAGCAACACAGCTTTGAGCAAGATCCGTTCATCAAAATTCTTTCAACATCACGTTGCTAAGATGTGGGAAACAATGTGCTATGATGCAAGGATCTCAGAGCCCAGCTGAATACAGTTAAATCCTAGATACAGGCTGTGTTTTACATGTTTGTGGGAATTCCCTTGGAGGATTGTGGGAATATCAACTGGCCAGTAAGCACACAAACAGATCTTTACAGCATCAAGCCTACCTTCTCCTTAGAATTGCTATCGTGTTCATCCAAGGAGTATAATGATTACTGTTTTTAAAGGACTAGTTAAATGTCCCCCTTAGGAATTGTACATAAGTACAGTACACAGTCAGGGTTGTCAGTCACGTCAGATTCACTGGTGTTTGGTATTGATTACACCAAATCTGTTGCCATCTCTCTGTACTTACTACAAAATTAGTAGTATTAATGAATCATCTGTTTCTGTTCTAGGTCTGAAGATGTCTAGAGGTAAAGCCATTATATTTTTCCCCATCTAATACAGCCTTGAGCCTGACTCAAAATGTGTTTCCAGTTGTTCTGAATCTGAACTGAGGTACAGATCTAAGCCTTCCTTTGAAGCTTTGATTAACCACATTGTCCAACAAAAACCAATTTAACTGAAAAATTACCCGAACAGTTTGCTCTTGGGTTGTGTTTTTCCACTGACTTATCCTCTGACAATAACACACCTTACTTGGTGGAACTTCCTAAACCACAAATATTTGCCAACTATGAACAGCAGCTCTGTGACTTCACAGATCTTTGCAGAGAAGTCTGGAATCCCCATACTGTTGAGGTCCGTAACCCACTGCCAGAACCCAAGTCTGTCTTTCAAAACATATTTAATACATCAGCCAAAATTGCAATCTTGAGGGCAGACTATGACAACTATTAACACAGTACATGCAGCCTTAAGATAGAAACAGAGTCCCTCTGCAGCTCAGCAGTGCTTCCTGCTCAGGATGTGTTAGGACATGACAAACTGCCCAAGAGAAAAACGCCTTTTCTGCCCAAAACAATACAAAATCAGAAAAAGCACTACTGGCCTTAGAAATAGACTGTCAAGGCTGCTTACCTAAAGTGGTCACAATTCCTATTTGACTTCAGAGCATGAGCTTTCTGACCAGCCCGCCCTTCACACAGGAGTATTATAGCAGCCATGTGCTGTCGTTAAAGGATAGAACAGGGCCACAGGATGGGTCATTAAATTTAACACTTACTCTAAATAGCAAAGGTTTGACTCCGATTCTTCTGATAAAGCCCTTAAACTTAGACCTCTAAGAAGCATTCAGCTAGAACCAGTTTGATACTAATAGCCCCTGAGCTGGCCTAATTAAGAATCCACAACTTCTATTCACTGAAGTCAGTCAACAGATACCCACATGCTCCTCTAGGTGTTGAATGCTTTATCACATAAGTCATGCTTCCACATGGGATCAGCAATTGCAGGGACCACTGTATGTGGAGAACAGTTCAGCTCTCACTCTGGTACCTAATAGAAGTGGCTGGGTTTTCAAAAAGAGATTAAGAGACAAATTAATTGTATTGACAATCTGACTGTAAGTGCTACAGAGCTTGTGGGTGCAGAGTTCACTTAGAACTGGATCCCCTCCAGGTTTTGTTACTCCACAACAGGGGCACAGCACAGTGCTTCGCGGCTTTCATCAGCTGGCCGCTTGCACTGCACGCGCTCTAGCGACAGTTGCTAACAGCTTTCTCTGAGCCTGTGTTGGCAGTTTCCACACTGCCATCATATTTTCAGAAGTTTGTTACTGAGTTATAAAAATGGGCTTCAAAGCTGAAACTCAACACACAGGGAATTAATTTGGGCATGTTGTTTTCTTTTGTTCTCCCTGGTTTAAAGTGACAAAATGAGAAGAAGCTGAAATTTATCTATTTTCAGCTTTTCATGGTAATTGCTTTTTAAAGTATTTCTGAAGAGCAGCGTTTTCCTTTTAAAAGCTACTTACAGGACAGCAAATGAAAGCTGACTCATGATGTAGTACTTTGGAAGTTGACAAGCTGGATCCTCAGCTCATTCAAATTTGTATAACTAAACTAATGAAACAAATAGCTACATCTACTGTCCAAATGCTTTAAAATGTGTAAAGATGACACATTACTCATCCTCTGTTCTACCCAAAGTTGCTTTCAAAACTGGAAACAAACTATAAATCCTGTAAGATAGAATAACTATCACAAGAACTTGAATGAAGACTCCAAGTCACATAGTAAGAACTGTAAGGTTTAATCGCAGTTTCTGAATTTCAAAGCTAGTCTTTGCTTTTCAAACATACCCATTTTCTAAACAAACAAACAAACAATATCACAAAACAATAATAATAAAAAAAAACACACCACCAACCAACACTGGAATGTTACTCATTTAGTCTTCCATTTAGATGACTTTCCACAATAGCAATTGTTATGAGACACCACTAGAATTATTTTTGGCTAAGAACATTACCAGTGGTTTGCAGAAGCATCATTTGTACATGTTCTGCATGATTTTGAGAAGCCAAACAGCTTTGCTAGGATGACCAAGAAGCTTGTCAAACAATAGAAAAACCTCTCCTTTTTCATTGCTTTGGCTCCACTGTCTTTTTTTTTTTTTTTAATGGACTAGTGGAAAGCATAGCTTGAAATTGCTGGTCCTTTCTCCCCTTGAAACTTGTAGCAAATTCAATGTAATTTAGTCTGAGCAAGAAATGTCAGATGACATTGGAAAATTTGCTATTGTCAGAGATGGGTGGGAAGGGCATATTCACAGCTAGACCCAGGAAAAAAAGAGATGTGTTTAATGAGGAGAGCTGGGAAAGGCACAGCTCAGGGTACTAATAAAAGATGTATTCAGAATACAACTAAAAATGAATAGCCAAGGGAAAGCAAAGTGATATTCCTGCTCAAACTCCACACATAGAGATTGTGCACAAGTGTGTTTATCCACACGTGAGAAACGTTCATAAGCAGTTAAAAATTGATTCACAATGACCTTCTACAGGCAGGTCTCTCCCAAAGATGTGTATGGAGCAAAGCTGAACACCAGTGATCTTGCTTCCAAGTCACATAATGAAAGAGATGCATCAGAACAGTTTTTCATATTTCTATGGCCCTTTTCATGGTGTCCAAACAGAAGTAACCAGCTTTCTCTTCAGAAACATGTACTAATCTAAAATTCTTCTGAACCATCTCTTGCTAACTACATTTGACTTCTTAAATGTGGGCAAAGGATCTCCTTTTGCATGTCACTAACAAAGCAGAAGTCACATAGCAAGACAACAGTCGTTGTTAAAGTAATTGTATACATCTAACATGGTTTCTGGGTTTTTTGTACAGTTTGAGAGCCTCCATTTTTGGCTACCCACCTTGAAACAGATTAGACTAATTTCCTAATATACTGAATGCCTGCAATTCCAGCTGATATCAGTAAGAGTGATATGCACTCTTGCCTCTAAAACTAGGGAAGTCCCAGCTGTGTGAAGCATAGGTGCAGCATAACAGATTTACATTTACTTCTTGCCTAACCAAATGTCATTTAAATAGTAGACATGTTGCTCTGTATAGAGCTGACATCATCACGTTCAAAAATGCTTTAACATACTTGTTAATAAAAACACGACATTAGAGAGGCTAGTAAAAGTCATTATAAAAAAAAATATCTACTGACAATAAACAGAAAACTACAGAGCTGAAGTGATTCAAGTCATACGATACCTCAAGAAGCTTTAAAAAATATAATCATCCAGCTCCTTGTAGGAGCTTGCAAGCTCCTTGCAGGCTTGCAACAAAAGACTGAAAGCTGTGAAAAGAAGATTTGTGTCTTTTGCCAAGCTGCTCAGAGCAAACCGAGTGGAAGAGCTCCGGGGTACTCTGCTTTTCCCCGGGGGCAGGGAGCACACCCGCCCCTTACACAGGCTGGAGTGCCCAGTTTCCCAGCCAGCCCACCGGGAGAGCCCTGGAACAAGCCAGCGGGATCCCAGTTCATTGCAACAAGTATCCAAATACAAATGGCCCTTTACAAAGGAAACAATGTTACTTTTTCACCCATAACAAACTTTAGATGTTTACAAACTTTCACCTGATCTTTTCTTCCTTCCCACTTACTTTTTTTTTTCTCCCCTAGAAAGCTAACTCAGTGGGAAAGCTTTTTTTGTTCAGGCCATTCCTCACACCCCACCACCTCCTTTTTTTTTTTTTCCTCCATTTGGAGGGTGACAGACCTACCCCTGAGGAGATTCAAAGAAATCTTCTGTGTATGTGCACGCAGATATGCAAGTATGAAAGACTGAGCAATTGTAAGGAGTGCTGTACTGTTACGGGGATGACGCATTATTATTTTCAAAGCTTTGAAGAGAAAAAGACAACCTTGTCAGCTTTGCTTTGTGTTTGTTCCTGCAACAGCTCAATAAGAAGATCTGGTGGGCCCGGGTGGAGTGTTGTCATGTATTTCTCAGAGAGCAATGAAAAGCCGTTTGCCACCTGTACCCCTTGAACCAAGTTATTCCAGGTAGGGATGTTGGCTGCACCCAAACTGCTGGCAGCTTCCCGAGAGGCCAAAGTGGCATCCCAGCCATTCTGCCTGTCTGTCTTGGCACATTCACTGGGACTGGTCCTGTGCTGACTCTGATGACAGCCTGCAGCAGGGGGAGCAGGCAGACATAAAAAGTGTATAAACTTAACTGCTGATATAAGTACAATAAATAGTAAGCTAAAAATCTAATTTGGAAGCAAAAAAAAAATTGCAATAGAAGAAGTTCAACACATATAAGATTACCAAGAAAAATTCAAGAATCTCCTTTGCTTGTAACTCAAGGCCTGGCCACGAGGAACCTACTCATCCCGCATTATGAAATTGTGTGACTCCATTTTATTTTGAGTAATGTATATATAGCTGAAATGGTTTAAGATCATCTTATTACTGCCTGATCACCTAAAATTGCTGCTCTCGCAAGCTAACTACTTTGCTGCACAGTCAACGTTAACCTGGTCATAGTGACCCTGCCAACCATTCTGATCAAAAGAACTTCTTGTTCTGTCCTTACAAACAGCTCAATCACTGCTGTTAAATCACACAGCCGTTGATATCTGGAGACGAAATTACAGCGCTCAGCCCTGAATTTGTAGGACACATTCAGCACTTCAAGCCAACTAGAGACATTGTTGGAATTGCTGTGGGAGATTTTGAACAGAGGTTGTATCTATTTAGGTATTGTTTTAGGTTAAAGTAGCAAGAAAAAGGAAACCTCTTCCCTACAGTTACATATTCTGTAACTGTCATCTTGTCAGGTTTTGGCATACCATCTAAGACCTCAGAAATAGCAACTATTGGAGGCAACAGTAGTTTGATCAACATTAGTTTCTTTGTTAAGTATAAACCAAAGGTCAAGGCACAATTATGACAGGCTCCTTGCAGATATGTGTTGAAAAAGAGCTCACGAGTTAATTCATAGGAAGTATTGAAAGTATATCAGACACAGAAAGCACATCAGACACAGAAAGCATGGAAAAGAAGATCATGACAACATGGAAATATGATTAAAGCCAGACAGCTAAAGCACAGTAACTGTAAATCTCAGCTTCTTGACAGGTTATCCTTTACTAAACAGGAAGGGTTTCAGAGGTCTTCAGAGCTGCTTCTATGCCAGTTTTATTCTTTCATTCTGTAAAAAATGTCCCTGTGAGATGTCCCTCAAACAACACGGTTTGTAACACAAGTTAAACATTTGCTATGGTTGTAAGTCATTGAGTGGAAGGAGTCCATTCATGGTTTGGCACCTGTAATATTAGGGTGCATCCATTTCAGATACCAAGCTGCTAACAACCCCAGAACACAGTAGGGAAAAAAGACACGGTAGGGAAAAAAGTCGATGCAGAGACGTCAGACTTGAACATGCACGTGATGACGTGATTACAAGAGAGCAGAACCTACTCTGCTGAGAGCCAAGCTCTACCTAGCAAACCATCTAGGTGAACCACTCTGAATCTCTGCAACACCCTCCAAACCAGGGACAGGCATTTGTCCTGCCACAACCTAAGAGCACATAAGCAAGCAAATTGCAACTGTATGTAGGAGCTATCAACATTGACAATTTAGGAGACATTTAATGAAATGTTGTGGACTAGAATGTAATAGCTGGATTTGCCTAAAAACGCCTCAAAAAACATTAAAAAGATCAGTTTACTCTCAGTGAACACTCTTACAGAAGTTTGACACTAATCTGGTTAGAAAGGAACAATTCTACTCTATACTAGGTTCACTGTGACACCACAGAAATAAATATTATGAACTAGGGCAAAACCCCCACTTTGAGACAAAGTGAATCTTTAGACAATATGTCCTAACGTACCTTTCATGATTCAATTTAAAAGCAAGCCCTCAATTTGAAATTTAAATTATTTCAGTAGTGACATAGGATACAAAAACAATGACAGAGAACTGATAACCAAGTACTCATGCTTCTTGCAAAGACAAGACCTCCCTGATACACACACACAAAGAGTAGTATTTTCCTAAGGAAGATATTTGAATCCCTTTAAAGTAAATCTCTCATCCTTTTCTGCAAAGATAGGAGACTCAATTAAGCAACAGTTTCAACAGGGGTTCCCCAAAGTTCCAAAGAAAGTTCCAAAGAAAGGTAATAAAAAAACATCACAGCATCAAAACTCCACGCTACATTCTAACTTGACCTTTTTTTTTCTGATGAAGCTTGTTCAAGGTTGTCTAGAGTAGTGCTAAAATGTCCTGTTGTACGAGAACAATCTGTAGCCCAGTCTGTCATCTCTCTCCTATAGGCACAATCCAAAAATCTGTTAAAGCCTATAACAACAGGTGCTTCACTGACTTGATCGGCTTTTCATTGGCAAAACGTGAAGCAAAAGCTCACTCTATAGGATTCTATTAAATCCAGTTTTATAAATAGCACTGTCTGTATATACTTCCTGACCCCTGTAATATCCATTTACAAGGAGAGCAAAGCCCAGTGCATACTGTTGTACAGGATGTGTGCTGTAGGCCAGCGGAGAACAAGTTCCACACTGCACTCTGAAAATTCAGCAGGACATGGGTTATGAGAACATAATTTTCATTGACTGTGGCGTGGAATTGTGCAAATGGCCTTGTAGAAAACTTTGGGCCATGTAATGCTCCCTTTAAAACATGTAATACATTAACTAAATCTACAGATACAGTCCAAACATTATTTGAAAGACAGCTAATACACTGAACATTTAAGATTGACTACATCTCAGCATAGACATGAGAATGTCCTCTGGAAGAGTCTGGAAATCAAAGCAAACATAAGATTGTGCACGTTTTGGTCATCAAATAAAATAGCAAAGAAATTATGGTACAAAGTTCTATATACCCTTCATGTTCCAGAAGGATCACAAATCAGAAAAAAATATGCACTAAAGAATGTGCGTACTCTCAAGATGGGGGAAAAAGTTTGGAAAAACCCAGAAGTTTTGGTCTGTTGGGTATTGGTTAATATATTGTACAACAGACCAAATTATACCCAAGTACTCAATACACTATAACATTTCAATGAAGCCTATGAATATCGTGCATTTATGATGAACAGTTGCTTTATCTTTTTGATAACTCTATTACTTGAGTTCAGAGAAGGTTTATGGACTAGAACACCTCAGATATGGTCATGAATGTTTGATGCCTTCACATACACTGTTATTGCCATAACATCACTCCCTGCTGGAATTATTGCATTCTGACAGTCTGTGGTCATTACAGGCCAATGGGAGCAGTACAAGTACTAAAATTACATACTTCCTACACCACCAGATTATTTTTTGCACTGAAATCGGTACTAACTCATTCAGTATGTTTCTCAGAGAAAAAAAAAAGCATGGACTTTGAAAATGCAAAAGAAACTATTAGCTGTCAGTAGTCGTACAATGACTAAAATCAAGCCTGTTAACATGAGGTACCTTCAAGTTTTTTACAATCTATTTAGAATGACTGAAGAAGGAAAAATTCCAAAAATACACAGGATTATTTGAATACAGCAAGAAATTTGCCGTTCATGCCTTTGTCATACTGAAGACAGTATTCAGTATTTTAAGATTTTAAACAGCCCATCCCAGTACAGACAGATGCTCATTTTCTCTTCTAGAAATGCTGTCCTGTGGGAAGCAGTTTACAACAGTGACTAGGCAGAGAGAATTTAATAAAGCTATAGCAGCCAGAGCAACTTAATTCCAAAGCCATATAAAACCAAATTAGAAGCCTTCTTGGAGATTTTATGAGCAAATGTGGCCTGGTCAAATAGGGGAACTATTCAAACAACACCCCATTAGTGTTCCATATGGTGTTTCAACTTTTGCAGGGTCTCCAGTGGTTTTCATTGTAACAAGCACTGACAATGAATTGTGACTCTACACTGATATCTTCTCTGGAATCTTACCAAGACAGCGATTTGATTTGGTCCAATCTCTGTTTACAATCTTGGTACCTCCTGGTTTGCAAAAATTAGCTGTACTGACATCTGCTATCAGCACCACAGGGTCTTAAAGATTAGTGGGACCAAAATACAAGGAAGAATGCCAACAACCAAGGATTCTTTTAAACACTGCCTCTTGCTTTTTAGTTTATAGCTCCCTAACATACCAATCCTGGATGCCTGCAGTTTTGCATGCACACTTGGCCACCCTTAGTTTCCCATCATATCTATTATAAACCACATTAAGGTTTTGGTTCCGGTAGCTATTTGTACCTTGAGTGGGGGGGAAAGAACTCTATGCTGCAGTATTGCAGTTTCATAGCATCTACGTGAATTGCACTTCAGT
The DNA here is from genome assembly GCA_013399095.1 of Psophia crepitans. Classification (NCBI taxonomy): domain Eukaryota; kingdom Metazoa; phylum Chordata; class Aves; order Gruiformes; family Psophiidae; genus Psophia; species Psophia crepitans. The sequence goes on along the minus strand of VWZZ01000865.1, from coordinate 351,314 downwards.
AGAATGCAATCAGGCACAACTATTTAAAAAAAAAAAAAAGAAAAAAACCCAAACCAACAAACCCCACAACAGAGTTATTTCCTTTATGCATCTTACCAATACTCAAGTTGTGGCGTGTGCATTCAGAGATCATTCACATACGTGTATGCACCTGCACGCACACAGAGAGTTGCATACAAAATCTGAGCAACATTTTGAAGGAACTATTCCTAAACTATTGACTGGCAGATGGAGCAGGAGGGAGCAGAAAAACACGGAAGACTTACAAGACAGACAACAGTAGTCAGCTGCCTTTTTTATTTTTTTTTAAACATAGTATTGTTTCAAGGAGCCATAAATAACCCATCTCGGAACACTCTCCAGAGAGACAACACAACAAAGGTCTTTGCATCCTCAGGATGACAGAAAGCCAAGATTTGAGCTTGGAAGTGTATCAGAACTTAAGAGAGAAAGACTCCACATTGGCTACATCCAAGATTCATAGAGCTAAATGGAAGAAAAAGAAAATGGACACATACCCACAGAAGTTATCATTAGGACTGTAATTCAGCAGTCCAGCTGGTTACACCTGTGCAGTACTTCTGGAATACTCAAGTGCAGCTCTTCATACAACTAATCCTCACTACTGAAGCATCAAGGAATGCTTCACCCCTCAACCTTTCTCATGGAGTTGGGAAACACCAAGTATCAACAGCCGTTTGCCACCCCCCTTCTTCTCCCCATCAAGTCTCACTCTCTCACCCACACATTCCCAAGCCTTACTACTTCCATTTTTATGGATAAAAAAACAGGTGACAGAAAGGCAACGTAACTTCCCAAAACTGTACTCTAAGAATAACAAAGGAAGGAACAGAAACAAATATCCAAATTCTCGTCAGGAGAAAAAAAACATTCCCAGAAGAATTAAATCTGGGACTCTTCTACAACAGCTTTGTCTCCCCCTCTGAGTATCACCCAGTGCACACACTGCTCATACACCCTGCAGAGCCCTCAGCCTTAACAAGTGCTGACAGGGCCCAGCCCAATTATAACCAAGCAACCCACAGGATATTTTTTATTGCAACATTACCTTTAAAATGCTTCAGTCATTTTTTGTCATTATTTGTCATGGCAACGGCAGTTGAGGCTTTTCTTTCCTGGCCCTCCCATTAGTTTCACTCTAAACTCTCTGCTCATTCTGCTCTTTGATCAAGAGGGATATTGATTTGCTGTCCTATTGGCACCTCAGAAAGGCCTTAGCTCCCTCCTTCTGTTCTTGCCATTCAGCTTCAGACAGCTCCCAGCAGATTTTCCTCCCCAGCAAATACAGGAACTGCACAGGGAACCAGCCAGCACACCACTGCAGACACAGCCAAGGTTCTTCCCGGCCCAGGAGGGCTGGCTGTAGCTGTGCTCCCACCCTCAGCCACTTACATCCCAATAGCAGGGAACAGGAGGATTCCCCATCTCCCAATTCTCTACTGTGGACATGCCTCGAGGAGGATTTTTCTTTTCTGATCTTAGAATTAGATCATGCTGTATGGCTTAAGGGCATTTCAAGTAACTTTTACTAGAATCCCTTTATTTTATCTTTATTCTGGGAAATGAAAAGGTACCATAGCACTTCATCTGAGTAGCTCACCTCCTTCATTCTTAACACCAGACTGCAAGGGTATCAGAACGTTATTATAAACCCTCTTACAGAGAGGCCCAGAAAACACTACTTGTACTTCATTCAAGCATTTGTCTAGTCATGGTTTTTAATCTTGAGTAGTATTGAGAAACTTCATCAAATTAAAACCAAACAAAAATAGAATTACCTGACTGCACAGGGTTGTATCCAGCCTCACAGACTGGCACTGAACCTGACCACATCCAGCACCAGCAACTGAAACAGCCGCCAGAAACATAAACCACACTGGAAACACCACCTTCTCTGGGACCAACAGCCAAGCAAACCTAAGCCTGCAAGAGATAGGGCTGCATTTGTGGGGTACTGCAGCAAGCTAATGGATTTGGCTGACTTCCCAGATGAGGTAGCGTAAGTTAAAGGATCTCCACTAAGCACACATGGGTGGGGGGCCTGTGGACACCGGTATGCCACAGGCTGGACCTGCCCAAGCCTGTACGCTGTGTTTTCTTTAAGCTATACTTTCCATGCCTGCCATATTAATTCACGGCACAAAATTACCACACAACACTTAAAAACCACAGAAGCTCAGATGTGGGCTCCTGCAGGCTGGATCTCCCTCACGCAGCACAAAGCACAGACACCAGCTCGCCCAGTGGGCAAGGGCAGGAACGTTCTGGATGACTTCTGAGCTCGAAACCTTCCTGCCCAGCTCCCACCCCACTGATGCCTCTTGAACTATTCATAAAATTAATCATCAATAAATGCAACTGCTTCTTCTGGCATTTACTTGAATATTATTGCCCTGCATTGATCATCCTGTAAGGGCCATTTTATTTATCCTTCTAACATTAATAACAGTCAATTTTCATTTTATTTTCACGGGAATTGACTGCTTTTCCTCTCACCACATTAGCCCAGCTGACTGTTCTGCTTGGAATCCACTTGACTTTTCCAATCACCGAGAAAGAGGTCAAAAAACTCGGCCGGGCTTTTCCCAGTCCTGCCAGCGATGAACAGCTCGGCTTTCTTCGTCCGCTTCCCCCGGCCCTACCGCCGAGCTGGACACGCACGGTACCCTCAAGGCAAAGTTTCCTTTCCCTTCACAACAAGGCCGGGGCTGAAAACGCACGGCCGCTTGAAGGAAAAAGCACAACCGCGCACACCGGTACCTGGGGAACCCCCCTGCACGCACCTCTGAGCCGCGGGTGAACCCCCCCGCTCACCGGCCGGCCCCTCGCTCTCAAGGACGGCGAATACGGTGGGATCCCGCGGGGGCGGTGGGAACGGGGAGCCGAGCGCCCTCAGCCCCCGGCCCCCTCTCGCGGGCGGCCGTTAGCGACCGTTAACGGCCGCAGCGGCACGCGGCAGCACCTGTGGCAGCGCGAGCTGCTCCCCACCCGGTCCCGCGCGCTTTGCGGTCAGCCTGAGGGGGGCTCGGTGCCCCGTCCGCCCCTCCCGCCTCTGCGGGACCAGCCCCGCTGCTCTGCCCTGAGGCTGCAGGGGTTTGCCACGGCCCCCGCGGGGCTTTGTGGCCGCGATGGGCGGACCCACGGCTCGGACACCGACCCTGCGCCAAGCACCCGCGGCTCCCTGCGGAGCTGCTCCACGCGGTGGGGCCCGAAGGCAGGCCAGGCGGAGCGGCACCTTTCTCCTTCAGCAGGGCGAAGGCAAAGTTAAGTTGTGTGTTCGCTCACCCCGCGGGTCTCACCTGGCTTTGTCGTGCCCACGACCAAACCTCCGCGAGTGCCTTCACAGGAGCCCCGGTCCCGCGGCCGGTCCTTCCCACCGAGGGCCGGGGTGTGGGAAGCAGGGCTGGGGGCTGGGTCCGCCCCGCCACAGGTGAGGCCGCTCAGGAGCCCGGCACAGCCCGTACCGTTCGGTGCCACAGACCCTTCCCCTCCCCGGCTGACCCCTCTCAAGCTCCATTTTCTCACGCAGATGTGCCTGGAGTGACTCTCCAGACAGTGTCTCACGTACTGGGAGGTGCAGGATAGAGCACCCTATTCCAGCTGGTGTCTAACGAGGAGCATATTACTGAAAAAACAACCCCAAAACCTATCAGTTCCCTCTATGCCATCTGTTCAAGGCTTTATTTATTCCATAGGTCACAGACCTGTGTGGCAGAAACTCCATGATACCCTTATGAAGAGAGTTTACGAGTTTCATCGCACCTGCTGCATGCAGAGCTTCAAGGGTTAAATTGATCTGGTATACACTGTAAGTAACAGCAATTTAGCACCTTACTGTGTTATTGATCCTATTTTCTTCAAGGAAGTTCCATAAATGATATTTTTTTAAGCACTGTGGGAGTCTTTTATTACTGCTGTAATGCAAATCAAGCAGTTACGATCACCACAAACTGATCTTACTCTTTAGAGATTAAAGCCCCAGGGACAGAATTATCTTCTGATGAATTCGACCAAATGGATTTTCAGGACTTTGATGATCTTGCTTGTGGGTGTATGCGTGTGCATGTGTCATTTTCCTTCAGCGGAATTTGCGTTAAGACAAATAAAGAATGAAAAAGTGAACTAGGACTGTGGATACAATTGTGTCAGTATAAACATACCTTATAATTAGATAGCTATTACCACAGAGTAGGGGAAGGACTAAACCAGTATAAATCACTTTTATACTAACCTGATTGCATCCACCAAGGAGTTCATAGCAGCATAACTCTCATAAAAAAATCATACCCGTTACCAACATTATTATTCCAGTAAAATGTAAATGCAGACTAGGCCTTAGATACCAATTAAACTGCAGTTGACAGAGATGCTATTGTCTAAACAGAATAAATGTAACGGAACAAAGAGCGAAATAAATAATGAAATAAGAAATAATAGAAACATACATCTGTGATATTGTCAAATTGTCCAATGGGCCAATGGAAGATTTGAGGGAAAATTATTATATAAATCATTTAAGCAATTTCTTTGCTAAGAGAATGCTAGTAGTTTGGAGAGAATCTATTAAATCTAAATGCACTGAAATTAATTCTTATAGTCTATAGTGTGTATATATCTCGCTATGATTTCCTGTGTTTGAAACTGGAAATGAACCTCTACAGGCCAGATTCATCACTTGCCCACCGACCATGTTTTACCTCAGCACCACAGTTATTCCAAAAAGTTAATGGAGTTTCATTGCCTTTAGAACACGTGGCTACTGAGAACACTGAGCGATCTCTGGAAAGAAATCTGTAACGAATTGAATTACTAGGCCCAAATCTGTTGCTGGTATTTATGTAAAAGAGCTTATTGTCATTGCCAATCCCTTTAGCAATTCCCAGGTTGCAAAGTAGTTAAAGAAGTAGGACTCTGTATCCAGATTTGACTAATTTCTCACTGTGTTCACCTTCAAGTTTCCCCACAAAATCTGATTACCTTCTGGTTTTGTTTTGTACTACTGTTTTTTTCTTTCTGGTTGAACCACCGGACTTCTTCACAGCAAAGAGGAAGAGAAAAAGGAGGGAGGAGAGAAAGGAAAGAGCATTAAAAGAGCCATGGAAGGGAATGTCAGTAAGATTTATGGGTCATATATCGCCACAGAAAGGCTGTAGGTGGTAAGGAGCATGCTGTGGCAGTAATTTATAGTGCCTTGCTATGACAGACTCCTAGACTGAAGATGAAAAAGGTGCTATTAAAACAAAAGCAGGCTATCTGGAATGTTGTTGTAAACAAGAATCCTCTTATCACAGCTGCTACACCTTTAGTTGATCAGTGCTTGGAAATTAGCAAAGCTGTGACACCTTCCAGGTTCAGCCTGGGACCCTTTGAGTAAGAATTCACCTGATTGTTCACACCATTTTACCGGTATGGCTAAAATGATAGAGCGGAGTACAGATGGTTTTGCTGCTTTGCTATTCCTCTGTAGCAGGAATAAGAGCAGACCAGTATAAGCTGCCTTTTAGTCTTCCATAAGTAGGAGGGTATAGATTTAACATTTTAGGTGAAAACAAAACCAAACATCTTTAACTAAAAGAGCTGTACCAATACACTTTTTAAGGTTCGAGCTCTGAATTTGGCTGGAACATATGGGTTATGAAATTCCAATGGGCTTTCCCAGAATTTTGATGTTAAATTCAGTTTCCATGTTTCTAAAAGCCTGCTGTGTTATTCAAAGAGCTGTCTCTAGAAGGAGACTGAGTGTTGTTTCTTGAAACATACCATAAAATAGGCAGAAGTTACAGTTCTTTGTAACAGTGAATCATGAAACTAAACCAGTTTCTTTTCCATACATTTCTTAGAGATTGACTTAGGTCTGAAGTAGGGCACCCCAGAAGTGTTAGGTGTCCTGAACTTCCCAAGAAGCAGTGGGAACTTTCCAAGATCATCTAGCACGCGAGTCAGAGTAGGAGTTAAACCCCAGGTCTCCTAAAGCCCAGTCTGCAATACAAAACTCTCTTACCTGTTGATTAAATTACATAGACATCCTTACTTCTTCTTGCACAATGTGTGAAATGTGCAGGCAATATCCCTAGATGAGTTTGGAGCTTGACCCTCCCTAATTTATTCCAAAAGTAGCTGCAGCTGTTGGTTGTTATCTGGTAAGCAGAGGATTTCATTTTCAGGGAGTGTCAATCCAACACCTTTCTACCAGCATCATGTTCCCTTTAATTAAAGTACAGAGCTCTGACAAACTCTTAACAATGGAAGCACTTGCAGGCAACTCTACTATTAGATGAAAACTGTTTGCATGTCTCTACTGTTAATAATTATTATTATTATTAAGTATTCAGTGCAGGGAACACATTTACAGTAATGCTCTGTACTCTGCAACAGTCTGCAATCAAATTCCAAGAATAAGTGCTACTACTATGAAGATAAACTAAATGCGTACACCCCCTGTCTCTGCATCGTTCCCTTGATGTCCCACCACAAAGTGATTCTTTAGGGTGTTCAAACACTGCTATCATCAAAGCACATTAGCATCTCAAAGCCAGGTTTATATCTCTGAAATCAACTCTTCTAATTTCAATTACATTAATAGAAAACCTAAATAAATTTTCAGCCAGAGCCTGTAGAGAATGTGTCTATAGTTATGACTGTCCCACAGACTCTTGTCTCCTATTTTGGATAAATATCTTGTAGGTTTGGGGTATAAGTATGTTCTGAATTTATTTGTCTTGATAAAATAAGATTGCTAAGCAAATTTCCGTAGATTTTGAAAATGCAGTCACAGAATCCTCTCATATTAGCTTGCAAGTTCTTACAAACAGCGTAACGTCTCTATACAATTCAACGTGAAGTCCACATCTCTAAAAAACACACAAAACTCTCAACAAGAAAGGACTTAAAAAGAGAGCAGCTGTAAAGTAGAAAGGAAAGCACATTTGGAAATGCAGCAATACTGTGCTTCTCTTTCTCCTCCTTATTGCACTTCATTTTCTAACAGCCAGAGCTGAGGCACAGCAGATGCCAGCTAGTCCTAAGTTCCCTGCACAGACTTCAGCTCCACGGCTGAGAGGCCTGCTGTGTGCCAAATTAAAACACAGCATTCTCAAAATTAAACTTTGACGACTGTGAATGGGGGTCTGTTCCTCTGGATAGCCACACTTAGATGTGATTTGGATCAGACTTTTCTTGGTAATCTGTATTTCCCTCTTATTTCCAAAACACCTGTTTGAAAAGCTCTCCCTGAATTCCTCTGAAGAAGGATTAAGGAAGCCTGATAAGACACAGCATCAAAAATAACACAATCTGCAGAAGGATTAGGAATCAAAAAAATTAAATTGTCAGTAACCTCAAAATCCTATTTCTTTTTCCTTCTTCCTGTGGCCCCAAAGAATTCCATAGTGGTCAGAATAACTCATCACAGATCTTATTCTTTCTCATATTAATACACAGTGTGACTATTCACAATATGTTATCCGAGAGTAATTTTAAGGTGAGAAAAAATATGGGTTTTTTTCCTCTGTGTTACAGAAGAACACGAATTATGTCTATCAGAGTGAATTTATGTAAGTCATGTAGAGAAATCTGGACTTGGGAACAGGCTTAGGGCTGTGCTCAACTGCAATAGTGTTGTGTGCCCTTCATTGTCCTGATCTGGATTATGTTAACTCCCCAAGTCCTAGACCCTTTCTGCCTCCTATGGTCCTCTAATGGACCGCATTAGCAATAGATGATCCCACCTCTTCTAGATTCCTCAAATGCAGTTCCCAATCTGCCTGTTTTCCACATGGTGGATCCCAGAAGGGCTCATCTACCCAATAAATCATCTCACCTCACGGTGAGAGATCATGCAAGTAATTCTTAAATCCTTTTGACTCCCCCCACCACATATACGTAAAGTTGATCAGTATCTTGTCTTAACTGCATGATATAGACATGTAACAACTATCACAGAACTGTCTGATAGATGAAAAAAGTCACTCTGAATATATGAACCTAGCAGTTCCAAATTTATTTTCTTACCAGGCTGTTCAAATTCTATTAGCTGAGCTCATATGATTAAAAAAGATAATAAAGGCTTTGGACACTGCTACTACTGCAAGCTCTGTGATCTTTCTCTTGCCCCCCCTCCAACTTTACCCCAAGCCATCTGTATTGTAATGTACCTATTTATACTCAGCATTACTCTCTACATATATACACCTCATTTTTATTCTGGCTGGCCATATTAAGGCTGAAAACTATTAGAGCCTTGCCTGCACTCACATTTTACATTGGGACATATATTTTGGTATAAACACACCCCTATTTAAGGACAGGGTTTTGGAAGGGTTGGTATTTTCAATAAAAGTTCATCATGAACAGAAGAGGCTGTATGTTGTTTCCCTATAGCAGCACAGCAGTAAGATGGGGCAGAGGGGGGCTGTATTTTTTTTAACTACCCCCGTAGAAATCAGCACAACTGTCGGACCAAAGCTGGGTCTCCTCTGATACCTGTGTAAACCATAATATCACTGAAACTGTACCCATTTGCCATTATATGACACAGCAGAAGCAGGAAGCTATACAGGCAGAACAGGCACCCCGTAAGCATCCCCAGACCTTTCCCTGGTGCTGTGTTAGTACACAGGAACTCATAAGGCTTAATAAGGGAAACTGAAAGGGATGAGCACAAAGGCGATGGATGAATACCTCAGGGGATCCAATTGACAGCAGAAGCTTGGGACAGTAAATCTATGTTCCAGACTCACATGGAAGCAGCAAGTCTTTACAAAGATAAGAAAGGAAGAGAAGGGAATCCCCTTGTGCCCCACCAAACTGAGGGTAAGGACAGTGTAGCAGCTTGAGGGAGTCCACATGGAGCAGTGCTCTGGGAAGACCGTTGTGTATACAGAAGCAGCCAAATACTCTATTTATTAGCATGCACGTGACACTAACGGCAGCGTTACATTGTGAATATCAGTCTGTAATTCCTAATTATAATAGCTGAAAAAGAAGAAACCTTGGAAGCCAGGTCTCAGCTCTGCCCATTTTATTCCTTTGTGCATATAATGCTATGGAGATTTGGTTGTGTGTTTTGGTTATTTTTTTAAACAATCATTAATTGAAAAGCCTTGAATAAAAAATGAGAGAAGAGGAGAACTATTACTATAATAAAAAAATTTAAAAGGGGGAAACTCATAGAATACATGAGAAAGCATTTCTTTTTTAAGAGGGACCATAGGTATCTTTTTTTCAAGTATCTGCTGACTTGCTCTTCACAGTGAGTTAGTGGTATGAGTCTGTCACCCCTTGTTGAAAGAAAAACTTGTTAAATCTTTTTTTAACAGCATATTTGCTTTTCCATTACATTATCTGCCCACATTCACCCACACAAACTGACTAAAAGCTTCCTAAAGTAGATTTTTTTCCTCCTTTTGTTCCCTGCTTAACTGCAGCATGACACATTTAACTTACCCTAATTTCCAAACTGCCACAGGTAATAAGAAGATAGGCCTTTGCCACTAACATGCAATCTTCAGCAACCCTAGAGAATACATTAAAAAATAAAATCACAAAGCTTGCAAGTGGCCAGGAACAGAAAAGCTGAGAGCATCTCAGCTATCACTGAAATATCTTTTCAGCATAGATCTTTCATAGAAAAGGAAGACACCAAATTGTAAACATAGCTATTGCAAACAATTACTTCTGTCAGACAAGCATGTTTCAGCATAGAAAGATTAAAATCTACAACTATTGTTTAGCTAAAGTAATTACTTCATTAACTTAGAAAACAAAGGGTCATACTTGAAGGCCTGCCATCCAAGAAAGAGTCTTTACTTAGTAAAGGGGTTTTTCTCTTTCTAATCCTTCCCTGTGTAGATCAAAATTTTTAATATGAAATGAAAGAAAAAAACAACCAAAAAACCTTTCAAGTAACAAGCAGAAAGCCTAGAGCAGCACTGTTCCTACCATCTCCCAGACCCCTGCACAAACTGGGGGCTGTGCCTGCCCTGGTTTATCCCACCTGGCCCCCGCCCACACACCCACTCCCTATGGGCTCAGGACCTCCATTTAAGTTCCGTCCTACAGCCTCATTTCTTGTTTGGGCTGTGTTGTGTGGAGGGGTCTTCAGCCCTGTCCTCAGGCTCCTGACTGAGGTACTGATCTTGGGCTTGAACTTATTGCTTTGAGTCAGTATTTGCTGGGCTGTTGTTATTCTGGTTCTCCTCAGGTGTTATGGGTCTGTGTCTTGTCAAGGTTCTTGTTCTAATGTGTGTTGTGATTCATCACTTTTAGTTCTCTACTTGTTTTTGTGAATTGATGCTACTCTATGGTATTCTAAAGATATTGGAGGCTTTCCATAGTAGAAGTTAGCTTGTTTGAGACTGAAAAATGCATTACAAATTAGAGCTAATATTGTTTTTTCTCCAAAGAAAAAACTGTAGCTTAGCTAATTGAAGCTAGGCTTGTCCTGGCTCTGGCCAGGCTGGGGTTAATGCTCAGACCCGGCCCAGGTGAGCCGGGCCGGCCGCTGTTCCATCCCATGTGCCTCATGCCCCTATAAAATGGGCTGGGGAGAGGGTGGCCGGGGCTGCTCCGGGACGGGCTGCTGGGGGTTGCGCGATGGGCCGTCGGGTCGGTCGTCGATCGGTAAAGTGCTCCGTTTGTCATCGCCTTTGTGTACGTGCCGGTATAACTACTGCGGCCCTATTGTTGTTTCCCTCTCCCTTTGTCGGCCCATAAACGGCCGTTATCTCAACTCGGGGCCGTTTGCCCTTTGTTGCCTCATTCTCCCCTGGTTTTGCTGACTGGCAGTGAGCGAGCGGCTGCGTGGGGCTCGGCTGGGGCTGACCCACGGCAGGCTGTATATTCAATACAAGAGCTATACAATTATCAGCTGACTTATTTTTCAGTGTTTATCTGCAACTTTTTTCTTTACAAGAGTTACTTATTACAACTGGGTCAGGATGGTATCAGAGCTTAACCTTTTTAAATGTTACTCAAAACAGCCCCTTAATTTCAAGGACTTTGTAAATAAGATGTTCCCTTTAGATTCTGCTAAGTCTTGGTCAAAGACCAAGTACCCTCAAACTTGAGGAACAGAGAGCTTGAAGAGTTTTACACTAACAAATACGTTAACTTGTAAGAACTTTCTAGATGATATGTCCTTCCCTTTGTCTCTCTCTTCCCTCAATGCCTTCCTCCAAAGGAATTGGACTAATAACTTAAGGACATCTGGCCAAGACTTGCTATTCCATTATTCTGTGTCTGTAAATGGAGGTAGATGTAGCCCTTCTGCTGGATGTGCTATATTCATCTTGTCATACTTTCTGTGTTGTAATATAATGCTAATTTTTCTGTCTTTCCTAATTAGAGTTGAAGCAAATATTGTATCTCTCTGTTGTGGTTTATTTTGGAGCTAGAATTCTGTTTGAGACCAACTAAAATACTTACATTTTATAGGAGGGCTATCTTTCCTCTGTATGACTCTTCCCTTCTTCCCCTCCATCTGTCTGGTCTGAATATTATGAATGCTTGAGAGAAGGGAGGTTTCTCCTGCATTGTGTAGCTCCTGATATGTTAGCTATCAGGTCTTTGAGTATTCTTGTAAAATAACTTTTTCTGTGGAGTCCTTGCTACAGCTTGAAAGTGAGACTACTCAAATAGTGTTGTAATGCCTTATTTTAGCTAGTGAGACTTGAGATTTTGTGATAGTAAGCTAGTATGAGACTTGACTGTGCCTATGAGATCTCCTAATCACTTTCCCAGATTTTGGGGTGGAATGAAATGGTGTATTCATATTCAGGCACTCTCTCAAGCTTTACATTTGTTTTTCAATAAAGGCTGAATTTTAGAGCCTTCCACAACATGCAATTACTGAAAAACAGAGCTGAAGGGAATCTCTCGAGGTCATGTGTTCAAAGGCAGCATCAGCAAGACTTAATACTCCTCACATGTTTTTTAATATTGCCTTAAAAACCTCCAATGAGATAGAGATCCAACAGACTAAGTATTGCTCCCTAGATATGGTATTCTGCTTTTTAAGTATGCTAGCTATTAGAACATGATTCGTGAAGGTTTTTCTCTTTGCAAGTTTTAGCTCCTTCTATAATTAATATTTCAATGTTTGGCAAGAAAGGGGCTGAGATAGTTGTATCTGCCTCATGACTTCTCTAATAACTAGGGTAGTGAGTCATACCCTGATTTGCTTTTTTAATTGTATTCTTCTGCACTAATAGTTTTAATAAGCTGGAATAGGCCTCACCTGACAGTACTCTACAGCCTGGTTATCTGGGTAATGATGAAAGAAGCTGAAGAACTGGGTTTAAAAGCCCCTTCATAAAGGAGGCAATGGCACCTATGACTGCTCTGTGGCGTGTGGTAGGTGTGTGCTGGACTGCTAGCCTTCATACAGTTGCCTCTAAACCAAGGCAGTACTTGCATAGCTTCCTAAACAAACCATGCATCTGTTTGCATGTGTGACAGCCACCTTGCCCTCTCCTGTAGTTTATAGACTAGGGAGGATAAGGATGGTGGGTTTTGTATGTGGCTCTGGAATTAAGTCATTGGAATGCAGGCCCTTTCCTTAGTGGTCTAATAGTTGAATATAGCTGCAGTCTGGTATCAGCAATCTGCTAATGTGCAAGTGCTCTCTAGCTGTGAACTGTCAACGCAGGAAATATTAATGTCTAAGAACATGTTCCCAAAGCCTTAAGTCCATCCAGTCAGCAGGATGAAGAATAAAAGTTAACTTTTATCTACTTATCTACATCAAGGAGAAGGAAGACAAAGGCCCCTGAACAGAAACAGTGGTGCCCTTGGGCTCCAAAGAGAAGCAAGCAGAAGAATGTGGTGGTAGCAGTGGTGGTCCAGTTCATGCCTTGAGCAACTGAATTCTGAGATGAAAAGCTCTTACTGTGTAAGTGTGCTCTCTCATCTACCCACCTGCAGTTTGACTCACTGCTCCAACAATGACTTTACCATTGGTGGTGGGGAACTTGTGCTGGATTTATGTGGCACATGAATTTGAGTCTAGCTGTGGAATTTCATGCCTGGTCAGGTCTTTTAATTCTCTTCAAAATCTTACATTGCTGAGCATAAATGAACTTGAAAGTGTGACCTGTAAATCTGAATTAAAAACAACAAACCTTCAGTTTTCAATTTGGAGATGTGAGATACTTCATGGCTTGGTCAGCTCATTTGTTATACATGGTGCTTCTTTCTAACCCCTGTAAGCCACATGCCATCCTTATCTCATGCTTTTCAGCTCCTCCCATTTCTTCCTCCTCATATGTTCTTTGTGCTTTCCCTTTTCATCTCCTACTTGTTGACATACACCACTCTTCTCCCAGCTGTTGAAATAATACCAATAAATCCAAATGCTGCAGTGCTGTGTCTAATCCTGCTCACTATTGCAGAAACTCCATGGGGGCGGAGGGAGAGATGCTTTTCCAATTAATGTGAGCAGTTAATTGTTTGCCTCTGCTCTCCTTTTTTCTCAGAATTTTTTTATGCTCTTGGTTCTTCTCCAGCCCTTTACTGCTTAAGAGAACCCTATGGCTTCACACTCACTTTTTTTCTTTCTGGACTTTAACAAGTAAGTCTTCATCATGTTTTTGTTGCTTCCTCTTAGATAACAAAGTGCTAGTCCCTAGTTGTTGTAATTATTAGTATATTCCTGGAGAAAATTGCAACGGTCTACATTAAAGGGCTCCCTGCAGAAATTTGCACAGTAGGTAACCAATTTCTCTTTAAATAAAAGGCACTTGGAACAGTCAGGGGCTTAAAATAAGAGAAGGAAGAGGGAACAAACAGGATTTTGAGGAGCAGCAGGATGATTTGCAGTGGTCAGGAATAGATAGTCATGCTGAATTATTTGGATAATTAGTCTTCATTAGCAAATTGGAGCAAATTATAATATAGTGTGTAATATGTATAACATGCTAGATGGAAAGTTTGTCTTTGTTTTCTTAATCTGGGTGTTTAGAATAATACTAGTCTTGGTTTGAATGTTCTGCCAGCATGTTAAGGAAAGGTGGTTTATAATCTACTCCCACTACTACTGCCATTTTGTATGGCTATATGAGCTGGAGTAGACGTCTGTTTTGCTAAGCCTTCATTTTATGAGGTTGTCTAGGAATAGAGAAGCTTCAAAGGATACTGACTGCTTAGATCCTGAACTTTTTCTGACTGGTGATAGACAGAAAGCCCAGATAGTAATAGATACACTTCTGGATTTTGAGGGTGGAAGGATTAAAAGGGCAGCTTGTTTAACTGTCTGTTACTGTACATACTGCCCACTGATCCATCGTGATGCATTTATACTGCACTAGTTGTAGGGGACTGTCGTATCAAGCCCTTGTTTCACAAGGAAATGCAGTCTATCGTGTGTTCGGAGCAGGGGACTGTTATTTATCTGATTTGCATCAGAGTAGTATCTGGCTGATACACTTCACTCTAATCTGTTAGGATATTAGAGGTAAGGTACAAGAAGCTGCTTAGATAATTTTGGAAGCGGAAACTTGGTAGTAAGCTTCTGACTTCCTAACTCTGTTACTGATCAACATATATCAGCCTGTGCAAAATTCTTGTGTTTAACTGTTCTGTCTGAATGCTTTTGTGGGATTCCCAGTGGCCAGCAGAGAATTAAAGCTACCTGTTTTCATAGCTACAACAGGGAGACAATTTTTGAGATAAAGGTAACCAGATGTGATTTAATATGAAATTAAATAACTTGGTTTTTTTCCTCATTCAGTAACATGCAATAACTCATCTGTTTAATTAGCAATGTTTAAACCTGGCTTTTAGCATCTCTTCTGGTTCATGTGCCAGAGCAGTTCCAGTGGTCTCATACTAGCTGCTTACCAGAGGTGAGGTGGTGAGAAATGGAGAAAATCTTGTTGCAGTCTGTAAAAATGCTGTTTGCAAAGGGAGTTAAACATGTTCTGCAATGGCGACTGCTTTTCTGTAGTAGCTTCCTTGTTTGTAGCCCTTATTTTAAGAAGTTGCTAGGCAGCACAAAGCAAAAGCACTTGGCATATTCTATTTAGCATACCTATGATATTAAGATAAACCTTGTGGAGCTGGTTCTAGTCATTGCTTTCTGTATAACTGGGTATGCTGCAGTAAGAAATTGAGAATTGTTGTGGCAAAGGATAAAAGTCAAAAGTGAACCTTTTTGATAGGTATTGTTTTGTCATTCTGCTTTCTTTGCTGGTTCGTGGCAGTAGTAGAAACATGTTCATCTCCAAATGATGCAGATAAGAAAAGCAAAAGGCAGCTCTAAAGAAGAAAAATTTCTTTAGAGGATTCATTTAAAATTAGTTATGAAATTTCAGTCAATGAAGTTATTGTTGTTTACTATTATGGTAGCTGTAAGACAGCTACTTAGATTAGACTTTCTGCTAGTTAATGGTGTTCAATGAAACAGGTTGCCCTGTAGACAAGCAATTGAAGGCAATGACACAACCTTTTGGGGTTAATGTTCTACCTAAAGCAGGTCCACATTCTGTAAGATAACTTCAGGGCACCAAAAAGCAAATAACCAAACTTTTCCACCAGTTATGTATAGATTCAAGGCAAGAGTGTCCCAACTCAGGTTAGTGTTAAATATTCAAAGCTGCTGGTGACTACCTTGTTGTAAACGTCAAATAAGCAACTCAAGTTTGGTTCCAAGCTTTCTTTGACTATGTGATGAAATAAAATATTTTTTTATCCTTTAGATACCTTATTTAAAGTTATAGACAGGACTCGGTTTTGAGCAACAGATGCAGTTGCAGACAAACTAGAGAAAGGATGAAAAATAGATGATTAAGCTGGGGTTGCTGAGAATTTCAAAGCTGAGGACATAAGCTACATGGTGTCCCAGTCTGAGCTCTGTGCTGCCTTCAGATACTCAGTCATCTGCTGACAAAATGTGATATGCTGATTTTCAATATGAATAATGGTTAAATTTAGAGCTCCCCTTTTGTGATTGTGCTTCCTGAAGTGCTTGGAACAGCCTAGAAAAATCTTTTAGTGCAGTGCTTTAGCTTTATTCTCTTCCATCTAAACAAACCCTTAAGTTCAGTATCTGTTCTCTTGTCTTGATAGAACTGGAAGGAAATTTATGTCTATCTTCTACTTAAAATCACCTGTAACTATGTAAATGACTAACTCCTTAGATCATGACATGCCCTTTGTCTAACACAACTTGCAAACAAGATTAAGATGACAGGAAGAGAGTAGTATATGCTGTGGTAGCTAAAGAATCCCTGTGAACTGCACAGAGGACCTGTAATTAACTGTATGTAACCAGAAAAATCAAGGAAAAGATCCATTTTCTGAATTTCTTCAACAGGTAAAAAAGGAATAAAGGAAAAAACCCAACAGCCAGCAGGTTAGAAGCTAATTAGGAGTAGTGCTAGGGGATTGCTGTTTGACTCTGAAGCTTACGGGGTAGTTTAAAGCTTTTTATTGCCACTATAAAAGTTTGTGTGCTGGCAAGCCTTCTGACAAAGGAAAACAAATCCCTGGGTAACTGTGAGCCAGGTTGCTGTCAGCTGTGGGGGTTCATGACTGCAGGGATTCTAAATCTGCCCAGCAAAACTTGTTAAATCCTGTATTTCATTTATTCTTTTAAGAGAAGATTTTTAAGGAAGGGATTGGTCAGGATTGTGCTTCTCTAGCAAAAGCGCTCAGTCAACATATTCTGGCTCAAGCTGTTTGGAACAGTAGAAGAAAAGGAGCTCTTTGATTGTACATGTTGCTTTCCAACCTATGTGAACTGGGAAACTTTTGTACTTGCAATGGATATAAAGAAATGGCCTAAAATTGTTTACCTGCAGGTAAACAAACTGGCACCAGTTCTATTCTGAATACCTTCTTTCACCTCTGACTTTCATATCTAATCTGGTGATGCAGATCTTCAAATTATGAAAAATAAGCTTGGTCATTTTAGCCTAACTTTGTATTGACTAGCTGATTTTCCATATTTTTTTTACCCCAGACTCTTAATTGTACTTCGGTGCAATATTGAGTGTCAGTAAATGACAGATGCTGGTTCTATTTTCAGTAATACCAAATCTCTGGATTACTTGACAGTGCAAATTTGATACAGGTAGGACAAGCTCACAGGTGTGCTTCTGCAAAATTAGCCAGAGGGCATGATGTGGTATTTGCCTTGGCTTACTAGCCTCATGCTGGCTGTTATAGGAATATTTCTGATAGAGCAACATCTGATCTTCAAGGACAGCTGAATACATTTTGAAGGGGTAACTAACTTACACTAGCAGATGCCATTTGTCCTAGTTCAGCACTTTATCTCTTAACCTAATCTAGTATTAGGCATCCTAAACTTGATTTACAGTCCCATGGAGCTATAGCTTGTGTTTTCGCAAAACGAAGTGTGAAACACCAGTTCCTTCTTACTGAGGGTGTCAAGGTTGCGGTACTATTTCTGCGGCAGGAATTGTTGAGGACAAACACACTGTAACCTTAACCTGCTTTCTTCATAACAGTTGAGGTACTCACCAGAAAGCTGTCACTACAAAAGAGGCTCTGAATCTTGATATCAAGTTAAGTTTTGACTTCTTGATTTAATTCTTTAATTGGGAAAGCAATGGATAGCTCATTCTACTTGCAAATTGCAAAGAAGCACTAAAGGAATGGAAATACCTGATATGGATACCTGTATTTAAATGAAGATTCCTCCTGGAAAACAAGATATTCTGCTTGCAGGGACTACAGTGCGAAGCTTATGGCTTAGGCAATAAGTTCTCTCCTGAATAACAGAGAAGCAAATGAGATTTAAAGGGATGTTTAGAAGTCTGCACTGCTGTGCTAGGCAAAAGTCTGTTCTTCTCTTGCGGGTGCTGTGTGCTTCTGACAGCATTGGCTAGACTGGTATACTGTCAAAGAACTGAATACCAGTGAGTAAGAAACAGGGAATAGGTAAAGTGAACTGTTGCACCTTCGTTTATGGAAAATTCTTTTTTTAGGATATAGAGAATGAAGGTTTCTTATAGCAAAACAGATCTTTGTGCTGATGTGACTTGATGTTAAATTGTAGTTTTATGGCCAGAAGAGACTATTATGAACCATTTCAATCCACTGCACTGTAGATAAAACTTGGTTGTCCATCTCCTATAGGGTTGCTTGTAGATGTACTGCAGCCCTGATGACTTTGGTGTATGTGCTTTCCACACCTGCTGCTATCATGTTCCTTCTGGTGCTTCTGCACTTGTTCATTCTCCATTTATACCTTAATGCTTCTACTGCAGACTTCTACAGATTGGTACTTTTCCAGAACTGAGTGGACAGTTGTTTCCAGCTGGAGCATTTGCACACCTACAAACATTTTCTATGGTATCTGCACTCCCACTCTAAAATTCCTGCAGCCTCTTTGACCTATACCCCTTGCATGGGAGGTATCATAAGCACAGAGCAGTGAAAGGGTTAATGAGCCCAGGCAAAGTTAACAAGGGATGGGCAATAAATGGCTCCAGCTGTGTATAATTAACTGTAATACTGTGAAGTAAATGACTTTTATTGGCAAGCATGTCATAACTTCATTAAAAGTCATATTTACAGCCCTCTCACATGGAATGAGTACTTGTGTAGTCTGCAATTTAATGAGCACTCATTTTCACCTTGTTCCAATTATCTTCCACCCACCCCTCCCTCTCAGTGTGGGGAGCATGAAGATGAAATACAATGGGAGTGTAATTAAGGCTGGCACAGATTCTTTCAGGAAATGTTTTTCTATTCCAGAACAATAATTTCTATTGCTTACTACTACTAATACTTTAATGTTTAAAATACATAATTTTCTTTGGTCCCTAAAGTATTATTTAAATAACAGTTATTAAAAAATGGCTCTGTGGGAAAGACTTTCCAAGCCCAGAACCCCTGATAGCTGGGCACCTGAGATGCTGTCTAATGAGGCATGGTGACCTGACCAAGGCAGTGTACACAAAAGGAAATTAGTATCACTTAAAAAAGGAAATCTGCAATTTAACTTAATTGCATCTGTGCTGTGAGGACCAGTGGAAAGCCCCTGTGCTAGCCAAGGAAAGGGCCTTTTCTCCTTCCAGAGGGAATTGCTCTGCATACCCTTGTGTTGCCTCCTGTCATCCTGCTGTTGGCTCATGTAGACATGCTGTGAAAATGAGCTAGGAAGTTCTTTGAGCCCTTGTACTGTTACATGTACCAGGGAGGCACTTCTCATAGAAAAGTCACAGGAAGTCCAGATTAAGTTTTTCTTCTGTTTGAGGGTTGCACAAGACTAGAGATGCATTTCTACAAGAGGTAGTCAGACTCCACAGTAGACACAGGCTCTTCTAGCACTTAAACAGGTTTGCACCAGGGTGTTTCAACTTCTGGCTTGACTTACCAACTTACAGTTCATTTTAATTTTAGAACAAATGGGACTACTTGCCCGGCTGGTAGTAAAACTGTTCCTCTGGGCTGGATCCTGATTTTGTTTAGACTTTTTTCCATGGACGGTACAGTAAGTTTAACAAGACTTATTTTCAGCATCAGCTATCTTGTCATAGTTCTTGACTGACAGAAATCAAACCTAATAGCCCAGGACAACACCATACGTGTACTCAGTACAGTGGAGCAAAGCTTGTGGTCAGCTTCTCTGTATACTCTACCAACTGCAGTGATTGCCCTACAAGGGTAGAGTCTCATTACAGGTTTCAAAGTGGAGACAAAATGCAGCCTGTTCTAGTATCTGAGCAGCCTTTGAAAAGAAGGGGGATGCATTTGCCTGACAGATATGCTAGCAAATAATATCTCTTGGGATCTGCTCAAAGGCTCAGAACAAAATAAAGGTTATGGGAGATTAATTACTGGGCACTGTGAAGGAGACATGGTTAAGACCACATGATAAATATAACTTATCTCATGGCACCCTACAACAGCAGTGCAGTCATTGTTATTCTTACCAAACACACATGTTATACTTAGTAGTAAGAAAATTAATGAGAAATTCAAGATCAAGGACTAGAGCCTTTGCAGATATAAACAAGCTGAGCAATTGCAATTTATAGTAGCTAAGACTTTGAACCAAATATTTATATATGTCCCTTTATAAACAGAAGGAAACCTCAGCAGAGACTTTGGTCTCATATGTAAGGTGTTCAAGGTTAAGTGTAAATGAGAGCACAGTGGTGCTGCTCACCTATTTGGGGAGCACTGACAGAGTGCCCCTCAAAGAAAACCACCTTGATGTTATCCAGTGATTTATTTCTTTCCTCCCACCTAAGGGGACAGTGGTGAAGCCAGTTATTTTTTTTATACGAAAAACCTAATTAGACAAACTGTGTCTGTAGGGTGCTGACAACATCTGTAATTCACCAACAAAGACTAGCAAGGTGTAGTAAAATGGAGTACCTGCTTGTGGAGGAAGGGTACCCTGGCTTGCTCACACATTTTTTTGGACCTCAGCTCTTGCCTCATTAACACTCACCCTTTCCCAGGCTACAAGCTAATAGCTGCTTATGTGATTTTTTTAGATTAACAGAAGGCTGCTATATCAAAGCAAAAAGACCAGATGGGTCATGTTTAGATGTTAACAGCTTATCTGAAAAAGCTATAGTGTAGCTCTTGAACTCCTTAAGGATGGGACAGCTATCCTAAAAGACTGTTGGTGTAGATTATCTCTATTACAGTAATGCTTCTAACAAGGTACTCCTGTGCAGAGCCTGTTGATGCCCCTCCCTGTATTCCAACTCTCACCATCCAAATAGCCAAGGTAACTGCTTACCTTGGCAGTGCCTGGGTTGGTTTTGCAATAGGTAGATAACACTTGCCTAGCTGTATCAGCATAGTCAGCTGCTGTTAGGTTTATCTGGCTTTGTGTAGTGGGTTTTGCAGTCTGTAGAGAGCTCTGTGCAGGTTGTGGCTCTCCTTACCACAGTGCCATCAAAGCAGCAGGTAGCCAGAGTGACTTGCCAGAGGTCATACAGAAAGTCTGTGAGAGTAGGAGACCAATTTCTCAGGTGTTTGTCTGGTGTCTTTTCTGCAGGAGACTTTGGTTTCTCCCAGTTATTCCTGTATGTGAATCAGTGTCCTGAGCACTTCTGTGAGCCCTGCTGAACCGCTTGGGGCTCCTGTCCAGCTTTGGACAGAATTATCAGAGGTAACATTTAACACAGCAAAAAATCACTCATATGGACAAATCAAGCCCATGCTTTCTGTGAAGTCAAGGCTGAAACCTCGCTCTGGAAGGACTGGTAATGTCTGAAAGAGTTACTGGTTTTGGGCAGGTTATCAGCCTCAGCACAGGACAGCAATTAATCTGTAGAGTATGATTTCCATGTTGGGACAAGAAATATTTGCAGCAGGTTCTTGGCATGACAGAGTACACATATTACCTTGCTCTGTTATAGGGGATGTTTTCCCATTCATTTGCTTTCATAAGACTTGGTAGTTACTGTACAGTCTTACTTCGTAATTAAGATGCCCTCCTGCATGCTTTACATAATGAATAACATTGATAGTGGTGTGATACAGTAATTGAAGATAGCAATGATTAATTCTTGTGATAAAGTTTGTCTTTGAAACAATTGATTTTACTGCCAGAAATGTACAAACTTCTCAATGGAAATACTTTCACATAATTATTATTAGTTTAAGCTTATTGGGGGTGGGAGGAAATAGAAAAAATCAATTACTTTGTATTTATCACTAATCTGTTATGATCACTTTAATACAGAGGAGTTATAACTCAAGACGTGGTTCTTCTAATTCATGAGCTGTTGGAGAAGTTTACAGAAACTGTAAGGGCTGAAGAAAATGGATATCAAGGGAGATGATTACAGCTGTAAGCTGTAGGGAATTTTTTAATGCCTCTATATTCTTGAATCAATGATGAATGAGGGTGGTGCCAGCAGCCTGGTCATTGAGTTTCTTGTCTGTCCACAACTGAGCTTCAGCATTTATTGTACTCTTATGCTGGCTCATGAGCCTGCTTGAGGCATTCTGAGGGAGTGTGGGTTTTGGAAAGACCTTAAAAATCAGGCCTTTGAGTTTATTCAGACACTGGAGGTTAAATTGTTGAAACTTGCATGCTGGCCAACAGTTTTGCAGAATGGGCTCCTCCTGCAGGAGTTAAACTTATTTGGAGAGACCAAATTCATTCCATTTGAATAGGAAGACTATTAGTGAAAACTAAAGGAAGTCATTCTCGCTGCTCATCCTTGGAGCATCTCATATTCATGCATTGTTTTATCCTGGTAGGATGTGGTTAGAGACCAAGGTAGTACAGAATGTGTCTACTCACTCACAAGTTTGGGACAAGCTGGTCAAAGCTTGAGTTTTCCTTGCAACTTAACTAACTTCAATTAGTAATTTAGGAAACTTGTTTCTGTGTCTTCACTTGAACTGCTACTGTTACAAAGGGTAAGAGTTTTCATATACATCTAATTGAAGTATCTGTCAGGTCTGTCATATTATACTTGAGTTAATAAAGAAATGTAATAGCCCCTCCATTAGATTCTCCTGGTTAATATCACAACTTGAGTTTTTCTGTTACATTTTTACTAATGGATTTGCCCATATGAAGATCCATCTCATGATAGTGCCCCTTGGCTGCTCTTGTATGCTGACAATTTGGTAACATAAACTATGCTGCTTCTATGCACTACTAACTGAGACCTGGTGCTATCTCTTCATTCCCTCCCCTGCACACCCATATTAAATATTGTCTCTTTGTTAGTTTGCCTGCAGTGCAAGACTCAGTTAAGACTGATGTAGGCAGAGCAATTGGTCTTGGCCTGGTGCTATTGAGGTTTGGGGTAAAACTCAAAAATGGCTTTCTGCTGTCTTTTCCTTTCTATATTAACTTATGGATTAGAAGGTGAGGAAAGAGTAATTCCCAAGGGCATAACAGATCAGTTTCATACAAAACATCACTAGTAAATCTGAGTATTCTTCTTAAATTGGTATTTTCCTTCTTCCCTTACCTGGGGAATGGCAAGGAAATGCTCTAACTTATGTGCTGCAGAAAATTAGCAGTTCATTTGACTTTGTTAATGCTCTAAAATTTCTACAGTAACAAAGCCATTAAATCCTTTCCCTGCACTTGCTCTTCCCAATCAGTAAGAGTAGGAAAAGTCTGATAGGTCTGCAGTCTAATCAGGGAAATAAACTGTAGCAGCCAAAGCTCTAGCAGTGCATGAACTCCAGGTTGTAGCAAGAAACAGTTGTGTGCTGCTGGGGCAGGTATTAAACTAATAAATCAGTGAATATTCTGTAAGCAGACTTTATAAAGAAGTGTCAGGAGCAGGAAGCACACTGGTAGAAAAAGGAATTTTTCTCTAATGGCCAATGAAGGGGGTATTTATTAGGAGCTGTAATCAGTACTGTGTAGACTAGTGCAAGAGTGCCTTTGTAAGGCTGCTGTTGTGTTGTGGCATAGGATGGAGTGCAGCTGACATAAAGACCTGAAAATGATCTGGTTTTCCCTTCAGTAGTGAAGAACAAACTGAATTTTGTACTTAAGAAGCAAAAACCAGTTTTCCAGAAACTGAAACTAAAGAGTGTTCCCATTGTTGCATTCCCTGCAGAAAACTGTCATGCACATGGGGCATTGAGCTGGGGCTTGGGATGGTCAGTGCTCTAGATGGCTTTTTGAGCAGGTGAATCTCTGATCCACTGACCAGATTCTAGATATGTGAACCCTTAATCATTGCTTCAGATCAGAGCACAATTGTTTCTGCTGCTAGTGAAGTTCCTCTGAAGTTACCCCCAAAATACCAGAGAATACAAGTCAGCTGTGATCTGTGAAATGAGTATTATAGTAGTGCAATGTCTACCTGGGCTATTCTACATCAGCCCTTATTCAGAGACTGAATGGTACTAGTTGTTTCCACAGGGAAAAATTTTGCATTATGCATCTGTTTTTGATGTGAATGTTATTTGTATTATTATGCATTTAAGACATTAACGTATTAGTACCTGTACCTGAGGATAGTGCTGGGTTTTTTTCCTTGAAAGAGTCTTGTTAGTAATCCTTTTAACTACAGGAACATTAAGCTGAAACCAATTATTTACTGAGTTGGTGAAATGAGCCCTCTATCCACTTGGTAATAAGAGCCTACAAGGTGTTCAGGTTATTGGCCCTGTCAGAACTTCTTTCCAGAATGTAAATCTATGTCTGGTTTTACAGTGCTGGCCATGGAGATTCTGTGGCTAATCAATATTTGGTGGGCAATGAGCCAATGATAAGGCCAAACTGAGAAAAGCAAAGAACAGATGAACTTGATGCTCAGGTTCCACTGTCAGTGTAAAAATTCAGGGTGCTGCAGTTGACCTGCAAATATTTCAGACATTTACAGCAGTGTTTGGACAATCCTGCTGAAATGCATTGGTAAGAATATGGTGACTGCAATAAAAGAAAAATCTTTGACCACTGGAATGAGATGCTGTGGCACCAGCTAATTTTTAAAAGTAACTGGGAATGCTGCAGGTGTTAAGAGTGTTGCAAAACAATGTGCTATTGAGTTACTGGATATTGGGTTTTTGGGGAGCTTTATAGTCAAGGCAGCCCAGGCAAGATTTGAGATGTCACTTTAAGTGACACTAAGTACACTTAACAGCAAGTCCTGGCTGGAACTGTCAACCAGACCTCTAAGGATAACAAAAACTTAAGATGAGCTGATAGTGTAGGGCAAACTGCAGGTTAGGATGGTCAAGGTGGTCTCTGCAGCTGCAGAAACATTCTGCATGTCCTCTCCCAGCTGGACTTTCCTAAATTCCTTAAGCTTTGTGACGAAGTTGTATGAACTTGCATTGATAAGCATGAAAATGCCAGTGTGTGGTGACTTGCACTGTGCAGTATCTGCTGTGTAATTAATCTCCAGACTATAACAATTTGTGATGTTATACTTTGTAACAGATTAAATTACAGTTACTGCTTTGTAGAATATTCATCATAACAGTAATTATTGCAGTTATTCTTCTTGATAACAAACCAGTGCAATAGCATACTGATGTGTTTTTGTAGGCATGTTACACCACCGTACACATGGTCACCCTCACAAGTCTGCTCGCTTGCGTGCAACCTTTGTATTTTGCTTGCTGAACCTGCAGTGACTGTATGAATATGCTGCCCTGAATCACAGATTTGTATTATGATAATGTTCAGAACTTGAAAATGTACTTGCTAGGGCTTAATGTATGCGTCCAAGTTAAAAATAATTAATTTTGCTCTCAGGGATTGATTTGGACCACAAGATCAGTAGTGTAGCTAAGGCTGCTACCCTTAGTCCTGAAAACAATTTTCCCAGCAATGAAGATTAATCCCTTTTTATTGTGTTGATGAAATAACAACATGATCATAAAGCACAAGAGAACAAGGAGAAGTTGACAAAGTATGTCTTTGATTAATTGCCATAATAGATTGCAGGTTGCTGACTGAGGAAATTTTTTTCAAGGCTCATTTTTCAGTCTTTAAAACTTTAATGCACAAGGGGAAGACAAAGAAAAACCAGGTGGGTAAATGCTGTGCACAATTTTGTGCTTGTGAGCCACCTAGCAAAGCAGTTGTAAGGACAACTGCTAACTTGATAAGAGTTTCATGAGACAGAAGGGTGATAGTGGTTAATGTGAAAAACTGGGGATTCAGACCTACCTGCAGTTCCTGACTCACCCTTGGGTATCTGGCTGCATCTAAACTAGGCTGCATCTAAATTATGAGGCAGTAACTTGCTTAGCCTGCAGTGCATGTGTGATGTTTATCTTTACTCAGTTTGGGAAGAGATCCTCGTTTGTTGAGGAACTCCCAATACATTAAAGATGACCATGTGCAGAAGGACTTTGGGACTGAATTTCTCAGCTTTTTCGTGTTGTGACAGAACATGTAGTAGCAAGGTAAGAGACATTACTATCTGGTGAAAGTGGCACTGCTTTGTTGGAACTTCTTGAAAAGATAAAACCTGTTCTTAATCTTTTTATTCAGTCATCCACTGAAATCCTCTCTGGTCTTCAAAAATCTGAGGAACTAGTAAGTTATTGGCAATCTACAGATGACAAAATTGAAGGGTGGGGAAATGGAATTCAAATTCCACAAGCCCAGCTCCAGTTTTCCAAAGAGCTCTTTCACTTATGACTCCTCAGAATGTGTAAGATCACACCTCAGTGCCACTTCCGAAAACATTAGCTGAAGCAACTTATTTAACTTGTCAGAGAATTGGTTGTGCAGACAGGTCTAAACCAGAGATATCTGGACTCTCCTGATTAGCTTAGTTAATTAGGGGAAAGTGTTAGTTGTTAAATAAGAATGGATTGGTGCTCAGCTAGGGCATGGTATGTGCGTTCCCAAAGGAGTGGGGAATGGGTCCTCCAGGAGGCACAGTTGTTCTGGTAAAGATTCCAGCAGCTATTCCAAATGGGGCGTCATGGACCCGTAAACTGAGAGTTTCAAAATGAGAAAACAAAATCTGCTAAGTGCTGTCATATTAGAACCAGCTCAACTATTTGAAATCTTCCCCAGAGAGACTAGTAGTTAAAGCACATTTTTCCCCTTCAGTTGCCAATCATGCAATTCCAAAGTGGGTCATCACCTATCTTGTTAAACAAAAATCTTCATGTTCCATAAGCCACTCAATTTATCTTGGGGGAGGAGAGGAGGGTGCTTGTAGGAAACCAGAATCCAGGAATAGACAGGTGCTGAAAAGGGGCCTTTCTTGGCTTAGTTGGACCTCTAGAGACATCTGTATAGCCGAAAAGAACCCCCAACCTCCTGAAGCAAGCAAACCATACATACCATAAAGTTAAGCTTTTTTTGCAAGTTACACTGCTTCCCTGAGCTCGATTCATCATTTGCCTCTGGCTCCTAGAACATGCAAAGAGGTGCAACTTACCTTAGCCAGTGAGGATTTGCTACTTCTGGTGTCTTGTTCTGTGTGGATAAAAAGCATACAGGTAATATTGCATCCTGGGTAACCAAAGGCAACTTGGAGAGCTGCTGAAACCTGCCCTACAGACAGGGTCTGGGTTCCCTGGGAAGGCAACTGGGAAAAGAGGAGCCTGTGATAACTGAAATAGTTGAGGGGTGTAAGTCATAGCAGTGATGTATTCTGATACTATGCACTGGGCTGGGTTCCACACTCTGAGAGACAGCTGCTTGTCCTTGAGCAAAATAGAACTAGTGAGGGAGAGCAAGCCAGAGCTCCCAGCCATGAGGAGGTATGTGACTGCCCTCACTCTGCACACCCGGAGATGCACAGCAGTCGGAGTGGTGCTGTGAGGAAGGTGCGAGTACAGACAGTGCTTTCTAGTATCCATTGCTTATCTAGATTATTCAGAGAAGATGCCTTTGACTACCTGAAAAGTTGACTTTCCTGCAGCTGGCTCCACAGTATAATGAGCTGCCTGTCTCCTGACATCAGAACCCTGGGAGAAAGGAGGCTGAGAGCACAACCTCTGCCAGGGCTTGCTCCCTGGCAGCTTGATGTGCACCACACTGACAGCAGCCTGCAGTATGGCAGCCTGCAGTACCATCTGCTGGCTGACACCACCTCTGCTCTGATGTTTCATCTTTCTTGATAGTAGTAGGGAAATGTTCCATGCTAAATTACCTTCAAACCACAGGGGAGAGACTTCTATAGCTATGGAAAAATATGCATTTTGACATGCTGCTTTTATTGGATTGTGGATAGAATTATATCTATTTAACAAACCCAGGATGGGTGCAAGTTATCAGGCACTACATAATTTGGAGGAAGGAAGTTAGTACGCAAACACAGCAACCTCATTCAATAATAACTTAATGGCCCACCATATTTAACTGACACTTTACTATAATTGTTTAAAGAACTTAATGGATTTCTTGTACTTAATTATTTAATTTTTAATTATGGATTAGTGAGATGATAGAACAAATGAGGGATATAGTATTCAGTTTGATCTGCCCTTATGCAATAAAGCAGCCCTAAAAGGGGTGTATCTATTCCAAGAATTTGTGTGCATACTTAGATTTTCCCACTCCCTGGGGTCTGGAGAAGTAGTTTGATTTTTGGAGCTTTTCAATAAATTTTTTACTTGTGAAATGGTTTGGTCTGTCTTCAACTTAGGCATTGGTTACTTTAGATATGCTTACAATTTTTCTTTTTATCCAGGATGGCAGAAAACTGCTTTAAAACTTCTTATTATGGCTCCATGTTATAGTACTAGGCATGTTTAGCTTCAACTGGGCAGGAAGATAAGGGAAGCAGAATGAAATCTCGTAAATTCTCACTGAAATTAACCAGTATGGATGTTAAAGATCCAGGCTTCACTGTAAAAAGACAACAGGATTCCTCTGTAATGCCCTACCAAATGCAGAGGGTAACAAAACTCCCTGTATTATATGCTCAGCTGGCTTGTCCACATGTTACAGCTCTTTCATGATCTTCAGTTCTAAAATGAACTATCATTATTAGTGCTATTTTAGCACTGTACACATTTAAATGCTTAGGAAGGATTCATACTAATTTAGCTCAGCAGAAAGGAAGAGACTTAATTTCCTTGGACTATGAGGAATCCTTACTTCATCTAGGGTTTGTTCATGAAATAGCTACACTTATGTCAAGAGTGAAAGTGAAATCAGTGTAATTCTTAATGCAAAAGGTCCATATACATTAAGCCACAAAACAAAGACTTGTGAATTCCCCTGTCTGCATCAGGGTACTTGCACCTTTCACATAATTTAACTCTTATGTTTAGCTACATGAAAGTATTTCATGATAACACTTTACTGGCAATTTGAATACAACAGCACTATCTGAGTATTTCTGCAGCACGCTTTTAGACATTTTATCATTATCTTCACTTAAAATGTCAGCCTTGTTCTGACAAATCTTGTGTGCTTGGATTGAATGGCTTTACAAGTGTCAGGCTGCAGTTATCAGAAATAGCGATGAAGACTGCATCTTTTGTTTCCGAAGAGAGCAACCATAAAAGTTTTTTGTGTAGAGTGACTGGATTGAACTGGTTCTGCTAATTTCAAGCTGTTCCTGTACTTTGGGATTTCTCCACAGTAAAGTCCAGGAAAGATTATTTCACTGCTCTCCAGAATTATAGGATTCAACTGTGTCAGCGGGCTTTTAAGCAAATTGTTCTTCCTGTCTCAAATGCACCTCACCTGATAATGCTTTCCCTTGCTTTCCTGTCTATTTTATATCTGACTGGGCAAGCAGATTTACATACTGAAAGGGGCCATGACAGGAGAGTAAATGTTGACTGCTCAATTCCAGTCAGGTTCCTGTTCCAGGACTTGTAATCTTGTTCTCCAGGTACCCGAGAAAGAAATAGGCTAGAACCAAATCCTGGTAGGGAGAGAGTTCTGGGTAATGGTGTCTAGCATACAAACCTAGAAGTTTCTTCTATTTCTAGGTCCTATGCTTCTGCAAACTGAGTGCTTGGGGAGGGGTGATAGCGACAAGAAGAAATTCCTGGGCTGCAAATTTCTGCACACTTCTTGCAGCTTGATGGGGGTCTAGCATCTCAAGCATCAGGTACCAGCCATGGCTAGAGTGAGCCTAACAGGCTGGTATGGGCTGCTGAGTTGATGTTGCTTTGCAAAATCCTCTGTACTTTAATTTGTAGTCCAATTCATCCCCAGGCTTTAGTGTGCTGATGCAAATAAATATTCTGTGAAAAAGTTGATACTTTAAAAATTGTTTCAAATGTATCTTTCCTTGGTTTTCCCACTGAATTGCATTTACAACAGAGAAGATGATCTAGACAGTAAGAGCTTCCTAAGAAAATCAAATAAAAAGCAATTTAAAAATCAGTGCAACTTCCTCAATTTTTCTTGTATGTCCTAGTGGCTGGTCCTCAACTGGACTTTCTGATCAGCACTAATGCAAAATTCATATTTGTCTGGACTATTATGTGCAAAGTAATGTGTAATCCCTCAGGTTAGAGTGAAAAGCCAAGTCAAATATTACAGGAGGCCTTTCAATTTTGAAAGGTTTCAGAAATAAGCACAATACAAACATATAAAGGGATCCAATTATATGTAAACAAACTGTTATTGCAGTCTCCTCCTTAGAAAACACAATTAGATTGCCAACAAGATTGCTTTTGGATTGCTTGGATTAAGGATTGCATTCAGAGGCTTACGAAGTACCTGGAATTTCATTTTTTTTCCTGCATCTTCAAGTGGTGAAACCCAGTTATACAGGGCTTGCAGGTTTCTGTCCTGTGCCAAGTGCTTCTGCATGGTCTCAAGTGCATGTATTCCTTGGAACAGATGTTGCATTAGTAAAATGTGGTTCCTGGTGATAAAGAAATGGTTAATCTATATCTAACAGACTATATAATACTCGGTTTACCGAGTAACCTGAAAGTTAATTAAAAGAACCTTGTAGATACAAAGAAATACAGAAGTAAAGCTGTCCCCTTCTGATAAAGTACTGAAATCACTAACTGCTGTTGGAGGAGATATGCCTCCTTTCTTTGCATATGGAGTACTTGGATATAGAGAAATCCCAGAGCAAGTGATTTAGCTGGAGTCTCTCCATCAGTATTTAGTAGAGGCAAACAGTGGAAATGTAAATAAAATGTTCAAGAGAACTGTCACTTTTACTGGTTTTGAGATTAAAAAATTTTGAATGTCTGTGCTTTAATGTTTTATGAAATGATTCCATTTAAGTTGTTCATTAAAACCCTGACTCCATATCAGCAGCATTCTCATGATGACATTGTTCCATCTTAACCTCCTTTTAAGGGCCAAGTGTTTTGCAGTGAAAGAAATCTTAAGTGACTTTAAGTAAAATTCTCTCCTTAAATAGTAGTCTTGTCTAAAATTGTCTTCATAATTATGGTGTATCTGTGCTCACCAGTGACTGTCAGCTAACATCAGAATTCAGTAGAACCAGAAGTAAAATCTTAATCTGACTTCTGCCCAACCTGCTCGCTTTACCCCACTCTTACACTTTTCAACAATTCTTGCAAGATGTACTACTTCTAAAACCTGCTCTGAAGTAGCTGGACAAATTGTTCCTTTCCTAGCAGCTTTTCATGGAAACTTAAATGGAGCAACAAATGTTTGCTTTTAGTTGGGTTAGTTTTTAGCTGCTGTCCAAAGAGGAGGCCCTAGGGATGAGTGCTTATTTATTGTGCTGTTAGCCTGCTGCACTGAGAGCTGTCCCTGCTAGCCCTGCAGCAGAAAATCTGATCTCAAGGTAGGTGTAATCTGGTTATAACATCTGGGGCTTTTTTTTAAAATGGAAGGCTGTTCTACTAGTGAACCAACTTTCACCTAGGTGTTACAAGTTTGCAGCTAATTTAGGTAACCAGAATAATGAACTGTGCAGCAGAACCATGCCAAAATGGTGGTGATCTCTTGGAGGGAGGGAATGCAGATAGAGTCCTTTCCCTTAAGTCAACTCTGCTTTGGTTAGCTTAGATTTGCTACAGTTATAATGCTAAGGGCCCTGTGAAATCTGTGGGATGCTTTTTTTGCTTCAATTTCAAGGGATTCAACTAGTTCATATGCTTCTACTGCCTCATTGGCTTGTTTGCATCAGATCTAAACACAAATCCTTTCTGCGAGAATTACTAACAGAAACAGTTGTTGCTTTTTCCTCTCCATTGCTCTGTATTGCATCTCAGGTCCTGAAGTAGTAAATGTGGTGAAGATAAGGTCAGAATAACCTCTTGGGTTTGGGTTGCTTTAAACAGCCACTAGTTCTGCTAGTGAAACCCAACTTTGGAATGGAGGGCAGAAAGGTAGCCTAGCAGTGCGCTGAGATCCTCTTCAAGAAAAGGCAAGAAGCAGGGAACTTGTCTAACATATCTAATGTTGCTGAAAACATATAGACTTCTTAACAGCCAAAGCTGTCAGCATCGTAGGGCTTCTCATTCACACTGTACAGGTCTGGCAGCTTGAAGAATAGTGGTCACTAATGATGCAGTGATGATGAGAATCAGGCCTTTGGATGTTACAGATGGAAATGAGAGGTCCTAACCAAAGCAAACCATGCAATATCCACTTCAGCTATCCCAGACACTTGAACTGTGCTTGCTACTAACCCTCTTTCTTACTGTGTTTCAAAACATGATGGATGCTCCCTGATAGATCTATAAAATATGCTTGTATTTCAACATAGGGTTTAAGAACAGAAGATCTTTAGGATTACTTTGTCCTTCCACTCATTTTTCAGTAAACTGGGGACTGTAACACTGTCCTGTGTGCTGACAAGAAATTGCCTGTTCTCTTAAGTAGGAATGAAGTGGTATAAGATAATTATTGACCCATTTGGCCTGAACAAAAACTGATGGTGCATCACTTATCTTCTGTGATCAGACAGAATGAAGAAAAATTGACCAGATGCTTGTTTCATTTCTGAAAGTCATATATGTATTAGTGCCAGCAGGTTTATTGATTTTCTTTTCTCTTCTGGAGGTAAGACTCAGTTTCATTAAAGTTACATGAAAATAAAAGATTAGAAAAGCCCTGCTCCATTTCTGATGTGATTAACAAAGTTTAGGCTGAGCTTGTTGTCAGTGAATACAACAGTAACAACCACCAAAAAGAGAGATGGGATTGTACCAGCTGGAGAACCTTTCTTTTTTATAATTTTTTTCTTATTTTGGTTTCCTCATAGAACCCTCTTTTTGTGGAGCTGAACAGGGAATGTGAATGAGTTCAGATTCACAGATCAGTGGTGAATGATGCTGGGCATTTATTTAGAAAAAATGACGTTTTCTTACGGGGATGGTAAAAATGAGGGTTAACCTTAGTTTCTATATTTGTTCTCTTGATATTGTCTTAAGAAATACTGCTTTCTGCACACAATGAAACTAAGAATAGAAGTGGGTGGTGCAGGGCTGAGGAATAATGCAGTGAATCAGAATTTTAATGCTATTAAAATTTATTGATGGTGCTGATTAATTATTACTAGTGCTGATGGGAAGGCCAGACTCTATAAGCTAGTTTAATTATTTTCCAGTTAGTGTTAATCTCAGTTAATGAAAAATCTCAAAGCCAGAAAAGAGGTGACACAAGAAATGGCTGTTATTCATGAGAGACTCTCTTAATCTATAAAACATCAAAGGTGTCATTGCAAGTATCTTTTCTTTCCTTGTATTTTTTTTAAATGATCAAAACACTGTGTTCTCAAGTTCTGATGAATCAGCATATGACAGTTCAGAAAAGATCTAAATAGGAGGTGATCCCTTTTCCTAAAGAAATGAAACACTGACTCAGGTGCAAACCTTTACACAAGCCATGGGTGTCTAGGTAATTATGTGATGCTTTGTTATGTGTATCTGCACAATATATCTGTTGGAGGAAAACCAAGTCATTTGAACTGAGAACAAGTCCTGATCCTGAAATGTATTTGTATGCCTAAAGCCTACATCAGTGATTGCTGGAGTGCCTAAATACCTTTGATAACAGCCTAAACGCCTAGCTGTAAGTCACCTAGAAAACCCCAGTCCAGCAGAGACCTGCGAATCACATCGTGTTTTAAGGCTCCAAACTGTGCTTTAGCTATTTGACCCCTGGTGCTAGTGAGAAGATAATCTATAACACGAAGATTGGCTCCAAGTCTATTAAACAGGCCAGCGAGGTAGAGCTTGATCTGATCATATTTATAAATTTGTGGAGGCCACAAGAAATAATGCAAAATACTGAAGTAAGCACATCTGCTGACTACTCTGTATTGATCAGAGCACAGTAGCACAGTAAAAGAAGTACAGAGGAAGCTGGTAATTGTAGCAATATCTAGAGAAAACCACAATGCTTTAAAGCCATTATAAATGTATGCCGCATAAAGCACACAGCATACATCCATCTGGGGGGGGGGAACTGCCTCTTTGCAGAAAAACAACATAAGGCTGGAACTTATATTCTATCTCAGAGTTAAATAAGACAAAGGGCATGTTTCTACTATGGCTTGTTGAGTCATGTACAGAACCCTGACTTTGGACATGCTATCAGGTGATGCATGGGCACATTAGAGTGAAATTCAGTTCATTTCCCTTAATTCTTGGCTTTAACGAGGTTTATCTCAACTGCAAACTTGGTGACTATCTCTTATGTTTCCTTTCCAATCCTTACGAACCCACAAAGTGTACTTGTTCTGCCCCAGGCAAGGTTCCATGCATAAAGGGTTAAAACAAAAATTCACCAGAGCATCAGGTTACTCTGTCTTCTGATTCTGTGTTCCTTCGTGTATGGAACAGAGCACAGCTTAAATCAGAAATTAGCTGATCCAAAGGCTTGTATAGCCTGAATGGCTGGCTAACACCAAACAGGAGCTGGAAACAAGGCAGTAATGATGCTCTATTTTCAGAAGGCAATTTGATTAGTGGGAAGGAATCTGTTCCATGGATACCATTTCCCATTTTCATGTCAAACAAGAACTAAATAGGACAAGTTAATGGGCATGGAAAATGAACATGAAATCCCTAAAAGTGTGTTACCTGGCAAGGAGGGGAAGTAAGAGCAGAGACAGAAATTGCAAGAGGGGACAATTTGCTGTATTCATGTGACAGTGTGGCTAACCCTGTGGTAGGTGTGCATTTCAGACCTGTGGATCCTGATGCAATTGCTGTTAATGTGATCACTTGTGTAGTACCCAAAGGCAACTGTCAGCTCCTGACTTAATATATAGAGGCACACAAGTAGTTCTCCGTGCAGCTTCGAAAGCTTCTGCTGCCATACCTCAGTAGAAAGCAGTTATAGTGACTAACAATTCATTTACTCAATACTTAAGGTAAAGGTCTCTGCTCCCTCAAGCCTTGATCTTGACTTGCTGAGGCCCTAAAACCTCATCTGTTCCGTGAGGAAAAAGTGTGCCTTGGTTTAGTGCTGTGGTAGTGTCCTCATCTTAACTGCAACCTGCATGTGTTTATGCATATAGAAAGATACCTAGGAAGGTAGAATGAATCAGTAAATATTGTATAGCTGGATCATCAGTTACACCAAATTTATCATGGGCTGTTTTTCTGCTGCATTCGTTCATTATGAGCATGCTTTAAAGGTGAGTTGGTGGCATTCTACTTCTGAGGCTGCATGCAATGTACTTGCTGTCTTTCATCTGCTCCTTCTATGTCCATCCATCTTTTTCTTTGACTTGTGCTGCTGGCTTCAGGTGAGAAGTCGCGTGTATACTGCTGAACAGATGACCATTCTGCTGCGCTTCCTAGCAAGCTCAGTGGCCAAATGTTTACGTGGGTCCTGTGAAAGGAGGGAATGAACACCTCTGTTATAAATCTGGGTCTCAATTTCTACCATCCCCCTAAAGTTGGCATTTCTTAAACACACTCAGTAAAAGCTAAGGCAGAAGAAAGATTAGGGAAGGAAAACAAGTCATGATACAGACTTTCGGAGACAGAGATTATCATCCTGTACAACAATGTTCTGATCCAAATCAGACTGTTAGCACAACCGCTAAGCTTCCAGTTTGCAAAGGCAACAACAATTACTTCACTTTCTAGTAATAAAGCTGCTGACAGAACTGGATTGGTCTTGCATTACCTAAGATTTGGCAAAACAGCCCTTTACTGAAGACTTCTGAGAGATTCCCATCTGGTCAGCACCAAAAAAAAGGATCAAGTGTACAGATGAGCTTAGCAACCACTTTGGTACCCCGGTCAGTTTTTTCAAATAGATGCTGAATTCATTTGTGAACTCAGACTGGAAGACAGGCAGCAACACTCTGTCTTACTCTGTTGTCTCAGAACAGACTTGCAATATTACTGGAAAGGGGGAAAAGCATCTTCAGGTGTGCTGGTTCATAGCTGATATCACTGCTCTTATCGCTGCACCATGAAAGCTTAGACTTGATGGCCCAGCTGGTCCCTTCCAGTGTAATGTTTTTGCATTGCTTTGTAAATAATTCCATGCTGTGAACTGTGGTAGCTTTGGTTAGTTTATTTGGAACATTTACTTGCGTTTGCAGGAACTTTACTAGATTCTACTATACCTTTAAGTGGAGGCTGAAGCACTGTCTCAGTGAGAACAGCTGGTTTAGAAACTTCTCTTTGGAAAAAAAATAATAATTAATCAGCCTGGTTTTGAGCATTCCTGGCAGATCTGTCGTCTGTTCCTCAGCCCAAATGACAAGTGAGTTATACAGTGGGGCTTTGCAAAGTTCAAACCATATTGTATAGCAGATGCTATGATACTATTATTCAGTAAGTCCACACAGACTCCCCATTGTCATCTCCTTCTCTTGCGGCAATTTATGACCAGCTCTCCCTTTGCAGTGTTATAGTATGACTACATTAATCCTAAAGATGCATTAACCCCACCTCTGGCTTTACAAATTTTTCTGAAGTTCAGCTCTTTACGCCTCTCAACATCTTCATGCAGTGGATTTGTTCTACACTGTTTTCTTCTTAGCTCCAAGGTGATGAGTTTGATGTATTTCAAAATTTTCCCTTTAATTCACCAGTTCTGGTCTTTCCAGATTTAGGTTGCCTATAAATCCTGCAGCAACATAGCTTCCTTAAAAGGTAATGATAGTTCTTTCTGTTGTATCTCATTTCCTAGCCAATCTTGCCTTAAAATTGTTTGGCATTTTGCCATATATACCAAGTAGTATCTGTGGTCATTATTTCAAATCTGTGAAATTACTGATACTTGCTTGGTTGAATGTGCTTCTAGGAGTCATTTCTTTTTGGTTCTCTGAATGTGGTTATTTGTTTACCTTGGGTGACTCTCAATTTTCTGGTACCTTTGTTACTCCATTACAAATACTGGGGTCACTGTCATAAACTACCTTTCTTGAATACATTGAGGTCTAGAGCTAAGAAGAGTTGGCATACTGATGATACTTCACTTGCAGAAAACTCTTACTACAATTAATAACATGAACCTTCTCTACGCACAGTCTCTATATTAGAAAGGCACCTTATTTCTGCACAGCAAATAATAAAATAGCTCAGAGTGATTTCTTGCATATTATTTTGGTTTCAATAGCACTGAGTCACCCAGCCATGAGCCCAGACCCCATAATGTCCCTATACAGATTTGCTCATCAGCTTTTTTCTCTATCAGAAAGGTGAGACAAAGTCTCACTGTATGTCTGATCAGTCACTTACTGAAACTTTCCAAGTTTTCCTTGGACAGTCTGATCAGCAAGTCCTGTTAATACATCTCCTATCTTGTAGGTGTTTGCCTTAGCAAGCGTAGCATACTAACACACAGAACGGGAAGAGTTGCTCTTACTGTTGCTAACTTTGCTGAACTGAAGGTGGGAGAGTGACAGTGGAAGAACAAAGCAAGTTGTCTTTTCTGACAGTTCTCCAAAAGCTGCTTCCAGACCAGGTAGAGAGAAAGACATTGACTAAATAAATGTAAAAGCTTTGGTTTTAGCTGGCCAAGAGCATGCCAAGGACATTGAAAAACTTAACTTGCTAGGCTGTATAAATAAGAACTGAATTGCTGAAAAGCTGGTAGCTGCTCACTTAATTTTCCACCTGATAACACCATGTTCCTATCTTGTCTATTTACAATGTAAGTTCTGTGGTTCAAGCACTGTCTTACAGTACCCTGGTACCTTGTACAGTACCATGGGATATTGTTTGAGCTCTTTGAATCTTGCTGTAATAACTACATTTGGAGGCTTTTTTGGGGAACATGCCTAAATGTTACCAAGATGCAACATTAAACTGAGTCATCTTGACCAGAAGTAGGAATCAAAAATGAAAAATAAACTTAACTGAAAGTTAAAGTTTTGATTAAGAATTGACCTGAGTTTCCCTAGAGGTGTCACATAGTCTGTGACCGTCACCCGTTCCCAGCTGAATCCCTCTGTACCACACTTACAGCTGAAACTTAACACACTGACCTCCAGTTGCTCCCAGCAATGATATTATCCTATTCATTTCCTAGCAAACTGCAGTCCTTTGCAGGAATGCATTAAACTATCAGATCTTTCTCATTATGGATTGCTCATAGGGCTTTTAGCTCCAAATGAGCTTTGAGGCCAACTGAATCTCTGGAGCTGTAGTCTCCCTCACCGCATGAAATGAAAAGTGCATCTCCTATGCTGTAATGTGAGAGCCGGTTTGATTTCTTTGGAGTTAGGCTGCAATAGGCACAGATTGTTATAGCTGAAATGGAAAGACTCAGCACTGCTAAAACGCAAATTGTCTCAGGCTCTGTAGCAGTGCTAGTATGACAAAAAAAAATACTTGCTAGTGTATGTTTAATATTCACTTTCTCCTTTTCCTCCACAGAATCACCCATAGGGGAATTCTCAAGGTACTTCTAGCAGTCTGAAACTCCCACTGAGTAATTATCAGGATGTGCACTAATGTAAATACTGTTATACCAAAGGAGCCATGAATCTTCTCTGATCAACTCCTGGCATTCTTGTGATTCTGGGAATATTTAAAAGGTAAGAAGTCCCAAATTAACTATGTAGATTGATTCAGGATCAACTTTATGTCCTTTAGCTAGCAGCGTCAGCTTTATTGCTTAAAACAAAAGCTATTTCTACTTTTACATAAATGGATCCATTGCCATTTTGCAGGAGTAAGGGGAAAGTGGTGGAGGGGACCTTAATATGTCTGTGTTGGTTCAGGGAAATGCATCAGCCCAACACTGACATCCTTTGCTGGAAATTAAAAGCATGAAAGCTACTTCTTTCCCAGTGCTTCAAAGTTAGAGGCCAAGACAGTTGCACACTTCCTCTGGGGCTGATCCCACATGGGACTGAACTCCCAAGAAGCTGGAAAGGTTTAACACATCTCGCAGGGTACAGTCTTTGTGCTAATGGTAATGACATTGAAAGCTCACAGCAGGTAATTTTTAAGCATCTGAGCATGGTGACTTCTGTAGATGTCAGAAGACTGGCCCAGTATTGTTTCATGTTGCTGAAGTACTGCGCAAGCACAGCACAGTACTGCACAAGCATGTAGGCTCTTCCTTTGAGATGCTGTTGTGAGATTCCCTGTGTGATAAAGCGGGTGGTACCTCTTTGAGGTACAGTGAGGTCTGTTCAATACAACTTGGTAGATGTCATGAGAGGGGGAAACTAGGCTGTAGCCCTAAGAGTGCCATCATTTAAACTCACAGGACAGCTCTTCCAAGGTGTAAGTAAGAGCTTTTGTGGGGGGGAAACCTTGGAAAGCTGCTTCTTTCTCATTCTCATAGTAATACAATCAGGTGTAATGGTCATCCTTCTTCTCATGGTTCCATTCAGCAGGCCCACCTCTCCCCTTATTTTTAGTGAAATGGTCTTGCATTATACCAGCTCTGGTTACAGATGTGCAGCACGCCCAGATTTAAATCACCCTCCATGAGGTATTCCCAAGCTTCACAATTGGTTTAAATGAAAAACTCAAGAAAAGCAATAACATTTTATAAACTTCTAAGAGCTATAAATCCCTCTCAGCTTGTTAAATTAACAGAGGCATTGTGCTGTGAAAAGGGACTAAATTTAAAAACTCAGCAAAACTGATCTTAGCAGGTTCTACTATTAAAAATCTCTTAAGCAGGTCAACATGGAGAGCAAAACATACTTGACTCCTGCTTGAAGCAGAAGGAGATACAGTCTTCACACTTACTCTTTGGCTGTCACTTAACCTATTTCTTCTGGCTCTTCTTTGCTACCAAGTCAGAGTAGTTGTGTTCACAAGACTATTAGGAAAGCAATCATCTGGAATATTGCTGAAGAATAGATGTAGGCCATCTGAAGCTGCCCGCAGCAGGTTCACTTCTCTTTACCCTGAGCTACTAACTTCTCAGTACAGTTTTATATGGCTTTTAGCATCTTATATTGCTCTAGATCTCACTATTTATGCTAAAACTAATATAAAAATGTCCAGCCACAAAGCTGTAACATTTTAACTAAACCACTATAAAAATCAGTTAAATGAGCTCATGTTTGTGCACAGGTAAGGTCTAAGCATGTCAGCCTTCGTGGCTGATGTGAAAAAAACAGTTTTCTAGGCATTAACTGTAGCAAAATCCTGTCTTCTATTCATCAAACGTAGACACTGTTTTGCAAAAGGATGGGGTGCAGCACCTACCAAATGTGAAAAGTAATCCTCTTGTCTACCTGTAAGTGCTCTTCTGCCAGAATATCCTCCAGACCACTCAGTGGTTTTGACTATTGTGTGAAAAGAAAGGGAAGTCCAGGAGTGATTGTCATGGAAACCTGTCAAACCATGAGGAAACAAGGCTGCCATGTGTACAGAGCTGCATATTATAAATTAAGCACCTCTCCTTTAGATAGCTTTTCATAACACCAGCTGCTTAGCACAGACACTGAGATCCTTCATTCTGCTGGGCCTCTCATCAAACTGACAGGCCCACTCATCACCTGGGTGATGCTTATCACAATCCTGCATCCCAGACAGGATTCAGCTGCTCCACATTACAGCTGGCTGTTCCCATATTAAAGTTCAGAGATTTCATACCACCTTCCTATGGGTGTGGTGTGGTTGTGGGAAGCTGGTCCTACTAAAGAGAGCTCTGGAGCCTGATGAGCTGTGAGGTGCCAAGCAGCAGAGTGAGTGTTTCAGAGCGAAGCGGCTGTGCGAGACAAGTGAGTGCCCTGGGCTCTGCTTGTCTCCATCAGGGCAGAGGTGGAGACAGGTTCTGCATGGAAATGGGCAGTGCAGGCATTGCAGCAGGGTGGCTATCAGCACTATTTTAGTAACTGAATTAACATTTAAGGAAGAAATCAGAAAAAGTAACAATGCCCAGTAGATCAGAAATATTATTTTTCCATTCTTTTCTCTTATTCAAGCAAAAGTGAAAATAACCTATTCTTCTACT
Source organism: Psophia crepitans (assembly GCA_013399095.1). Taxonomy (NCBI): domain Eukaryota; kingdom Metazoa; phylum Chordata; class Aves; order Gruiformes; family Psophiidae; genus Psophia; species Psophia crepitans. The sequence continues at coordinate 310,603 of VWZZ01000865.1, read as the reverse complement.
GAGTGGAATGAAACTACCTGTTCAGTGCTGATACTTTGCTTTAGTTTCAGATTTTTTCTATTTGAAATAGTATTTCCCCTGATGTTAAATAAAGCTTGGTACAAACAGATATGTCCTGTTTGTGGTTTATATAAAATGTAGTCTAAGCAGGTACAACTAGGTACACCTACCCAGCACTGCTCCTGAAATTTAATCTCAATCAGCCTCTCACTGATTTCTCTCCTGAATTTGATCTGAGAGGTGTCTAGTAGTGTCATACTGTATGGTGGAGACATTTAAGTGGGGATAAAAATATGGTTAAGTATCATTTTCAGACATTGGGTGCAGATCTATGTCAGTGCTAAGGATCAGGATCACAGCAGCTAAAGGTGTTAGCAACATGAGTGTGAACCGGTTTGGGTCTCTTTTCAGGAATGGCTAATGATTTTTTCCCCCTCAACTTCTTAATTTGGGTGCCTGTTTTAAAACAATTGCTCACTAGAACATAAAGTCAATGTGCATTGATGGCCTTTTGAAAATGTTGCCCACAGCATTTGAAGAATTGTCATAGTGCTTTTAATCCTGATAGACTTGTTGACTTGTCTGCAAAAGGGAACTCTATCTGCTGAAGTCGGCAGTGTTGAAAATATCTTGCATCTTCAAGGCTAGGTCACAAATCCACAGAGGTCTGATCTGGGTAGCTGGATAAACCAAAGCAGTCAAATACACTTCTGACAGACATGGAGGTAGGTGAGGGGACAGAAAGGTCATCTGGGCTGTTTCCTTCTGAAAAGTATTTCTCAGGTGAAGAGGAGAGGCTGCTGCCAAAGTTAATATTCAGGCTGCTAAATACACTTTTTTCCTGCGAAATCACTGTTGAAGTTCGGTACTTTGTAAATATGTCTCATCAAACCATCAAAATAAAGGTGGGAAGGTAGATACGGGATCTAACTTTATGGTAACTAGCTATACACATTTTAAAATAGCTCTATTTGAGGAATGAAGCACCTCTGGGCTCCCAAGCTTTGCCTTTAAAAGCTGTCTCTTTCCCTCCCTCAGCTGTGATCGTTGTATTTTAAAGACAGTTTTTCTTAAAATCTAACAGCAGAAATGAAAGTTTGCAAAATGGAGGGTTTTCCCTTCTGGAGCCAGCTAAAAAGATTGATGAAATAACAGATAGTCTTTAACAAAACAGCAAGCCTACCTGACAGGAACCACACATCCACTCAAAGGGTACAACAGCAAGACTGATGCATTTTAAACATACTCCCAACTGGTTTGTCAGTAACAAATTAGACTTGTCACATTCTCCAAACAGTTTTAGCGAGAACATTAACAATGTTAATGATCTACGGTCTCAGCAGGAGGAAGAAGTTTGACTCTAGTTCCAGGAAAGCACAGAATGGCTTGCAATTACTTGTTCTTGAGGCTGCAGGGTTTTCAAAAAATACATAATGTAAGTGACTGCACAGTTTGGAAATCCAGAGTAATTGGTAGTCATTATGCCCTTGATCATATAATTGTGTCAGCATACGCATAACTTGCCGCACTCGGTATCAGATTTCAGAAAGACACCGGCCCCTTTCCGAACAGCCCCGTAAGGGCTAGAAAGCCTTGGCACCCAGTTCTGCATCCTGCGCTATTGTGAAAGTTTGGGCTCTGCAGATGTCCGTGTGTGGGTTTTGATTTACAGAACTGAGTCAGGCTGTTGTGTTTGTGTGTGTGCAGGTGAAAACAAGGGAAGCTGTTGCAAATTCTTAAGGCATTAGTGTTTAGTCTGTCTTGAAGTAGGTTTCTGCCAAGCTCTTTTTGAGGAGATACACTGTGGTTTCTTCCCATATCCAAATATTTATCAAGAAAAGGTATTGTTAAAATAGATTACTGGAGTTATGAGGACAGCCATGTTAGCAGTGTGAAGAAGGTGAGACTGGCTGAACTTCAGTGAACTGCCACAACTTCTTAAATGTGATGAACAGTGGCTTAGGAACTTCATCCACCCATTCCCTCAGGACCTGCGGTTGCATCTCAGCAAGTTGCATGGATTTCGGCACCTTCAGCTTCCTTAGATTTTCTCCTTCAGTGGGTGGTTCTCCATTCTCCCAGTCCCTGCATTTTCCTTCTGCGACTTGGGCAGTGTGACTGGAGCACTTGCTGGTGAAAACTGATGCAAAAAAAGTCATTGAGTACCTCAGCCTTCTTCATATCTCAGGTAATCAGGTCTCCATTTCCTTCGGGAGAGTGCCTACGTGTTCGCCTATCTTCCTTTTATTGCTGGTGTACTTATGTACCTAGAGAAGCTTTTCTTGTTGTCCTTGATGTCCCTGGCCGGATTTAATTCTATCAGGGCTTTACAAACAACCTACCTGTTTCTCTTAATCTCTGGTAATTATGCCAATGACCCAGACTCAATGTATAGCTAGAGGAGAGGGAGAAGCTTGGAATGATGAGTTGTTCAGGTTGAAGCCAGCTGGTAATTAATTCTACAAAACAAACATTGTAATTACTAAAAAGTAATAAAATTTTACATTACATTAAAGAGTATAATAGGTTTTCTAAAAGGATTCTATTAGGTTTAGTGCATTAGAAATATGCTATTTATAAATGTGAGCCTTGCAAAATGTCAATAGCCTGGTATTTACCTAGGAAATTAGGCAACTACATTAAAAAAATTATATTTAAAAACACATTTAGAAATTCTTTCATTAGTGAAATTAATTATAGAATCTTAATGAGGCCTCTGCATAATAGTTCAAATTCCTGAAGCTCTGAAAATAAAGATCAACAGAAAACGAGAACACAAACCAAGGAAAATACCTACTCTTGCTTGTTTTCATTTCAAACCCAAAAGGCTGTTAACTTTAACCCCCTTTGAAGGAGAACTTGTCACTCCTGCAGAGGTCTGAGTTAGGGGTGTGGGCATGGAAAACCACAACACATGGACTGGGGGTAGTGTTTAGAGGATCATCTCTACTCAGGATAAGTTATCACCCTGAGAAGTGGTAACTGAGGAGTTCTTGCAGTTCACTAGCTTTACTTTGAATAAAAAGGATTCTGTTGATAACAATTAACCGTCCCATTTCTTATAACTGTTAAAGGAAACTGGGCTGAGACTACAATGTAGTCATCTAGTAAGGCAAGCTTATTTCTGCTATCTGTGGTAGAACCACTTGTCTATTAAGAAAAGGCAATTTAAGCCATTGTTGATATGGCAGACTATATTCCCTGTAAAAGTAATATTCTTTCAGTAAAGTACCAGCTGTCTTTGACCAGGCTGAAATAAATAGATGTAGAAATGAAGCACAGTGCCTGTACAGTCAATATTATATTCCTCTGTACCCCTCACGCTGCAGTTTATCTTGACTATTTAAACCTAGGTAAAAGTATGCTTCTTGCTGGGATCTTGCATTAAAGCAGCTATCTTGGGTCAGCTGTTTTGACATGAAATATTCCTCCTTTCTCCTGCGCTGATGGTACAGATTCGTATTTGTACCTGTGATTCTTGCAGTACTGCTGCCCACGCCCCCTCCCAACAAGTGTTTTGATAGGAGATGTGTGTGTTTACCTTTGCTGGCAAAAGCTGCCTTAAAAAGGTTTCAGGATATTGAAAGCTGGAGAGGGGCTGGTTCCAGGGCAGGGAGCAACAGACCAAGGGGAATGGCCTGAAGCTGCAGGAGGGGAGCTGGAGCTGAGCTGGGAGGCAGCAATCCTTCCCTGGGAGGGTGCTGAGGCCCTGGCACAGGGTGCCCCGAGAAGCTGTGGCTGCCCCTGGCTCCCTGGCAGTGCCCAAGGCCAGGTTGGATGGGGCTTTGGGCAGCCTGGGCTGGTGGGGGGTGTCCCTGCCCGTGGCAGGGGATGGCACTGGGTGGGCTGGGAGATCCCTTCACACCCAAACCAGTCTGGGATTCTGTGATCACTGTGGATTTCACAAGAGATCCAACAGGATTGTTAGCACTTGGTCCAAATCTTTCTGAAGCCAGTGGAAAGATCTGTGCAGACTACAGTGGTTTTGAGTGATCCCTTAATTGTAACAATGAAGATAGAGAGTATAAGGGCAGAGGATTTGTGTGTTACTGGGGAGGACTGGAGGGAGGAGTACAAGAAAGTAAACTATAAAACCACTCAACTTCATTCTCACATGTGTATCATGCCAGTGGAATACCTTGCAGCTCCTGCTTGGAGACAATAAAAGTTACAGCTTTACGGTGAGAAAAAAAATGAGAAGTGCCATTCCCAAAGGATACAAAATACATCTCTACCTATGACAAGCAGTTAACAATATGGATGGCATCTGCCTGGGCTTTTATCTTGATTTAAATTTGTTTTCCATTCACTAGGCTCAATTGCAGGAGAGTAATATTGAAATGTGCATGAACCACTAGATACAAATTTTATTACCACCTCTGTGGTATGCCCAGTATAGAGAGAGAAGTTTGAGTGAAAAAGATCACAGGATACTTAGTCACGTCCAATATTTGCAGTCCAGATTGGGAGAAGTAATTGATTTTCTAATAATAGAGAATTCTTGGCTGGAGGCATGGTATTGTGTTTTAGCCCATATCTAGCTGATGTAATTTCCACTATAGGGAGTCACTGATCTGCCTTACAGTGACTGGTTTGCAGGACTTCTTAATCTTGCAGATGATATATCAATGCTGGGGCTTTCCAGCCATCAGACCCCTTAAAAAATGTATTCCTGTTTCTTGTAGCTACAAAGTTGTTGGCCCCTTTGAATGGTGCTACAGTCCTGGAGGCATGAAGTGCCAACTTAGTGCAGGGTAAATCCCACTGAATATCACAGAGCCCTGGTGATGATAAACCAGGCGCTTCCTTCCTGGAGGCAAGGTGGGACAGTCTCTTTTGCTCCTGCTACTTTCCTGCAGAGGTAGCCTAAGGCTGCAGAGCACTGCACCAGTGAGGGGCACCTTTTGTGGAAAGCTAGCTCTTCCTGACAGCAGGTTCTTCAGCCCTCCCTGGACAAAAGAGCTGGCTTGTTTTAATAGTAACTCTGTCCGACCTGTCTCAACTGGAACAAACAGATCAGAAAAACAAATGCTTTGATAATACATCTGAAGAGATGGGAAGCCCTAGCAAGAGAGAAGAGATGGGAGACCAGGGATTGGTAGGTACCATATCTGGAGAAGCTACTGCATCTGCCTGTCCAGACTGGGGAAGGAACATACGGACTGAGCCACAGTGGGCAGCAAAGAATGTTATGCAGTGTGCTGTGGGGTTTTATCTTTCTAGGTACAAACAACTCGTGTCCTTCAAAGTGATTACTTGTCTTGGTAAAAGCTTCCAGTTGGGAGAAAGAGCCTTCTGCCTTTTACTGACTGATTTCTGTGTCTGGGGCACAGTCTCAAAAGATGTGTTGTTGCTTTTATTCTGAATTATTGGTATTCGTGCACAAAAAGTATATGTGCTGTGTTATAGGGAAACCACAGCAGTGCAACCTGATGATGTTCAAACAGAGTCTGAAAGGGTTTCATATGAATTTCAAAGAGCTTTGGATCTGGTCTTCTGTGAACTGCATCAAAAATGCAGTTTGGGTCAGTAATGTTTATGTTTTTCCATAATGTTTATATTGAATTATTGCACATTCACTGTCACTTTGCTGTCAGTTAAGAGACAGGAGCTGGAGCCTGGGAATGCCCATGTACTTTTCATTTTGCCCTGCAGAGTTATCACACCAAATGTGAGTGATCAAAAGGGGAGAAAATGCAGACAGTAACAGCGTCCTAAAGTTATTTTAACCCTCTTATTGCAAACTATAGTCTGGACAATTTGATTCAGTTTTCACTCATGAGAAGGTCATAGAACTAGATGATCCTTGTGGTCCTTCTAATCCAAACCATTCTATGATTTGGCTCAAAATGGGAACTTCTAGTTTCTAATCTTGCAAATAGCCAATGTTGTGCGTTAGAACTGTGTTCAGCAATCTATAAGATGAGTTCTCAAAAGAAGGTTCCATGGTAGTCAGGTACATACAGGTCTCCAGTCCCCGCCTTTCTTATTCAAGTGGCAAGAGACTTTCCCTCTCTTTTTTCCTTTCTTTTACAATATAAATGAAATAGAGATTAACTAGTAATTAGGGTTGTTGAAAAGAAGGCAAATGAAGAACAATAGTACTTGCTAATGTAAATCAATGCTATCAAACTAGGTTTGGTGTAAGGAGCAGGTGTCAGCTGAGCTGCAGCTAATAGGGGTCTGTAGAAGAGATGAGCTGGCCACCCACGGGCCTCTGCGAGCTCCTGCCAGTGGTGCTCTGTGTGGCAAAGCGAGGCAGTTGTGGAAGGGACACTGGAAGTGTTTTGGTGAGTCCTTGTGGGCTGTAACAGTTTTAGATGTTTGTCTTCTGTAGAAATCTTTCTTTTCTTGGCCTTTACTGGGCTACTGCTGTTGGAGCACATTATAGATGCTCTGTATATTGTGTACACAGCGTATGTAAAATTAATGTAGGTTTCTGTCTTCGTTCCTTCTTAAAGGACAGATCACAAGTTTGTATCAGGATATCATTCAGATTGAATATACGCAAAGCATTCAAGGAGTGTTTGGTTGAAAACTTAAATCTATAAAAATCTTACAAGAGTAAATTTGTAGTTTACTATTGTGCTTTTTATGGCATATTTTCTTGTGATGCTCTGAGTGAGAGTCATGAAAGCAACAGGCACACAGAACCCTATTTGATGTTTAGGCATTCAGTCCTGGCTGAACACAGAAATAGATAAGGTTGCTGGTACTCATAATGAAAATAGCCAGTTTCCTGATAGGATTGACAGTGATCCTTTCAGAAGGCTTGGGATGGAACGTAATAAGCAATGGAATTTACCAAAGTTCTGTCTTTAATTAGTAAAACTCTTGGTGAGAAGCCCAACAGAAGTAAATGCACAAAGAACCATGACCCTCCTTTTCTGCTACATTCTTCTCATGTGTGAAGTTAACTGTTTTTTTATCAATATTCACTGTGACTCAGTTTTTCTTAACCACCATATTAAAAAGAATGTTTTAGTTAAGTTTCCTTTCTAGCTTTGCTAATTCTGAAAGGCTGTGTTTCTGAAAAACACTCTGAACAAGGAACTCTGATCCTTGAACTAATGTAGAGTCTTGAGATTTGTTTTAGGGGCCCATCAGCAAAATAATCATGGAGGGAAGCAAGAGATTCAACAACAGGTCATTATATTATAAATTCTAAATAATTATGTCCAGAATGTGTATCTGGTAGGCAGCCATACTAAGGATTCGTATTTTGAGGGAGTTGCAGAGAAAAGGAAACATTATCCCTTGTAGATACATTCAGAAAAGTTGCAGTCACTTTTAACAACTTGATGGAATCACACTGGTTCAGAGCTCAAAGGTCTACATCTGTGTTTCCTTGTCCCAGCCACAAACCTCTGGCTGAGGGATCTCATTAGTATTCCTGCTGTAAGACTTGGTGCCAATATGGTCTTTGTTCCTGGAGCTTAAAAACCAGCCTGTTTTCACTGCTGACAGCTTTATGGAAGCAGCTATAAAGTTTTGCCAGGGCTCCCTCTGCCTGCACCAATGAATCTACATTTCCCACTACAGAAAGATTGATAGTGGGCTATTTTTATATTCTGAGCCAGATTTATGCATTCTGCAGAATCATATGAAGCTAAACATATAATAAATGCATGTATCAATGAATATGCAAAAGTTATGCTAGCTCTTCCTGAATGTTTCCCTGCACATCACTAATAGTGCAAAAGAGGAATTTTGGAAGGCAAATCATGTGGCAATTTTAATTCTTTTTTTTTCTCACAAGTGGTTGGTCTACATGGAGGGGAAAAGTTGGATGTATGCAGAAAGGTGTGAGGAGAAACATTAAGCTGAATCAGAAGGAATGAGTTCCAGTTGTCAGGCAGCCCCAAATCAGGGGCAATACTGCCCCTGAGGGCTCAGTCTGAAATGAAAATCCCTTTAGCTCTGACAATGCTGATACTTTGACAGATCCTACAGTTGAGCTGGAAATCTTCCAGCAGAGCAAATGGATGAAAAAGTAGAGGGAGAATGACAAAACTTTTTTCTTTATTTTCTGAGCTACTTTCCCACAGTTTGATTTCCAAAGAGATCTGTTGACATAAGTGCAGCAGCCAGAGATGAGAGGTTTTTAAAACAACTTTCAGTGATATACATTTTATACTGGGAAAACAATTATTCTTCAAAGATTCCTGAAAAATAGTGTTTAAGGTGTTTAATGATTAAAAACCTGATGTCCTTGAAGATAAAAGTTAGATGAAAGAACTGCCAGGGACCTTAATGCAGCTGAAATGATAAACATGAAGGGAGCAATAATGATCAAGCCTGAGGTGATTACATTCTCTAATTAGAACATGTGTATCATTTAGGCATGTTAATCTTTGCCTGTCTAATGTACTGTGGTTAGACTAACCTACATCCAGCGCAAACTACTTTGATCATAACATCAGCACATGTAGCAAGACCCATTACATGTGTTGGCAGCCCTCTGAGCAAACAGTGACACTCCTTTAAATACACCTGAGTGGGCCAAGAACCCAGCTCCCACTGATGTGTTCTTGTGAGACCCCTTTGAACACTCGTACCTGTATCTTGGGAGCAGAGAAGAGGTGTTTAAAATAAGGATGGACCCAAGCAGTGAGCCTGATGTCACACAGCTGCTCTTAGCAGATGAAAAAAGTTTGTCCTGGCTAGTAGAGGGAGGATAGCTGAGAGTCTGGGAACCTTGGGAGACAGGGTTTCAATTCCACTCCTCCTGCTTGTCTTCGGGGAGCAACAGAAAATTCAGGTACTACTGCTTTTGTTTCACCTCCCTGTTTGGAAAATGAGGATGTGCAATTTCCCTCCCACATAGGCATGCTGTGAAGAGAACTCTGCAAATGACTGATATGCTCTTGTACTGTGGAGATAAGGACCAGACAAACAGCAAGGGCCCAATTTATCCCTGTATGACTCATTTCAGACTCCTTGCTTGCATCCTTCATCCCAGCTCCCAGAGTATGCATCAGATGACCAGTGGCCCCATGAGGTTTGTTGAATCTAGGAACTGCCAACCCAGCTATGTCCTTGATTTCTTGTGAATACTTGTGTGTGTGGATACTCCCCCACAGAGGGAGAGTTGTGGAGGACGGTTGATTGTTTTGAGCTGAGTAATTCACTGCAAAGCTTTTGTGCAGAGCTGCCAGAAGATGGTTGCAGAACAGTAGTGCTCGAGTGACCTTCATGTACTTATGTAGAATTTTATGGCACAAGTTGTGTATGGGCTGAGATCACCATTTAGAGACAGATGGCAAAGTCTATGCAGGGCTGTGGTACTCCTTGAATGTTATACTGTTCCTGAGGACTGACGAAGGCCGCACACAGCCCCTTGAGGAGTTCCATCTAAACCTGAAGTACTTTTCTTGCTTGTATGTGAAGTTGCCATCCTGGGCCTTAGAGCTCTGCAGTTAACAGAGTCCAAATACCCTTGTGGATCCTGCCACAACCAGACATGGATGTGTAGGAGAGCAGTCCCTACTGCCTTCCAAAAGGGGACATTTAAAACTTTCTAGGTCTCAGCAGTGTCAGCATACCCGGGCCTGAAAGCTCCCTGAGTTAGGAAGGCAGCTGTGTCAGATGGAGATGTAGGCATGTCTGGCCATCCAGTCTGATGGTGCCCATAAAGCTGCTCAGGGTCTGGCTCTAGCAGAGGAGAGCACTGCAGGAGGCATGAGATTATCTTCATCAAGAGAAAATGATAAATGATCTTACTAATAAAATACATGCATTATATAAATAAAGAGAATTCTTATGCAATTTATTCTCTTCATGGACATGTTTGATTCTATGTCACATAAAGTGTGTGTATGTGCATTCATATCAGGCAGAATAATGGCCTTTCTGAAAAGATATTAGTGGATTATTTTACTCTTGCTGCAGGTGGCATTAAGATGAGAGGCCTTGGCTATTGTGCTGTCAATTTGTTTAATGATTGTTAGAGGAGCAGGTGATTTCTACTAAAGGGAAGTGACAGACTGTCCATTAGATATAGATGCATGTTTATTAAATTGGAGGCCTGGAGCAAGCAGCCTGGCTCATTTGCTTCCAAATTCCAAACCAATCTGTTTTATTTTGCACCTGGAAGGTTCAGAGCACAGTAAAAGCGGGAACTATTTACCAAGCAGGAACAAGAGAACAGTCGCCTTCATGCACATACATTCACTTCCATCCTGAATGAAGACTGCAGTGGGAAGGAGGCCGGGAGAATGCAGGCTGCACTACATGTTTCTCAGTGTAATTTCTTAGCCTTCTTACCTAGAGAGGCTTGGAAGCAGAGAGAGATGACGTGAGGATTTAATCTTTAAGTGCAAATCCTTTGTCTCTTCGATCTCTGTGTGTTTCTCTGCAGAATAGAAGGATGGGCACTTTTCTCTAGTCCCATTTATCCCAGTGTTCTGGGTCCCCCATAGCCAGAGGCTTCAGTGGGAGATGTAAGCTCTCTCCACAGTGAACAATTACAGAAGAATCTCCCCAAAGGAGACATTTATTTGTAGTCCCCACCAGCTATTGGTTTATGGTCTGAAGCAGCAGAATTTATCTTTCTCTTTAATCCGGTCTAATGTGACTGTGGATGTTCTCATTACCAGGGCAGAAGTTTAATCCTTCCAGGAAATGTCTCCCCAATTCAATGCCTCTGTTATCCTTCTTTCCTCTCAGTCAAACTGGTGCACTTTAAAATCAAATCTTTCCTTTCACAGATCTAATGTAATAAGCTTACCACTCCATCCACCCCATTAACCAGATCTTCGCCAGGATAGTGATTCAGGGTCTGGTGTCTGTAGATCAAAGAGGATGCTGAAAAATTGGAAGGGTTCATAAAAGAGCTGTATAAATGATTCAGAGTCTAGGAAACATCTTTCTAGTGAAGGATGTAAGGAACTTGATCCATTTAGGCTATCAAAGAGGAAATAAAGAGGGGACTTCATCACAATGTGCAAGCACAAATACAGGAAAGATGACTTCTTACAATAGATGGCTCCACTAGCCTGCAGAAAAACTCAGTGACATTTGGCTGGAAGGTCAGGATTCAGCTTTCATTGGAACTAGCGTTGGAAAAAAGCACGTATGTTTTCAGGGTAAGATAATTAGCTGCTGGAAGAAGTTACCATCAGAGTAACAAAGTGGGAAAATCCAGAATATGGGTCTAATTTAGGAGATCTGTAATGCACTCTGAAAAGCATTTTATTCTACTGGTTAGAGACGAAGCTAAATGATGTGCCACAGTGGGCAAAGAGCGTTCCTGCTGCCATGTTGCAGTGGTGCAGCTGCAGAGGGGAAGCAGCCGAAAACAGACCTCTATGCCAGAAAACTATGAAATCAGGTTCCTGGGATCCTGATGAATTCTTTTAGGGCCTTAACTTTTCTCATTCAGTTTTTCTACCTGCAAATATTGATAGTGCCGAGCTGTTTCCCATCAGGAGATGGGTGTGGATGTCCTCACGTTCCTAAAGCACTCTGAATATCAGAAACGCTATTTTTGCACCAGGAATGAGCAGTGCATGACACCTCTTGGTGGATTTCCACTCTGTATGTAATTCCAAGCGTGCGCATTAGTGCAGCCTAAGCTACGATCTGGTCAAATGAAAGAAAATAAAAGTCCACACTCTGTTGCACGCTCCCTTTCCTGGTTTGTGCCCCTGTCACTGCAAAGGCAGGTACATGCCACTGCGTGCTAATAAATTCCCTTCTTTGTGCAGCTCTCTGCTCCTGCTGAGTGGCCGTGATTTGTGAATGACCCGTTTCTGCTCTGGGGACAGCTGGTCTGAGAAATCAACTGGGGGTTCCAGTGGGCGGATTTGTTTCCAGGCCTGGCTCAGCGACAAGCGGGCGAAGGCTGCCATCTTCAGTCAAAACTCCCTGCAGCAGTGGAGGGGAGAGCTTGCACTGCAGGAGGATTTGAGACCGAGCAAGGACCAGGTGGAAGAAACGTGTTAAGGAAGCGTAATATGGAGCAGAAGTTGTACTGGTTGGTGTCACATCCCTTTGTCATCTGGGCGAATTCCTGTCCCCAGACTACAGCTCTGCAGGTAAACACCTCCTTACTGGAGTGGGGGTCTGCAGCGTGAGGGAGGTATCACTGCTGTCCTTGCTCCCAGGGAGAGTGACCCTTCCCTTTTCCACCCCTTCTCCCTCTGGGAACTTGTTTAAATTTCTTTCTGTCCTTGGCTCAGGCATCCTGGAGCTTTAGATGAGCTGACTGCAATTTTGTCATATTAGTCTCTACAAAAACGTGAGTAATGACTGTCCCCAGCACCACCCTCACCAGTCAAAACGCCCTCCAGGTTCCGATCACCCACAATCCCCTCTGATGCTCAGCAAGGGAGGAAAGGGGAGGGCAGACATTTAATATTGCTTTATTTAAAGGCTACAACAGCGTATTCCTTGTTTCCCTGCCAACTATGTGCTGGACTGTTATTTCACCATTCTTTTTTTTTCCTGGGCACATGTGTTTTCCGAATTCAGGCAAAATCACTACTTCCATACTCAGCTGTCCTGATTGCATGAAGAAGAGTCTGATTGCATTATTCATCTACAGCGCTCATAAAAGACTGCAAAACTCTTGACTAGACCTAAAGCTGTTGATGACATTGTGTTTCAATAGAAAGGGCGAAAGCTGCTGCGTGAACTGGTGCCATCTGATCACGTCGCTACCCCACCAGCTGTGGATGGGACAGCTAGGCCTGCGTGGATGAGCGTTGCTTTTACTGAGCGGTTTCTGGAAGAGATGGCTCTTTGTGCCTTCTGCTTTGGTATTCTCTTTGTCCAAGGCTGTAGTGATGCTGGGGAGCAAATTGGGTTTACCCCCGGGCATGCAGGGGTAGCCTGATGCCAAGGAAAGGCTGACACCTGTGGGCAAGAGAGCACATCTATCCTGGCTGGTTCTGCTCATCACGAGAAACTTCGACTTTGCCTGTTAAAGTGCTTCTGATGACCCTTTTTCTTTTTAATAAACTCCTTAATCTAGTGAAACGAAGATAGCAGTGGAAAGGGCACACTGGACTTCACTGCTGACAACTGGGCAATTACAGAGACAAAATACCAGGCTCAGTGCACCTTCGGTCTGACCACAATTTGCTTATTCTGTTCTACCGCTATTGCAGCTCTGATGGTTGTATCTGCTCTTTCAGTGTCAGGGCACCTCGTTTGTGTTTGGTTTTGAGTGGTAGAAGGATTCAATCCAGAAGTTGAGTGGAGATTCCCGAGGGAGTGTTGCAGCGTGTGCGTGTTGCTGCTCTTCGAAGGAAGTGTGAAATGGGGCCTGGAGGAGTCTCAAGTGCCATCGATGAGAATTCACAGGCCTGTATTATGCAACCTCTGTTTATACAGCTTTATAAACAGATATTCCAGAGAGCAAGTACCTTGGTAATGTCACTGAGACGGCACAGTTCCAAATTAGAACCCGCATTCAAATCCTTCCAATGCAGAGGGAGTCCCTCTCAGTATCCCAGCCTGACCAGTGCCAGCATGATGTACAGCACTGGTGCTGAGGTCACCGCAATGTCACAGGAGCAATGCGTGTTCTAAAAGGTCAGAACTGAGCAGCTGAGGAAGCCGAGGAGGAATAAGGCAGAATGAAGAGATTCCTAATGTGGCAGGGAACCTTAACCTTGCCTGTGCTCTGTGCTTCCCGTTGGCTCTTATTATAGCATCTTTGTTTTCTTGGGAGGCCTCGTTACCATACTGATGTTCAGGTTGGTTAGGTATGCTTCATCACAGAGAAGAACCAGATGAAAAAAAGTGAAAGCAAAATCTTTTTGAGATGACTCATATATTGTGTGTTGATGTGAGAATGCAAGAAATCCGTTTAGTATGGGAGGAGTAGCAGCTTAGGAGGTAACTGCTGTTGTAGTGCACTAAACACGACATGTTCAGGGAAAGCTTGGTTTGGTTTCCTTTTATCTTTGAGGTGATTACTGTAACAGGTTAGTGCTTTTGGATATTATGGTCTTTCCCCTTTTAAGAGGAGGGGACAAGATAGTTTTTTCCAATGTAGATAGTACAAACACATACATACAGAACCCTCAGCACCTGTGTATGCATGTAGACCAACACACATGCACACAAGAGCCCTGTAACACTTACCTTGTCAATCCGCATTTGCATACAATCTCTGATTCTTAAACAGGCAGTGTCTCATACACACAGATGTTTAAACACCGAGGCAGAGTTTATAACAGAAATGAGGAATACATGTGTGAGGTCAAGCGGTCTCTCAAGACCATAACTCCCCACTCCATATATTCCAACGGTTGAAAAATTGTCTTAAGATATTTTTCAGTATTTTAGAATAGACTTTTTCATGTGGTGCGAACAGACTGGACAAGGACGGGATTAAGTGTGCTCAAAACAAATCCACCACCAGAAGGTCTATGATCTTTTGACCCTCATCCTCGCCGTGTGCATTGTGGGATTTTGAGAAGGTATTAGTAGCTCCCAAGGATATGACCAGGGTGGTTGGTGTGACATATCCAGGTCACTTATGCCCAGTTACCATGTCATCCACAGGACTGAGGAGCTCTTTCCGTGTGCCACTTCCTGCTGCCTCCAACAACTGTCGCAGGCTGTTTTACTCCATCCCTTCCGAGGGAAGGTTGGCATTCTCATCAGCTCACCTGGATTGCGTGGGCAGCAAATGAAGGGAACACCTGTGCTGCTGGCACAGCGTATGCATCCCTGTCTGCCAAAACTGCAATTAATCTGATTCTCTGCTGTTGTTCTGGCTGCTGAGCAGGGGTGGCGCTTAGTTCTTAAGTGTTAGCTTTTCACAGGCTGGTGCCTGGGAAACTCAGTGTAAAAGGAGAGGCCAGCACAGTATCTTATATTATAAGCAACATTCAAGCCTTTTTCTTTTTTTTTTTTTAAAACCTTGTACACATTTACAGGTTTTCTGTCACAGAATAATCTGTGTTAGTTATTTGTTAGTTAATAATAGCTGTATCTGCAAGGACAGAATCCTGCCTCATAGCAAAATCCAAGCAGAATTAGCTGAAGCAATGCAGTGAATCCAGGTCTTCCCTGTTACTGGCATACATCAAAAGAGGTAACAGGCTTTGTTAAAACAGAACATAGGAACTGAGATATTCCGGGTATGTACTAGGGAGATGTTTTACGTGGTCAAAACTACATAAATGAAGTCAGAGCTGGCTGAAGATGGGAAAGGGTGAGGAGGCTAGTAGGTGTTGTTAGCAACAGAGCACACACCGCCTTTCAGACTGAGGTTACGAGGCAATCACTTTAAGGTGACGAGAAATGAGACTGTGTCTCTATCGCAGTGTATGCCTGCACAGCATGCCCTTAGTGAATTCCAGGACAACAAGGCTTTCTGAAGATTTTAGTAGCTTAACTGGAGAAAAAATATATTCCACCCCTTTTTACTTGCAATCTCCATTCAGATTTGGTGGAAGCTGGCTGTGTTGGCTTTAGCCATCCTGGGAAACAGTATCTGGCAAAGCTAAGGCTAACTAACAATCTGTTTGCTTCTCTTTTTAAAGGAGTCTGGTGACCACAGAAAAGGAAATGGAGTTCAGTTTAGTGGAGAAGCCTTCTCTATGCAGGTAGAAATGATACTGTCAGCTCAAACTGCTATGGGGTGCGTACAGGTAAGTCGATTGCTTAGCACAAGTTTCCTCTAATACAGGTGATAAAGCATGTCCGGTTTTATGAGGACATGAGGTGAAAACACAAATATCTGTCAAGTTTTGCAGTTCATCTAGGTCATGTTTTTTCCTAATACAGATGTGTTTGACCTGGGAAGGTTATTTGGAGAGGTGCTAACCAGAAAAGTTAGATAAAATGTGTGAAACTCACCACGTGATGTCTCCCTAGACCTGGCTGTGGGCAGACTGCTGGGTCTGGCTACACATCTCTCTTCTGGATAATTGAATCACTCTGGAGTGATTCAGCCCTGATAGATGCCTGGTGATTTACTCTTTCAATGGGAACTGATTATAACAGTATTGATGATGGTAATTTTTGTTATTTTAAATACACTTTCAAAGGATTGAGTGCTGGTTTTATTCACCAAAAAAGGATATGCCAATGACACACCTCAGTGGAACTTCACTGCTTTTTTTTTTTAATCTGAGTGTTTCTTGTATACTGGGTTTTGGTGGCTGCAAGTGAATGAGCAACTAGTTGCATGGGTTAGATTCCCTGACCCTTCATGGCCACAGACAGGACCCAGAGGGGCCTATGGGCACTGGTATGTGACAGACCCCTTTCAGCTCCGTGAGTTGTTGGGTACATATTTTTCCCTTGCTTTAAGATGCCGATGCTTTACAGGCATTGCAGACGCCAGAAGAGCGTATCTTGGGCATAACTGCATGATAGCAGCAGCCTGAGTAGTATATGGAGCTACACAATGCAGCCAGAAAGGAAAAACTGTGGTTTGTATCTTTGTCACCGTTTTTGTGTGTGTGAAAATCAAGGCTGGATTTTCAGAAGAACTGAGGGACAGATGCCCAAATCCTACAGATTTTGTAAAGGATCCGGCACCTGTTTTGGTACAGATATTTTCAAAAGCATTCAAAGCCCAGCTGTTGCTATTGCAATGTTTAGAGAATGCTAGACTTTAAATAAAGCACACCACCCACTACCTAAAGCTCTTTTGAAAGTCTATTTTTGGTACCTAAATAGAAATGGAGCTCTTCTGTAAAATCCAACCTTTGGTAAACAGTTTGGGAATAAAATAACGAGACTAAGTAGGAAAACACACTGTAGCCTCTATCAGTCTTCACCTGAATACATATATTTTGTAGAATGTACTCGGTGTAAGAAGATATTAATATATAAACCCCTTTGATTTAATATGCCAGAGCATTGTTCTCAGTTCTTTGCTTGGTCTGGTGCCCAACACTGGAAAAAATAAAATGGAATTATGAAATGAAATAAATAAAATATAAAAGCTGCAGAGCACTCTGAACTGGATTCAATCAGCAGGGGTAAACCTGAGAAGCAGAATTATACATGAAAAGCAACCCAATATTGTGTTTAATCCCAAGATGTTATAAATATGACAAACATCTAGGAATAGCTTCAGAAGGGAAAGAGTTGGTTTTTAAAGGAATAAACAGGCAGTTAATCCCATTTGCACAGAGTTCTTTCCATGAATAGCATTACACCTGCAGGTGAGAGTAGATGTTCACCTGGGTTGACCTATGGGACTAGTTTACTTTGTTGTTTCTACTTTCAAAATATCCCCTGCGTGGGTGGAGGAAGAGGCGCCTCAGATGGCTCGTAATTGATCTCGACAGGTTTTTCTTCACTTCCGACTCTCCCTTTTCTGCAGGTTTGTGGGTTTTGAGAGCACTTACATTGTTAGAACTTCGAATACTACAGTTCCTCAGGATCACGAAGAACAAGTAAGTTAAAGCCTTGCCAAGTACGCTAGAAAGCCTAACGTTCTTCTAGATATGTGTATTTTGGCTGACTTGGCTAATAATGGAAAATTCTAGTGATGAATATGGGAAAAAAATTACTATCAATAATGTTGCACTAGAAATTACAAAAAAAATTATAACCATCAGTTCAGTGAAACTCTGGCAGAGGGAATGAGTGGCAATCATAAATGTAAGAAGTCTTAAATGTTTTAGAGTTCAATAAATGTGAAAAAATAGGATTATTTGATGTTGCCTATGATAGGGCTGGGTGTAGGAAGATTTTTCTAATCCTAAATCCTTTGTATGTAATCTTTCACCCACTAGAGAAGAGTTTTTGTTGAGTGGAGCAGGATCATGTAGGAAACTAACTCTGGCAAAGATTATGATACATTTTGTTTGTCCTGGGATTTTTCCCTTTCTATCTGCAGTTATTCAATCAAGCTCTTGGAGCTCTTTGCTGTATTTACCAGCACATGGTGCCCAGCTGCCGGGTTTATTCGCCTGGTATGTATCATAGCTACACATCCTTTTTGACTTAAATCACTATTGTCACGTGAGCTTTGGGTATATGTTTTATCCCAACAAATGCAGCATTCTCTTAGGAGAGAACAAATGTGTTGTGCCAGGATAACACAAGTCTCAAGCCAGTGTAGTTTACTTGCATATGTTATCAGATGTGGTTTCATTGACGCAATACCCGCTCGTTCCCCACCAGTAACGAATCACTTCTGCAATAACTAAAATAGCGCTAAATGTTTAACGAAATGATTGTGAATTGGGCATGGACTGAAACCCAAACCAATTTAAACTTCTCTTTTCCCACCCCTGGGCAGGTAGAAAACAATGGAGATCCTTGGGTTCAGCCTGCAAATTCCCTGTCCCTCGGCTATTTCAGACGTGTGTATCTAGGAATGATGACTGTCCACTGTGGTTATGGCGATGTTGTGCTTCAAATGACATCGGGTCAAACCCTCGTTATTTTCTTCATTATTGGTGAGTTGATAAGAAACCTGTATTTCTTTTCTGAAACTGGCAGCTGGGGACAGACAGTGAACAGCAGTGTCGCCAAGAATTTGATCTTAGCAGGGTTGCAGTAGGGATTAGATATCTATCAGCGAAGAGAGTTCTGACGCTAGGTATTTACTGGCATGGCTATAGAGTGATTTTTCTCTTCTAAGAACTGTCAGGGCTTCTAGTATTTCTTCCTGCGGCTGCAAATACTGGCAAGAGCCAAAATACTGGACAAAATTAATCCAAGGTATCAACGGCATAAATCCATTATCACTACATCATGCAGTTGTACATTCCTCCCAATGATTTTAGGAATCCGAAGTAAATTTCTCATTGTCCTTCCACATAATTTAAACTCTCACAAATTAATTTATCATGGTTAGGAGAGACAGAACTGGCTCTGAGAAAGATGTTTTGTTTTTCAGGGTCTGGTTTTATTTTTTCCCCTTCTATCCTAGGTACGATTCAGCATGGGCTTTATTTTCAAGAGGAGAAGCCTGCTGACATGATAGCCTAACTCAGAGATTAGAGACCTATTTCAGAGGTGGTGTGGTTTTTTGGTGTAGGTGTGTTCTGGTTTGGTGTTGTGGTTGGGATTTTTTGGCCACTCAGCTGGGCAGGTACAGCTTTAACCAGGTCTTAGGAAGTTCCTTCTATGACTCTTTGGAATGTCTACCGTTCACTGCTTCTAACCGTTACAGTTCCTTTCCAAAATAACTCGAGTCACAATGGATGAAATTTCCATGAAACCAAAGACACAAACTGTCTTCTGCATTACTGGGATTAATGTACTACCAGCAGTTGTGTAGTTTCATACAATTTGCAACAAACATTCTACTATTTTCAAAGTGACAAATCTTGCTTGATCTGTTCCTGTAGCTGTATTGTTGTCTGCGGTAATATCACTGGAGAGCATCGCTACATTCCTACGAGACTTTTTGCTTCAGGACAAGGGAAGTGTTTGCACAGAAATCCTTTTTCTGGAAGTGTAAGTACCTTACTTCTCTGAGATAGTCACTTTGCTTCCCTGAACACTTCAGGGAAATGTTTGAGATCTGAAAGTAAAGCAAAGCGATGCTACGTAACTCATTAATGGGAGTTGCTAGCCAAATTGTAGCAATGAAGTTTTCATGCTGGAATGTTCATGATAAAATGTTTTCTGTTGTGACCAATTGAAAAAAAATATAGTTGCCTGCGAATTGCATAGTAAGCTAGGTTTGCCAGATATGCCAAGTCTGGCAATCAAATAACTGTCAGCTGTCTCAATTTCTTATATATTTTTCATCCTGGGGAGAAAATACGTGACTTTCAGTTGGTCATGCTGGCATATGGCAACGGGAGGAACATGAACGCACTTTTCTATGCCAAAAATATCAGACATTTCAACTGTTCCATTTGATCCCCTTCTGCCTAGCTGAAGCTCTTAGACCTGTTTCTGAAAGCAGAAGCTTCTGATGGAGATGATTGCAGGGAACACAAACATGATTTTACCTTGGAATACAGTGGAGGTGGGGCAAGAGGTGAGCAGAATATTATAAGCATCTCTTCTGAAATACCATGACATTTTGAGAGAGCTGTTGAATTGAGGATGCATGGAAATGAGTCCAGGAATGGTTCAAAGACAGGAAAAAGTGCTTTAGCA
Source organism: Psophia crepitans (assembly GCA_013399095.1). Lineage (NCBI taxonomy): Eukaryota > Metazoa > Chordata > Aves > Gruiformes > Psophiidae > Psophia > Psophia crepitans. Next base: position 290,560 of record VWZZ01000865.1, on the reverse strand, counting down.
GAAGAGATGTAGAGTTCAGTCTGTTTAGCATAACAGGAAGAGGATAGAGATGTTGGCTCAATTAAAGTGCCTAAGTAGCTTTTATACAACCAGTATAAAAACCCTCTTTAATCTGGAGAAGATAGGCATAACAAAAGCTAATAACTAGAGTTCAGAGTCAAGCAAACTCCAGTAAGAAGCAAGGCATGCATTTTCAAAAGTAAGAAGTGATTAATAATCACCGAAACAAGCTGCTCAGAGAATGGGTGGATTTTCCAGCTCCTGCCTTTAAATCAAGATTGGATACCTTACTGCAGGACATGCCTCGTTACTGGGATCAATGTAGGAATGTCTTGATTCTGTACTGTACAGTTCATGTGGAAGAGAGTGTTACAGAAGTTCCTGGATGAGATAGTTTGCATAAATTGAATAGGAAAATAGCATTTGAGTTGGAGAGGAAGTTGGAGTTTAGCACTTTCATTTGAAAAGAGAATGCAGAATCATGCCCTAGGAAGTGTCATTTCCTGACTTTTGTGGAGTAACAGTGAGTTATAAAATTAGAGTTGCATGGACGGCTGTGGAATGATACTCATGAAAAATTAATGACAATAGCAGAAGACAGGAAAAACCCAGGAAACATTTCCACAACTCTAAGTTTTATAAAAGCTTGTTTGCATTAAAATCTAAACTATGTACTTTAACTGTGCTGCCAAAATCCCTCTAGCATTTTTTAAACAGCAAGTAGTTATGGCAAATAGCTTCTCTGAGAAATGGAGACTTGCAGACAATGTAATTATGAGAGATTGATGGATTCTCCCGCCCATTGTTGTTTGTATTGAATAGGTCTCTTCCTAGTCTGGAGCTGGAAACTCTGTTCAAATGCTGTTCAGCCTGCAGGAGTTTCTTTTCTGGCTCTGCGCTAAACTATGAAGATCTCAAGAGAGCTGGGGTAAGAACTCCATCATTTGCCCTTTCTTTTAGATGAGGCAACCTTGTGAAGATCTTATCCCTTGTTAAAGATGCTTGAGCTGCGTTTACTCAACTCATGTTGAGATTTACACTTCGAGCCTCTCCGCTTATTTTAGTTGCTCGTGAGAACTGAGAATGCACGAGTTGGACATAACAGACTTTTCAGGCTATAAATTTTTAAGCAGTGAAACAGGAAAAATAAAGGGGAAAGCAAAACTCTGATCATCTGGTTTTGAAAGAGGAATATTATGGAGTGCAGCATTTCTGGAAATTGTTTTTAAATAATTGGAATATCCCTTAGTTAGCTCATCTTTAGAGCATGCATCATATTTGGGTCTCATTCACGGATGTCCAGGAAAGAAGAGACTTCATGTTCTGAAATACTGAAGAGTTGGTAAAATATTCCAACAGAAGCAGAAGGAATGGACCTGGATTAAAGAAAAATAAAGAAACAAACCAAACCAACACTACCAGCAAACAAAAAAGCACCACTGGTTTTACCTTCCGTGTGGTTTCTATTTGTTAGTATCCTATTTGATATGCAGAGGTAGATCTCCACCCAGCAGACTATAAAACCTTTACCATAAATGAAGCTTGTTGATGTTGTTGGTGTTAAGGACTTCGTTACCCACAGCCCTAGTATTGATTAGGTGACTGAGACAGGTTTTCTTACCTGCCCAAATATTGACCCCTGAAGTGCTGCAGCTGGACTCTGCTGGGGAAGAATATAGCAAAGCTGCCAGTTTTGGTCACCTCTTCTAGGACAATGTTAGCACTAGAAACTTAAGAATTTCACGTGTTCCAGCACTTTGAAAATAGAGATATGTTTTATATACTGTATGTTTGTCTGGATCTGCGTCACTGTTAAAATGTTTAGGCGTGTGTACTGCTCCAAGTAATAGGATCATGATGGTCTTACACAAGTTTTAACCAATGACGTGCCACTAAATCAGCTCACTATCAGAGATTGCTGCACTTCATCTGGGGCTAAACTCTGATTTAAGTTTTTCTCTCCTGGGATACAGATGGAATCTGCAAATGCTTGTTTCGTTCTAGCAGATGTTTATTCTCCACAACCTTCTACTGAAGATACTTCTGATATCATGAGGTAGGATGAGATACTCCAGTGATTTTGTTCTCTATCTGATCGATATTAACAGTGACACAGATAGTGCTGCTGGCAGGGGAACATATTTGTCCTGTCATGTTTTTTTCTGCCTGGAGAACTCTGAAAGTCAACCGACTGCTTTCTGCTATGGTTTTATCAGATGAGTTGAAGGATTGAGACAGGTAGCAGCTGTGCAGTCCTGCAACCCCATACAGAATATAATGTTACTAAATATGGTGTAATTACCTTCTTCAATATCCTGAACATGAGCAGTCGAGGAGTCTGGTTTCTCTACACTGGAGAGTTGCACACTAGTGTCCGGTGCAGCTCTGCCGTCAGGTCTGATAATTCTATGCACCTTCGTACTGGGCCAGAGGAGCTGGGGACTCCTTCGGGACTGCTGGGTTGTGAGAATCTGACAGCATAACTAGCATACCCTCAAACCAGTCCAGGAGTCCAAGTCCCAAACTGCATCATCTTTCCCTTCTATTTGTAGGGTTTCTACTGAATTGAAATATTAACTTTATGAATTAAATTTACGGGTGGAATTGGGAAAACCAATAATATTCATTATTGTTTCTTCTCTTAGCTCTAGACTTTTAGTGGGATACAGGTATGATTCTTCACCCTGTCTCCAAGCCATGTGCTGTTATCTTAAAACCTCTTTGGTGACTACTTTCCTCTTCAGAGAGTGGAGTTGAGTGTGCTTAAAGCGTAGAGGACCCAGATACGGGCACTGGGTCATATGCTGTTCTTTGTCACTACTCCCCAATTCCCATCTGCCAGAGTAAACTAGCCTGACATGAAAAATGAGAGACCCTAGCCAGAACCAAGCATATTAATCAGAAATTATATCTTTTGTACAGAGTGCTGTCTATCAAGAATCAGTAGCCAAACAGGAGAGTAGTTTTACAGATAATTCGTAACATAAGTATCCCAATTGCTTGTCATATGGGTTGTCATGGTTAAAATTCTGGCCTTTATGGAATCAAAAATCTCTGTCTTCTATAAAACCAGGATTTTTATCCACTGCCTCATACTTGTGCAGTTACTAACCTATCTAAAATATCTTTTAACATTACTAAAAATAAAGAATAACTTTGACAAAGTTGTCAGCAAATGCACATTTAAGACAAGAATTATCGTTTTACAGGAGCATCATGGCCTTGCCCATCTCTGTGCTGACCTGTAATCGCTTTCCTACTCTGAAACAGGTATACCTGCTGAACATCCCCAACTGGACTGGAGGACAGGAGACCGCATCACCTGCGGTGCCGAACGGAAGCTAGGCTTCATAGCACAAAGCTGCCTTGTTCCTGCTTTGTCTGCTCTCCTAACCAATTTGTTCATTGTGAAAGAGGATACTGAGGTACGGTCTTCACTTGTCTAAATAATGTGAACACAGCCCGGTGGGATCTCCTCTGAAATATGTGCCTGTCTTCTGAGCAGAAACTGCAGCCAGATCTTTTGGAACTTATCTTGATCATGCTGGGATTAAGCTTGACACAGAAGGCAAGGAAACCTGAAAGGCTATTTCTAATTTAATACTTGAATTCAGTGCAAGAGGTGAAGAGAGTGCTCTAGAGCATGCTGAAGTGAAAGAACCTGAGGATGGGTTTCTCAAGCATGCAGGACGGTACCAAAAGAAAGGATGGCCCATTGCAAGCCACGTGGCTGCGCTTGGCGGCGGGTGTGTGGAAACACCCTGCCTGTTGCTGTAGGTTCCAAAGCAATAATGTGATGCTCCACGGCCTCTGAGAGCACACAGCAAACCGGTTTGGGTCACCACACAGTCTGTACCCTCTTAACTTCTCCGCTGCTATGCTTGACTTTGTGTGGCATTCATAATTTGAATCTGTGTTTAAAGTACTTCAGCAGAACCACTTCTGCTTGACACCCCCAAAAATGGGCTGAAAATCAGCCCAATGTAAGCTTTCCAGTTAATAGCATCATTTTAGGCTTATTTCTTTGGGTCTTATGGGGTAATTTACACAAGAACAGTGACAATTAGAAATCCCATCACCCCTCTGCAAGGGAGGTGATCCAAATTTATCCTTCTTTTCTTTTTCCTCATCAGTACCTGCTACAATGCAAAATTGATAAACCACATGTTAGCTTTACAGTACACAAGTTGCTCAGGTATTTCCAAATCAGAAGATGTAATAAAAATCTAAAAAGACAGGATTGTGGGGTGTGATGTTGGCTGAACAAGTCTCAGGTCTGCCAGTCCTGCAGTGGACATGCTTTTGCTATCACCTAGTGGCTATATGTGATACTTCACATTAATCTCCTGCACAAGAGTTTGCTCTTTCTCTCTTCAGGGACTTCACATTCACAAAATTAATTCAGGCAAACTAAATAGATATCAGGTGAAATAAATACAGAGTTTATCAATGCAGTATCTGTATGAGGAACGGGGCTGCCTGGTAGTGATTTTTCATTGACATGTGCTGTTTCATTCAAACCCAAATATTTCACAGAAGTGGCAAAGCTAGCAAAACTGATATTTTAAGGCCTTTTTAAAGCATACTATGAAAACTCAGTAAACTTTTTAAATTGAGAAAAGACTCTTACGACAATCTTTTTTTTTTTTTTACACATTTTTGGTAGCCCATTAAGTTTGTGGAAGGCATGTGCCAAAAGAATAGCATATACTGTGACGCAATGAGTGGCAGCCTAAAACCTGGAGGAGCTGTAAGCAGGAGAATGCTTTGCTGCTTTAGCTACCCTGGTACAAACAACCCTTCTCTAGTCACGCAACTACCAAACTAAAAAGCAAAACCAAACAGCTTATGTTGCAGTAGATGATCACAGTTCAGCAATAAATCACACCTCTAATAACTGTATGTATGATTGGTAGAGCTTACACAAGACCAGTCCTCATTTGGATAACTAACGAGGCAGGCTGATCTTACTGCAAAGCGAGGCGTAACTTTGCCCAAATAATGGGCTCCCAATGCTTTGCAGTCACAAAATTTCCCCCTGACTTTATTTGTATGCAGTAATAACACTGCTCTTCAATGGTAACATGAATTGGAAACATCTAGAAGAGTTGAGACTTTCCCTGTATGTTGTTTATTAACTCTGATACTGTCTCTGACAGAGAGCTGACGTCATTCTGCGTCCAGTAACTAAGGGTCTTTGATGTCATACTGTGTGGATCGGCCCAGTGTTTGATTACACATCCTACTTGCTTTGCCTTTCATTAAATACATTATCTTTATGGTTGATTCTTTTAGACGAAGAGAAAATATTTGAAGGACAAAATGCTTCTGGAAGACAAAGACTTAAAGTAATGACCTTTCAGCTCTCCGATGATTTTGCAGACACCACTTTTATAGAGGTTTGTTGGTATGCAGTACAGATGTGGCAGTTTTTCAGTTATTTCCTTCCAGATGTGTGTCTTCACAGTAGAGAGATACTGTGACTAACTGTGATTTGCTCTCTTTCTCCAGGCTGAGCTTTGTAAAACTGTTGGCAACCGATCTCGAATTGGCAATCAAGGGAAGAGGTAATTGTCTGGGAGACTTCTAGGAGTAAGTTAACTAATTCCAGGTGAACAATTTCCAAAGAACTTGGAAAGAATGTGTCCCAGGTCCACACAGGTTTTATACACCTCTTATCTTCCTCTGCACTGTATTTAGGAGACAGGATCAAGATGTTGTTTCTGGTTACTTAAGTACTAGGGTGGATTTTACCATATACAACAGTCTCTTCTGTCTCCTCTTTTCTCACAGATAATCGGGCAGGAGAAGGGCGATGAAACACCACTCTTACCTTCTACTCACATGCAAACAGCAGAAGCCTCACTTTGATTTGGGGTGACTCAAGCATATTTCTTTTCATTGGTAAAGAAACCGCTGCCTCATATTTTTTTAGCCACGTGAGTTTACAGAGGCTCCTAAATGCTATAAAGAGTTGTCATAAAGGGATAATTTGTCAATGCTGGCAGCAGAACTTTTGCTTTCTGAAGCTGATCTGGTTCTGGGCCAGATAACACTCTGTCTGTTCTAATGATGAAATACAAGACATCCTAATGGGGAAGCTGGAACTCGTTCAGAAAGGGGAATAAATAAGTGCCACAGATCTCTAAAAAGCTTGAGAAATCACCCAGAAAATGCAGGCTATTGAGTGCAATTATTTCTCTTTCCACTTTTATAAAGGAAATGGCTGTTTTGACAAAACTGTAGAATAGAAACTCTGAAAACAGAGGGTTGTAGGGAAACGCTGCTGTGAGAAATACACTGGGGCTCTCTTCCAGAAGTGTAGAATGAACTCTACACTGGAAGAAGTCAGTAGATGTAGTTGCTTAGCACTAATAGCAAACAGGCCACAACTCAATCTATTCCTCTTTGAGTTCATACATTTTCTGGCTGAAAATGGAATGATGAGAAGAGAAAGCAAGAGGAAAGAGGAAGCTGCGTGCTCCTTGAGAGAGAGAGACTATAGTTTTGCTTTCTTTCCACAATGGTTGGCACAGCAGAGATACCTCTTCTAAAAGTAGGACCTCTAGGTGTTGCTACAGTATCTGTTGCAATAATTATAGCCATTAGTATTCTGTCTGTCCTCTGAGCCATGAATCTGGAGGAGCTGAGTACAGGCCTTCTCTTGTGTGAAAGAAATGTTAACAACCTTGTCATCTTCCCCTGTGCCATTCACACTACCAATACTTCTTAAAACTGGGCTAAAGCAGTAGGAATTTGGATGGAGCTGGTACCCTGAGTGTTCTTTGTAGGGGAAACTGGTAAATTTAATAGTGTTGCAGGGGATTCAATATAGATGTGTTAAAAGCAGCCCAGCAGGGATGCTTGCTCTGGATGCAGAAGAGAGAACCATTAGAAAATAAGGTTTCCTGCCATAGTTTTACCTGCCGTGTTCAGCATTAGAGTAGATACCCCTAACCCTGCACATCCTTAGCATCTTCAGTTGTACAGAACTTGTATTTTGCGTATGAGTGTTCAGGATTTTCAGTGACCTCATGGAGAAACAGGCCATCCAGGCTGCAGTAAACAATGAATTATTCTATTACAATAAACATGTTCAAAAATAATGGAGTAGAAGTGAAAGCACCTGTTTCCTATGAAGTTTACAATTTAGCAAATTGATTACAAAAAAGAAGCTGCCAAATCCTCAGGAGCCTGAGTTGAATAAACTTCAGAAATCCTAACAAAAGCTGATTTGCATGCTTTGAGTCCCTGTTCTTCCAGGGCTCCCCCAGGTTTCTGTGGACAGTAAATTCCCTTTATGCCATTGAAAAAGCACATTAACTTTTTCATGTCCCATGTGTCTCTTCTAAGGCATAGTAGCTATAACAAAGAGGATTGTGAGGTGAGAGAAAACTGTAGTGATCATATAGTCTGAATTCTGACAATAGAGGTGAAAAATGTCACCAGATAGACAAACTGTGGTTACTCTCTTGATTGTCTCTCAATACAGCTCTATCCTGATCAATCCATCTGCACAGATAAAGCTTCATCAGAATACAATGGGCCATTTTATTGCTCATCCCCTGGTAGAAGTCAAAAGGTAAGGTTCCCTATTACTGTTTTGTTGAAAAAAGGTCTAGAAGAGAAAAACTTTCAAGAGCAGATCAGTGCATTTATCCTCTCATCAGTTAAATACAGTTCAGGCCTGCCTAATTCACTTTTGTTTTCTAGGGCACAGTTCTATTGTAAAGCCTGTCACAGTGACGTACAGGATCCAGAGCAGATTAAAAAATGCCACTATAAAAGCAGACTCTACTCAAAACTTTTCTCACGTAATTTTTTAAAATCTGTTAATCATTTAAAAAAAACAAGATGGCTGAATGAATCTGTTAGTTGTATTTTTAGTACCTATTTCTCTAGCAGGATAGGTTGGAATGCACAGCCCTTTACTTACCTGATAAATTAGGGAGTCTTCTGGTGATATGAGGAAGTCTTATAGATTATGATTATACTTTAAATACTTTGAATTTATGCTTTTCTTCACAAGTCATCTTTACAAGCTTGGTTAAAAGAGTAGGATAGAATATACCTTGTTCTAGATTTCTCACTCTACCTGTTAACAGGTTTATCACAGTATACTATTTTTTCATTAAAGACTGCAGCAAATGTGCCTTATTACTATAGCAGGTGTGTAATTTAAGCAAAAGCCACAGATGAATAAAACCAGAATTTTGTGTTCGATTTGTACTAGATTCTTGGTGAGGATACCCTGAGGAAACGTGTCTAGGTTTTCATCATTGTGAGAATAATCAACTGTAAACGTGAAGTCAGATAAATGTTTTTGAGGTTGTACAAGTTGTATAGCAACACTTCCTGGTGTTTGCTCTGAGGTAAGATCTGCAGATCTTATAATAATCTGCAGATCTTACCTGGGTGGTGAGAACAGATTAATTATGGTAACAACTAGCCCTAAGCAGAGCAGCTTACTCCTCCTTCACCTGAAACTACATTTTGAAGACATAGGGGTTTGTTAGGTGTTTTAGTTTCCTGTTGAAATAGAGAACAGCCTTTCAGATCTGTGTGTAAACACACCAAACTGAAGCTTGCTGCATTTTCATGAAGCGTTTAAGTCCAAAATGCACACCCCTTCCACGCACCTGTACCGTCTCTGCTAGTGTCTCCCCTCCATGGAGATGGTGCTTTGCTTACAGTAGGAAGGAGCTTTCCATTGAACGTGGATGTGCACATGCACGCCTTCTTGTACTTCACAAGCTTGCAAATCCTTTAAGCAGCAGATGGCAGCCAAGCCCCGCTACAAAACGTGCCTCTGGCCTGCAGATGGCTGAGGGAAAGGCAAAACTCATCCATTCACACTGTGCTCAGCAAGACTGAGTGAACAAGCACAAACATGCTGACACCTGGAGGACTCCATGTAGTAATGTCGTGTAGAAAGAGAAGCTGGAGCCTGTTTTCAGTCCAACAGACTCGCCAGCGTAGATGTAACTAAGGTCCCTGAAAGCCAGCTACCTCCCAGGAAAGAGACTTTCATAAACTTGCAGAGACATCTTAACAAAAGTCAATGGCAAATGAATAAAAATACATTGGCACTGTAGGAGCTCTCCACCTGGTTGGTTTTCTTCTTGTTTCCTAGGCAATCTTAGATTTTAAAAGGACAAGATGACATTTCAATATAAATGAGTATTAATAAAAGCAGTTGTTTGCAAACCTGCAGTTCTGCACCAGTTATACTGTTGAGAGAGTGTTTGCCTGAGGTGGATCAGGAGCTTTGCCAGGTAGAAGATGTTGCCATCAGTTTCCCCTAGGATTCCAGATGTATCAGAGCAAAGCAGAGCTTAATTATAAGCACTTTGGTTCATTTCTCTACTCTCCATATAATGCAGTTTAAGTGATACGTTGTGTTCTGGATTTCTCCAAACTCATTGTGAGGGAGATAAGGGGAAAGGTAGATGGAAAAGACCCCAGCTAGTGTAGATGAGTGTGCCCCCAGCACCTGCAATGGAAATGGGGAGATTTAGTTGATGAAAAGCAAGTTCATTGTCATGAATCTTAAAACCTAGTACAGGAGCTTCCCAGACTGCGAGCTTTAGTCAAAGGAGCCACTACTGTCATTTTAACAGGAGTCGAAGTGGCGCACCAGAGTGCAGCCAGAGCAGAAAACAAAGGCTATTTTTTCCTTTTTAATCCAGATTTAATCAAAAGCTATTACTAATCTTTTAATCACCAGATAGGTGTTAAGAGGCAATAGGACTCCTTGAGATAGTGACACCCTGCCCCCCTTTGGGACCTGGTCAGGCAATGGAAGTAAACAAGGGCGTTTCTCCCTGTTCTGCACCTCTGCGGCACCTCGGAACTGCCCTAGGCCCTGCACTGGTGGTTCACAGTAACCCTGGAAGCCTGTGATAAAGGCTGGGACAGCCCAACTCACTGGAGTTGGCCAGGTATCTTGGTTAGAATACCATAAGAGGGTTCTCTCAGATACTTATTAGCACCTGCGTAAGAGCAGCTGTTACGAGTTGTTATTTTCTGAGCTATCCTATGATACTTCCATTAAGGTTGACTTAGAGGAATCAGGTGGCATGCTCAGAGAGCTCACTCTCTCCATCCAGGTTCCACCTCATTGAACATGGGGCTGTGGAAGGAGGTACCCTGTTACCAAAGCTAAGTGCACCTGCTTTTAGCACACCTGTGTAGGAAAATTGCAGCCAAAGGTTGACAAATCACCTATTCAGAGATGTCTCTCTTTCAGTTGGGTATGTCTGGAATTGCTAGCTGTTTCATCTGGGTTAGTATGCTTTGGCAATAGTTACAACATCACAAGAAAGTTAGGGATATGTGTCAAGGTTCATCAGTCAGTTTGTGAGATAAAAAGATACGTGTGTCTGAACGTTCCTTCAGTCCAACCTTTCCTTTCCCATCTGTAGGTGTTGGACATGTTTAGACACATGTGACACGGAGAGCTTTGCTGTGCCTCCTGTGAAATGCTGACGAGGAGAGGAATGCAGATTAGCAACAAAGATACAGACCAGGGGAGGGTGAGGAGTAACATCGTGCATCCTGAACCAGCTACATCACCGTGAAAAGCAGGAGATGTAGGTGGCCTATGGTGCTCTTAAAAAAATCTCAGAGGCTGCTGCTGTACATACTCAAATCGCTGCCTGGTATTACAGTGCTGGGCTAATGGCCTGTGACCTCAGATTATGGCCCAGAAAGGACTAGACCAAATGTCAGAGGAAAGATGTTCCAGCTGTTAAGTAGCTACTTTAGGATTTGGAAAACTTGAGCTCATTTTCTTGATCTGCTTCCTCAGATTCAATCTGCGACTTGAGGCCACTTAGCCTTTCTGAATTTTGATTTCCTGATGGGAAATTGAGGAAGTTAAAAACTGTTTGACTCGCAGGAGAATAGTGTCGTAAATAATTGTGAGTTACTTATGATGATTATGAGGATGATACAAGTAGAGAGTACGAACTCTTCCTACCTTCTGGCGCTTTTTTTCCTCTTGTATCAAGGAACAGGTTTTCAGAGAGCACTTAGAGCATGACTTCTCCCTTGCAGGACCAGGGTCCTACTCCTTTTCCCCACTTTTAAGGACAGGCCCAGCCCCAGCACCCCCATCCACTTTGGACTTCCCCCTCCCTGCAGGACCAGCCCTGGGATCCCTTCCTTTTCAAATGCAAGCTGAGATTCTCTCTAGTGGAGAGCACATCTTGTTTTTTCCATGCAAAATGAGAGGACAAAGGTCTTACAGGCCATGCAAGTGTGCGTTGGCCATATGTTGAGGGTATGGTTCCTCATCTGTGCCTCCACCTGCAGAACTGACAAAGGTTTCCTTCACTTTGGGGGAAAAACTCAGCAGTTCTGAGGAAGGTTTAGCTTCTCGATTCCAGAGGGAAGGAACTCCCTTTGGAATGAAATGGGAAGTTAAGTATGTAGCACTCACCATATTTAAGGCTGTTTTTATGCATACTAGATGGAATTACTATTTTATAACGCTGTGCTGTATTTCTGAGCAGTTGGTATGAATAACAAGTACTCAGAGTTCCTTTATCTGGCATTTCTGAAGTCCCTACAGGATCCTCAAATGGCATGGTAGCCACTTGCAGACACAATCTAAACGCAACTGAAAGCTATACTAACAGAACCCAATTCTGTTTCGTTGTCTTTGTTTCAGAGAAACTGAAATTCTATAGAGAATTGCACATTTTGGATGGCGAGCCTGCAAAGTCAAGGTCCCTTAGTGGTGTTCTGCCTTGGAGATTTGTTAATGGGTAAGAAATGTAAAGCTGTGTGTATGCTGAGCAGGCACTTCCTGCACTGACTGAGAATTTGTGGGGAAAGTGGGAACAGCAGGTTGTGCCTCTTCACTAATTCTTCTGCTTGTGGTGGTGGTTGTGGTTGAAGTGGATGGTTTATGGCTTCTCCCTATCTTAATTAACTGAGCAGCACAGAAAAGAAGTTAGGCCTATGCATTCAAATACTTAGCCTCTTATCTCCTGCAAGTTCAAAGCCTGTGCTGTGACCTCCTGAAGGGGTTGGTACACCTTCTGAAAGTGCTTGCTGCCTTCCAGGCAGAAGCTCAATGACACCATCACCGAGCAGCTGAGTCAAGCACATTTTGTTTGGCTCCGTCTGAGAGAGCGGAGTGGAGGCAGGAGCAGGTCGGGGTAGGAATATGAACAGCCAACACCAAGATTTACTCTTTGTGCAGATATTTAATTGCAGCATGACACTGGCAGCAACCTGGAAGTGTAGCAAACTCTGGTGTGCTCCAAAGGAAGTTTGCTGTGAAGGCAAACGGAGATCCAGGAGAAACCACGCTCCCCGACCTTTCTCTCTAGCATCAGTAATGCATGCTAGAGGAGTCGTTTCTAGGCCATCTAAATTCTTCCTAGCCAGAGAAACCTGATTTCCCAGCAGGGTTTCCAAGCTGATGGCAGAGCTAGTCATCTGCTGTGTAAGGCAAGGTGTGAACTGCAGTGTTCTCCTTGACAGTCCAGTTGAGTTGCACTGGGGCTCCTCCTAACCTGAGCTGCTACATTCAGCATACGGAAGGGTATCGTGGTCTGTACTGAGCTGTCAGTAATAGCAAGCTGTCACGCTCTTCCAAAGCATCCACTAGAGAGGGTGACAGGACATATTGGCAAACAGTGTCATACCAGAATTTGCAGAGAGTAAACAGGAAGCTAGTAGGGGAAGAGATGCACAAACTAGTAATTCTTGCCTTGTTTCTGCTTATGAGCAATTTGCAGCTGCTGTGGAACTGAAGAGGCTTAATAAATTAGTCTTCCCTCCCTCCAGAACCCTACGCTGTGCTTCAGCAGCAAAGGCAAATGCCAGCATGGCAAGGACTCTCAGGTGTCCTCCGGAGAGCTTTGCATCTTAGCAGCTGTCCCCAGCACATACATGGTATCAGGACAATAAAACGTTGCTCGGTGCTGCTGTCCTACAACTGATTAGGTCAGCTGTAAATATTGGGACTGCACAGTAAATACATACACGCATACTACCAGATTGTGCTGACTTGTTAAATATAAACGAAAACATAATTAGATTTATAATGTGTCCCTCCCCCTCCTCATGCCCAGTAACATAATTTACCAAGGGGGTGGGGGGGTGGAGGGAGAAGAACAAGCCCTCACAACCTGCTGAAATATCATTATTAACATGCACATGAAAAGTCAATTATGCCAGAGGGAGGTATTTAAGTGAAGTGAGTTTCCATAGTCTGGGATTACACCTTGGGGATTATATATTTCTTATTTATTTATTTATTTTCCCCGAGATCTCTACTGCTGCTTAGCAGTGAGGAACAAAAATGTTACTAAGAGATATATTGCAATCCCCTAAAGAAATGGCCAAATATGCAGATAAATAATTGTTCCCATCCCCATCAAGATTCTCCCTCATAAAGGCTCTACATTCCACCCAGTCAGTGCAGGTATGTTTTCTGGTGTTTAGTTTCAAATGACACCAGGGACTGGTCTTCCAACACCTCCCTGGGGAGGGCATTTTGCCGTACTGTTATTATTAGTTGCAGTATTTATTATTTGTATTATAGCGATGCCTTGAGGCTTCTACTGGGACTGGGATCCTGCTAGGCTGGATGCTGTATATGTGCATGGCAAAAGGCAGTTTCTGCCTTAAAGAGCTCTGTCTAAATAGAAGGAGCAGACAAAGAATGGGAAGGCAAAGGGAAGTAGGAAAGGGTGAAATCAGGTAGCGAAAGTCATAAAGGAAACCTCATAATGCAAAACACACCTCTTGGGGGCTGGCTTTTCCTAACATTAGAGTTCCTAAATAATTTTTTTTCTTATTATTTAAACCAAAAATAGATCCAATTGGATCCAATTGCCCGCTTTCAGATTAAGGTGAGGATTTTCTATCTGGGGTGTTCTGCTAGTGGAAAAGCAGGCACTGACCTCTTGCTTCCAAATCAGGATAGTTGGGAGCTCCAGGTCCAGATCTCTGCTCTGTTTGATGTAGGATGGTAAACCACAGTCTGACCCAGGGGAGGCAGACATTTTAACACAAGTCTCTTTTCCAGCGTTCTCTGGATGTACCGTAGGGATTACTTCCACTGTGGCCAGCGGGCAGCGCTTTTAAAATTACTTGGATACTGCGGTCTTGTCCTTTTACAGAGTCCTTTGAAAATATCTGTGTTTGGGACATTTAGCTAGCTAAATACTTAAGTTCCAATTATTTTTTTAAACAAATTTGATTCTTAAGTTGAGACAAGATTTACATATGGGGTAATCAATGAAAAATGTAATCAAACCATAATTCAGGGAAATTCAATAAAGTGCAATGGAAAAGAATTAAGCATGGCCTATTATAGGACTCAAAACACGTACATGGTTCAGGTCTTGTCAATATTGCTGGTGTCTTAGACTGTTCTGATGAAAGATATCTTCCGTCACACTGCGCATATTGTCTCGTACACTTCCTCCTTTCTCTTTTTGTTTCCTCAAAGAAAATAAGCAGATCTTTATATCCAGAAGAACTTAATTAACATCATTAAAAATGAATAAGTAGTCACAAACCAGTAGGAAAAAACCCAAAGACCTATAAAGCTCATCCAGAAGTGAATACGTAAAGACCTGTTAGGATTCCTCAAGCACTTCTGAGCCCCTGCATCGATACACTTGCTTTACTAGTCATGGTTTTTCCACACATTCTTGCCTAAGGCATGACAAATTTAATGGTGTATGTTTTGCTGAATTGTTGACTCTTGTTTTTCATTCCTGCTAAGTTTCTAGTGAGGCATGAAAGACTGTTTGTGAGCAGGGCTCCATGTGTACGCAGCGCTGCAATGTCTCCTTCTCTTTTGCCATGCTTCAGCCAAGCAATGGACTAGTAGAAACTGAATTAGATTAAAAGGGAAACCAGGTTAAAGAACCAAGTTTTAGCTCCCCATTAATTGTAACTTATCTAGTGCCTGGATAATTGCTTGTAAATACCTGCTGAGTTGCCAAGCCTATGTTAAGGCTTGTCAGTCTTAAATAAATCTTAAAGACTTAAGATCCTACTCTTTGATGCTACCCATCGCTTCCCAATCCAAAGGTAGGGCAAAACAAGGCAGTAATGCTGAGCACTCCAGCTAATCTGGCAGAATGCATCACAATCTTTATAAATGTGTGAGAAGGGCTGCGCAAGAGCTCCTGAAAAGGTCATTGGTATTTTTGGAGCGATAAATCATGGAGGGAAAGATTTGCATTTTGTCTATATAAAATCCAGGGCTGGATTAGAGAGAGCATACTTTGCAGTAATATTTCTCTCCTGACTTGTTTTATTAGCTTCCTTTAAACATGTTACATTATTGCTTATAGAATTTCATTTACTTGGATTGGCAGCTTGATAAATATGTCTATTGGCGATGATTTGGATTGCTCTGGGCATTAATATTATTAAAACCTGTCACAAGGAAATGTCTGAAAGATGACTTACTGTAAAGATTACAGCATGAAATAAATCATACAATGGTATTTGTTACCGTTTATGGCCTCTTGGAGCCGAGTCAATCCCTTTTTATGTTGCATTATTTTTCAAGTTTTTATAGCCTTACATTATATATTGCTGTCAGAAATGAACAGATGGGGTGTCAAACACGAGCCTTCTGAATAATTCCCACCCTCGGGTTATTTGTATGAAGGACAAGTGTAAAACTGTGTTCTCAAGAAAAAGGAGATAGATAGAGGTGGAGAAAGTGTTGTTACAGTGAGCAAGATCCCTTTTGTCAGCAGGCACATTGTGCTTTTGATCACTACCTGGTATTTACGCTGCAGGGTGGGGGCTCTGTGGAAAATTTGGCAGTCTGTTGGCATAGCAAAAAACCCTCACAAGTTAGATGAGTTTCATGTTCCTTCAGCTTTACTTTTATTGCCAGAATGGGAGAGACGTGGAAGGGGTGTTTCAGTCACAGCCAAACCTCAGAGGGTTTGTAGAAACAGGGAAGTCTGGATGCCTATAGGTACCACTCAAACGCTTTGGGGTGGAACACCAGAGGGTCCCTCCTGAACTGCATGAAGCGCTTTTCTGGAGCTTGGGACACATAAGGAAGGTGATGAACAGATATTTTGGACCCTGGAAGTTTGTGAACTGATCTTAGGCAGGGAGCTCCTCTAGGAAGAGGAGATAATATTTTTCATTCCACTTTTTGTTGTGTGGTAAGTCCTATTTTTCTTGCTGTGTGTTTTTGAGGAGCACTTGTCAGTCAGGGTGACAGGTTGGATGGAGTGATAGTTAAGCTGATAAATACACACGCAGTTAACTAGGTTTGAGTTAAAAAATTCAGGTGGGAGACACTGTCCATGCATACTTTCCCCCAAGTACACTCTCTTCAAATCTCCAGCCCCCAGAATCTTGTACAGGTACACAGAATATAAATCAGCATTATTTTTGGAACGTGACTCCTCTGGGTATGAACGGACCTTCACGCACCCCAACACACTGCTCTGCCGTTGCAGGCTGGCTGAACCTTGCCCGTGGAACACCGGGGTCTTCACTGAAGCTTGCACGCCAATAAGAGTAACGAATCAGTGCGACAGAGCAGATATTTTAGTTGATTTCCAACACAGAGTACCTAGCTTCCGCGGTGTGCCAAATCTGCCCGAACTTGTTTTGGACAGACTGCATTGTCTCTTTGCATGAAAGCCAAGTCTGGTTACTGGCACTGAAAGAGGGATTTCACTTTTTTCTTTCTTTTTTTTTTTTCTTCCTTTTGAAACCCCATCATAGCCAAAGCAGGCTTCATTTGGGCTTTAAGTCACCAGAGATGTTACTGGTAACTCTAACAGGACTCTCTTTCCATCAATGATTTACTACTTGATTAAATTTTGGTTGAATTTTGTTTCCAGGTCTCCAGTTGGGTGTTTTGTTTTCTCCTTTCCTGCTGGAGAGTAAAACATTCAGAATACTAGAAAGAAAAAGCCTCGGCCCTTGCCTGCCTTTACACATAGAATTTTTTAACTTCAGTTTGTATTCACACTCGCTGTATTTGGCACCTAAACTCCCTGTGACTTTAGCTAGCCTCTGTTCCTTATGAATTTAGACAGTTAATCCAATATATCTTCCAGCTTCTTTCCCTGGGTTCACATGCCTCTTGTTTCTCTGAGACTTACCATTATAGATCAGAGCCTCTCCCTCTATTCCTCAGTCTTTTTTCTACATTTCATGTGGAAATACACCACCTCGCTCTTCCCCAGGCCCTTGTCCCACATCTATCATCAAGCTTGTGTAAGAGTGTTAGGGATTCACATTCACCGTGCAAAGTACAGTTGTACTGCACATTGTAACTGGAGTTGCACCAACCTGTACATACTAATCCGATTCCACGTTATACAATAGTATAATCACTTAAAGAATTTGCATGACTGATGGTGTGAGTTCTGAGTGCATAAGGATAAGTTTCATAATTAGCTTTCCCTGTGAACTTGTGCAAACTGGTCTATTTATAATTTGGTCAGCTCCTGATTTTTAATGAGGGTGTTGAGAGTGACTGAAGCCTCTGGCAGCATGCATTTCATATTTTAATTACCCACAGTAATTCTGACAATTACACCAATGTCATAAATCACATCATAATGACCCATTAAAAAAAACACCCATATTTAATGATTGGATGGGGATTTAAATTAAACAGATATGCAATGGCTTAACAAGGAGCCAAAAGCTCCACGGATTTTCGAAGTCTTCCAAATCTTTTCATTGAGCTATGGCTCCAGGAGGTGAAGAAACTTCGTGCGAAGTTTCTTTCACCGGCCAAGTCCTAGTTTCCTCAGCAGGAGATTGCTATTCATGGGATGAAATCCACTCCTGTGTGCCAGGCTAGAACTGGACTTCTGCATGATTTGAGTCTTGGTAGCTAATGGGCCATTCTGGTGTGTCTTTGAGTCTGGGAGAATTTAGGACGTCACTCTTGGCACTGCTGATACTGTAGTCACAAACATTCCTGGATGTTGTTTGAGGATAATGGCATTGGTTTTCAGACAGT
Source organism: Psophia crepitans (assembly GCA_013399095.1). Taxonomy (NCBI): domain Eukaryota; kingdom Metazoa; phylum Chordata; class Aves; order Gruiformes; family Psophiidae; genus Psophia; species Psophia crepitans. The sequence goes on along the minus strand of VWZZ01000865.1, from coordinate 272,568 downwards.
TAACTTGAATTTTAGTAGGGACAGCATAAAGGGTACAGCTCACGTTTTCTGTTCTGGCAGATAGCTGTTGTTACACTGTCCATGCTTTAACAAAGTGTAAATGTGTTTATATTGCCTGTGGTGCTTAATGCCCTTCTTGCCATTAACCACTGTTGAGGAGGGCAGTTAGTGATGGTCACCATCACATTGCTTACACAGCATTTTCTGCTCTGGTTAGTTCTCGGGTGGTGTCACCAAGTGCCACCTCCTACATAGACCTGAAGCAACAGGGCTGGGCTGGATCAGCAGGTAAGTCCTCTGAGGAACAGCGTCCAGAGGAAGTTACCACTGGTTTGGCCAAAAGCACGGCTGCGCTACCCAGCGTAGCCTGTTGTTCAGCTGGGTCTTCACTCTGCTTTGGGCCCTCAGTGAAAATCACTCCTATTATCTGAGATCTTGAGTAAGCCAAGTTCTGCTCTTTAGATTACTTTGCTATTAATAACGTCACAATAAGTGGGTGGAAGTAGCTAATGGCTCTAAGCCACAAATGATCCCAAATGTTCCCAGTCTCTACTCTCCTGTAAACCTTGACAGATTGGGAGTGCTTAGTAAAATATTGTAACACTCAACACGCATTTACAAGACAGCGATCTGTCCCATGACGGCTTCCAGATGTGTGAGTGTGTGCGATTTCATAATTCAAGTACAGATTCTATTGCCCTCTGCAGATCCCCCATCAGGCTGTTCATAAACGCTGTTCATAATTAAATTAACCCACTAACTAGCCATGCAAATTTTGATAAGCGGTGACTAAAAAAATAAAACTGGGGAACTGTTGAGACGCTTTTGAAAAAATGACAAGGTTGTCTTCAGAGATTATTTATCATTATGAGAAGACTTGGTTTTTTTCCCTTTCCTGTTTGCCAAATTTTACTTTGTCCCTTCAGACATGACAACTGTTTTAAGGTTTTAATCTAATAATTAGGAGCTGAATTTTGCCACCCTTACTCAAGCTGTCTGCTGCCTTAGTTTCTGGAATCAAAGCAAGCCTGTACCCTGCATGCGTGGGTAGCAGGATCGGGCTTCAGCTTTTACAATACAGCTTGTGTCCAGCTCAAGTAGCAGCAGAAGAAAAACATGCAGACAGACCTGCCCGTGCCGAGGAGAAGGAGGTGCATTTTATCTAGCCCTCCTGTGACCTCGGAAGGGGAGAGGGAGTCTTCAGCACAGATTTCAGAAGGGATGTTGTGAATAATGAGCTGTTGTTTTCTGTCAGAAATAATGGCTCATAGCTCTGACACATGATATCTGCCTGCAGAAGTTGTCTCCAGCTTCCCCAGCATAATTGCGCTGTATTAATTTGCAGAAGTGTTGGAATTATTACACCTGGTTTGTATCTATGGCTGAACACCGTGTCCTTATAAAGTGCGAGTTGAGGGAGGTGATTTGGATGGAGGGTGAATGGAGAAGTGGAGAGCCATTAGCAGAAACAGATGATGTCATCTTTTATATGTAACTCTGAGGTCTCTGTAGCGAAGTAGAACTTAATGCATCCAGATCAGCGTTCAGACAGTCCAATCTGGTTATCCTGAAGCGTTCTGAATTTCTCCAGTGCAGCGCTTCAGATGGCCACACAGGTATCAGGAGCTCTTCTTAAGGCATCGTCACCCGGAGTCCTGTTGTTAGAGAATCTTATCTCCATTTTACAATGTGGTGTTGGACAGGGCCTGTTAGAATAGGACTGAGCCTTTCTCTGTGGGTGCTGTGTCAGGCCCGGTGCTACGTGTCCCTTTCCACGCTATCTTCCCAGTTCAACTGCACGTACCTTCATTGTTCATGTTTACGACTCTAAATAAAGCAGGAGTCCCAAAACTTAGTGGGGGACTCTAAGTATTGCTGCAATATAGATGATACACTAAAGTAAAAATAGCCTGTAGTTATTCTGTACAACCACACTGACTTCACTGGGATTACATGTGCACTGCTTAGGGGCGGATTTGGTTCAGTGGATGTAATTAAGAAAAATTTAACTACTCATTTTTAAGATTGGTTTTACTTGTTGCCTGATGTATTTGTTAATTATTGGATGGAATACTCTAAATTACAATATTTTGCAATGACACGTAATACCTCTGCATCAATTAATTAAACCTCGTAGTTCCTTGTAAGGTAGGGAAGCACTTTGATGGATTGTGATTGGAGTGATATAATCCATGATGATGAATAAGCCAAGCCGAGACAAGCACCCTATTCCCACAGATCGGGCCTGGGAGTGAGAGAAGAGGCTTTGTAGCAGCCTTCACCGGCACCGGCAAATTTCATTGTGCATCTGAAACTCCGCTCCTCCCTAAAGGAAAGGGTTAACATATGTGTGCATCTGGGAGCGATTCAAAAAAACAGTAAGAGGATTCCCAAATGGGATGTGAACCGAACAGCCGGCATGCCAAGCGTTAAGTCATCCCCAAGGCAGTGGTACAGAGGCAGGGGAAGGACATCGCTTTGCGCTGGTGGGCTGGGGCTGGAGCAACCTGCCTGTGTCCCACGGGTGCTTTCTCTGAAGGCTTTTGGGCACAGATTTCTTGTGTTTAGGTTTCTGGGGACCAGTGGTGCAACTCCTCCTGTCCTTGCTTGTTCCAAGGTGCTTTATGAGTAGGCTTCTACCCTTTGATCTCTCCTGGCATAATTTAGGACACAGAAATAAGCTCCGATTCCCGAGGATTTGCTGCTATTCTGTACCTGGAGCGCAGAAGGCAAACCGAATGAGCGCAGATCTCGATGCGTAGACGTGACATTAAGATTCTATTGTAGCCACATTTTCCCACGACAAGGAGTGGAAGAGCTGATGTCGGAAGACTGCAGGCAAGGGATTCAACAAAGCTTTAGGGCTTTGCAAATGCATTATGAAGAGTTTAAAGATAGCTTGTCAGCGGGAAGTTGTTGGCAGCTAACGATTTGATAAAAGGACTTCTACTCCCTGCCTTCTAATGCTATAGACAACTGTTAATCACTTATGTTAGTCCTCAAATGAATTTGAAACATCTTGGATGTGTCTGACCATCTTTTGGTGTAGCTGAGAGCTACGTTATGTACTTGGATTCATGGAAACGTGAGTGACTGGTTTATATTGGGTCATGGCTGTGGAAACAGGCAAAAAAAGGAATGTTTGATCATGTTCAACGCTGGTGCACTGGATGGAAGTGCCATTTTGGGTGATATATACGGTATTGAACTGGGGGTACTTGCAGTATAAACCTTTTTTCTTTCCCCCCCCGAGTTAAATGGTGGGCTGTAGTTGCAACAGTCAGTCTGTCCACGGGTTGGGCACAGACTGGGTACACCAGTGGCCGATGCTCCTGACACCGTGGAACAGTGTTTTCGAAGGTTCAGCTGCTACGCCCACATTTTCAGCAATGCCCACAGTGCAAAGCAAAGGCTTTTGTACGTCATCTCCGCTTGTGCCATCTCTGGTAACGTGGTCTTGTGCTTTTTCGATATTCCGTTCAGGGCAGTGTAAGTGGTAAGGACCTCAAATGAGAATGCGATAGACAAAGGTAGCACAGACACGGCAATGCACAGCGTCATGAATGCGGCTGTTCTCTTTCCAGACGCCTGCAGAGCCACCCCGGGTAACTGCGCACCCGCAGCACAGTCAATTTGTGACCCAGATAACCCGCTAATGGCTGCAGCGAGTGGCTGCAGCTCTATCAGAGACTATTTCTGCCTGTCTGCCGGGTACTACAGCATGTCAGTTCCAGTGCTCTCCTCAAGCTCCGCAGAGTCCAGTGCAGGATGATGTACGAGTCTCTCAGGAAAATCAGATTTCTGTAAGAATCATGTAATTTGCAGAGTATATGGCAGAAGGAACCCTTAACTAAAGAATGGCTTGTTAAATCAGAATGTGCTTGGCTTTGGCAAGGTGGATGCTGTTATGAAGTGGGTTTCCTGCTGTCTTTTCCCTCTATCTCCCATTTCAGGGATCCAACAGGTGTTTCCTCCAAGGCATATATATTTCCCATAATATTAGAATGAGGAGATGTCATTTCTGACGGGTTGTGCATATGGCTCTATTACTATAGAGAGATATACATTGATTGGTAAATCTGAGCCGAGTAAGGGAGCTTGCAAGAAGATGGTCTCTAACGTGCCAAAATACCAGTTAACCACTGGCCAAAGGATGCGTTGTCTGAGGAGGAGCTGTGTGGCCGTGACACAGCGATCGGTGCTATTGTTGGCAGATAGCGTGGGGCTGTAGAGGTTTAGAGGGGTACTGCTCCCCTTTCCCTCAAGCTCTGTACTAGCTTGCTGAATTCAGGGGAGCAGAATTACCTTTCATTTTGCTGAAGGGTGGGTAATTCAGAGCTGATTTTTTTAAAAAATGCTTCATGCAACATGCTCTTTGCCTGTGAAGCTTCTTGCTGTAAATGCTGCTGAGAGCCAGAGTGGTAGAAGAGAGCAGCAGGGGTAGGCAGTGCGGTGGTTTGGCTGTGCTTTGTGAGCTTCTGGGGATCGACGGACGTCAGCTAAAGGGCCTGGAAAAAGCTTGGAAGACTCATGGCTTGATACCACCAGTCTGTAAGAGGAGCAGAGCTGTCAGGAGCCACTGGCACTTGGAGCACACTGCTTTCTGGTTGCCCTTCCTTTACCCAGGCCACTTCCCACTGCCAGTGTCTGCAGAGCAGCAGTGCTGCAGCCAGTGCATACAGATCTGTTTCTACTTTCGGTGCCTTTCTTGCCTGAAGGCAAGATGTTTTCTATGCTTTACTCCACCAGGCGTACTTGCACCTTGCTTGGCATTATCTCCCACTTGTCCGCCTTTAAGGTTGGATGGCACTTGAGCTGGATCTGCTGCAGGCAATCCCTTCTATCCTGTGATTGTGTGGAGGGAGAAGAGACAGGAGGGTTCCAGATTTGGAACTGCAATCAAATCCTGCACGGCGTGAGCATGTTGCAGAAGGGACTGGAGAGCAAGCAGTCAAAAGTTGGTCATTGCAGTTTGGTTTGTGGTTTTTATATCTTGTGTTGGTTTTAGGATAGGTGAATATTTATAAAACTTAGAAATACATTAATTTGGAAGAACAAGGTAACCTATTCAAGCATGATCAGTCCTGAAATTTGTCCATTAGTATAAGACCTGGGGAGCTAGGAGAAATGGCAAAGAACTTCCAGCCTGGTCTTTGAATTCTCATATGGAATGGGAAAGACTCTGTAGCTATGCTTCAGTTATTGAAATAACTATGACTTAATTAGCTATCCTGGGTATGGGTTAGTTGTATAGTTAGGGCACCATGGAGTTTGGCACAAGCTGCAAACCTCCCAGTCCCTTTTGCATAAATGGGGCAAATTCACAGGTTCCTGAATGCTGTGCGAAACCCAGCACCGGCGCAAGCTGGTCTGCACGTGGCACGGCTAGATCCGCCTTGCAGCCCGTGTGATGAATGATGCCTTCCCCTAGCAAAACCCCCTCTCCTTTCTGCTAATCTCACCTCAGCCAGTAGATGAGATAAGGACAAACTGGACATGAAGAATCTCAGGACCAAGCTCTACTAAAGCTGTATCGGAATCCTAGATGGCAAGTTTGTTATCGCTGATTTCGGTTAGAGCGATTAAATAAACTTTGCTCTTGAGCCAACTGTTCAAGGCTGACTCTACCTTGGCATAGCTGGTGCTGAGAACATGCTTTATCTGACAGTTTCTGGTCTTTTCCTGCCCGTGCCCAGGCCATGAGGAGACATGTGAACAACCCTTTGCTGTTTGACACGACTTACCAACAATTCTATTCCGTAGCAGTCCTTTGAAATCGTTTAGTGCTCACAGCAGCATCTGATCGAATGGTTTTTGTTTCCTGTGGCCTTGCTGCTGCTTCTGAACTAACGCAATGCTCACAAACACAGCTACATATCTGAAATTTGCCTCTACGAATATCCTGCAACATGGGCCTAACTTGAAGTCCCTGAAGACAAGGGGAAAATTCCTGCTGACTTCTTTTTGGTCTTAATCAAGACCATGTTTATATGAATATTGCTTCTATGAATGTCACCAGTGAAGAACTCATTATTTAAAATAATCCTAGGGACCAAGTCCAGGCAGCTGTAAACATCACAACTAATACAATAATTCAAGGAAGCACTTTGCAGTATATTTTTCTTTATGCTTATCTCAGCTGACCTTGACAAAGGAATTCCTTCATCACACAACTCCTTTCCCCCATGCTGTCATGGGTAATATGTGATTCATACCTCCCAGTTCTTCCTTGCTACTATGCGACCTGAAAGCTATGCCGTAGCTGAAGAGGGCATCTCGGCAGCAGCTGGAGATGTGATCTCAACTTGGGTAAACCATAGCTGCCACTGCTGAGAGGTGGTTCTGTGGACAAGAAGTTTTTCTCTGTTTTAGGGGTTTTGATGGCCAAGGAGAGAACAGCAGAGTCATCCTAGATTCAACAGGAATGTTGCACTGCGGCAGGCTCCTCCAGTAGGCGGGGAGTATTTGCTTTTGGGATCCTTATCTGTCTTCCTCCTTGTTCTCCTAGAAATAAGCTGGGGCTTCAATGCTTTGATCTGGGTGGAGAGCACAGCGCTGTCTAGTTCACTGCTGTTTATTTAACAGTGTAATCTTAGCCAATTCCTATCTTTGATTCCATATGCAAAGGTAAGAGACAGTGTCTGCCCTGGAGGGGAGAGAGAGAGAGAATTTAACATTATCCCATTTTTCAGCAGTGAGCTGCAGATTAGGTGTCTTGACCAAGGTCATGTAGAGACACTCTTGCAGTGCTGGGAGCTGAAGGCTGAGTCATTGTAATTTAGATGGTACCCTGGGAACAGAGAAAGGTCTCCAAGGTAACACAAGGTGTCCTGGTTTCAGCTGGGATGAAGTTAATCTTCTAGTAGCTGGTATGGTGTTGTGTTTTGGATTGAGGATGGAATAGTGTTGATAATACACTGATGGTTTAGTTGTTGCTAAGTAGCACTTACACAAAGTCAAAGGCTTTTCAACTTCTCACACTCTGCCAGCGAGCAGGTTGGGGGTGCCCAAGAAGCTGGGAGGGGACACAACCGGGGCAGCTGACCCCAGCGGGATGTTCCATACTGTATGGTGTCACGTTGAGTGTATAAACTGGGGGAGTTGGCGGGGAGGGAGGGGCACGCTGCTCAAGGACTGTCTGGACATCAGTCAGCAGGGAGTGGGCAATAGTTTTTCATTTGCATTACTTGCCTTTCTTGAGGTTTGGGTTTTATTTCTCTCTTTTTGTTATTTTCCCTTTCATTACAACTTTTATTATTACTTTGTTTCAGTTATTAAACTGTTCTTATCTCAACCCACCAGTTTTCTCACTTTTACCATTCCAACTCTCTCCCCCACCCCAGCAGGGTGGAGGCGGGGGAGTGAGCAAGCGGCTGTGTGCTGTTTAGCTCTGGCTGGGGTTAAACCACGACATAAACGATCAGTAATGCCTTCCACGCCCAGTAAAGCAGGGCAGGCACCTTATCTCAGGAGACAATCTCAGCACACAGAAAAGGAAGGTCTGATTGACATCTATTTTATTGTAAAATTTTGTATGTTGTGTTTCCAGACCCCTGTGTCCGTGACATTATTGATCTGGATATCTTTAAGACAGTTTGGTTTATTTATTTCATGTGTCTAATCCGTAAAAGAACAAATCCCATCTAGAAATGGCAGGTTGTGCTCAGAGCTGCCAGAGAGCTGAGAGTAGGCAACCAAATCTTGCAATGAGGTGATCAAAGATTTCATCAAAAATACAGAATGTTCAAGCTGTTCTGCCAGCTGGGAGACTTGTAGCAGGCTGGAATTCATGCTGCTTGAAATGCTGCAGCTTCCTTCCAAGCAAATAAAAGGACCCTATTGCCCAGCAACCTCCAAAATAGGATTAGTCATTACAAATGGGCAAATATCCCAATAGGACTGGAAGCTCAGCTCTGTGAATTGAAGGGTAATGTTTTGAAAAGATCTTACAGGCAGGGTTCACATGAGGAAAAAGCTTACAACTGCTAGTGTGTCCTAACTCCCCATGTGCCACTTCTGTTTTGTACTGAGTGTTTTTGTGTAGCTAAGCCAGACTGTGCAAGGGGCTCTTTATGAGGATTAAGACTGTCCACAAAGAAAATTAGTGCATAATAACTATTGCACTTCATGTTCATGCAGTATCTTCCTTTACAATCATGTTTCTTGGACAGGTGAATCCTCAAAGGCCTGGGAGCATCAGATGCATTTTTGGGAGTGAGTTGAGTACTTGACAAAGTCCCCCACTGTGCTTGGGGTTTTAAAAGCTGCATTTTTAAAGTTCTTTAGGTGCTTAAAGGTGCAAACATGCTCCTGTAGGATTTGTCATAACACTTCAGCATTTCACTTTGTTGGAAACCATGGCCAGCTAGGTGGATGCACCTTCCAGAAGTTCCTCCGTGATGTCTGTGCAAAACACAGGGCATCTAAACACACAGCAAAGTATGGTCCTCTGACTTTTACATATGGTATATAGTGCTAAATAATTAAATGGGTTTTTTAGGAAATTTTAACCCTCAATCTAATATGGCATAGATGTTTGAGAATTAATGTTGGGTTTTTTCCTTGACTTCAGTAGTAAAGTAATAAATGCCAGGTATGGCCAGCTTCTTGGTCCCAGGTTGGAAGGAAGGCCAAAGTCCTTCCACAGTGTCTTCAGAATGGCTCACCTGTCCCTGCTGCTCATTCCCTACACCGACTGCTCCTCTTGGTCTTGTAATTGCGCATTTCCTCTGCAGATTTCAGCAGTAATAGTTTTTCCAATTGTTCCTATAAAATAAGCTATAAAATAGATTGTGTTTTTAATTGTTTAGCTTCATTCTGCAGACTAATCGTTGGACTTCAGGCATGTTACATTAAATACAGCTAAAGGTTTCATTATTCAATTTAAACTAATCTAATTAGTTAGAGACAATCATTTAATTTGGTTATGATTCTAATCTCTCATCGGGAAACTTCTCGCTGACAAAGTCCCTTGTTTCTCTTTGGGAAAAAAACCGCCAAGGAGTGAACATTGCAGGGATGAACTGATCCCATAGCTCCCAGTCGGCTTGTGTTAATGCAATGGCTCTGACCAGCCTGGGTGGCGGCTTGGCCGTGCTGCCTACCAGCCGTGAGGCACCACACTAAGCAATACCCACTCCCCAGGAACGTTTTCCCAGACTAATTAGCTCATTTGAGAAACATGATCAATTAGCTAGGAAAAAACCACCAGGCCAAAGTTGTTATTAAGCTCCTGGCATTAAACTAATATTGTTGCCTTGTCCTACGTTTTTTATGTTTTATGCCAACATATATGATTTTTTTCACTGCTGTAGGATACACTTGGAATCCAAATACTGAAGGGGAGGTACTTCTCTTTATACAGAGTCCAATTCTACCCATAGGGGGTACACAACTAAGAAATGGTTTTCTGAACTGAAGAGAAATATCTAAAATAAACCTAGTAGCAGGTTTAGCAGAATTCTGTTTAAATTTAGAGTTGCAAGGACCAAGCAGCACTGAACCTTCAGGATCAAGTTTTGGTCTGCGTCTTTGCCAATGCAAAGTCACCACAGATTGAGCTGCAGGACTTTGTGATGCCCTTAAGAGCCAGTAACTTCATTTACTATGAGTTGAAAGACACTGTTATTCTTGGGTCTTTGGAATATCTGCAAAGAGAATGAAGATTTATTCAGAACTTCCTGAAGCTGGGGTTATTCTCAGTAAGAATTTTTTTGTGTGTTCTCTTTCCCTCTTCCTTTCTTTAGCTCTCATGCACGTTTCTAAGTACACTTTAAAACTTCTTGATTGTAGCACAATTCAGATTCAAAAAGGACCAAAATTATCTCAAGCTCTAGACCTGAGCTTGAATCCCAGATGATGTTGAAAAACTTTCTTAAATATTTTCTTCTGGGGAAGTCTTGGTACTTCAGAACACCAAGGAACTGGAGAAGGTAATCCTTGTTGGTCAGAGCAGAAAATTCACAGGTCTGGACTTGCAAGTTACTGGACTCTTCCCCATTTACAAAGTTGCTCAAATTTTGGAGACATTTCCCAAATGTATTTGTGCCAGCTGAGTGTGAAATAAATTTAATGTTCACCTCTCACGCTTAAAGATCCTTAATGTTCAGCTTTCTAGATTTCTCCTTACCACTATTTCTTTGGTTTTGTCAGGACAGTGCTCTCTCCTGTGCAGATCAGGATTGTGCTGCCTGTGCCATTCTGTCTTCCAACACCACCGCTTCAAGAAATCCTTCTGTTGGTGGACACAGAAAGCATCTGACCCCTGCAAGGTGAGTCCAGCCCAGCCCCATTAGGTAAGCACGCTTCCTTTTGCCCCTGAGCATGCTGACGTGGCAAAAATAGAAGCTAAAGGAGGGAAGAATAGTCTGTCACTGGTCTGAGTTAGAGCCTGTGTGTCCCAAATATAAATATGTAAGCTAAAAGGGCCAGAAGGCTACCCTACTGTAGCCAGCTGTACAGCATAGTCTGGTGTGTAGCTACACGTATGCAAAGGACGGAGTAATAAAAGCTGGCATTTTTCCTGGAAATGCGCCCGTTCCTCCTGCAAATTCTGAGTGAAGCTTCATGGTTTCCAGTAAAGAGATGGTGACTGGAGGGTAAATGGTAACTGGTGGTGTAACTGCTGTATTATTCGCAAAAGTGTGTGTGAGTGGAGGCCCTTTCCACCCTTCAGAAACAGTACCGTTCCCTCGGGGCTTGCTAGGGTGGGTGCTCTGTCCCCCAACAAACAGAGTTTGTAGCTCAGAACTGCAGTGGAAGCAAAAACGACTTCTGCCCAGTAGAATATTTATTGTGTCTCTTCTTCCCTTAATTTGGCGAAGGAGCTAAGATTTGTCCTCCTCTTGAGAATGTGGAGTATTAATTAACTGAAGACAGGCTGAGAAATGGATGGCTCTCCTAAGTGTTTTCTCTATACTTTATTATCATTCTAGACTTTTAAAACAATGGCTGTGCCAAAGAAAAGATTGGAGTGAGGCAGAGAGAGATTTTGGTTGGTTTTTTAATAATAACTAGACAAAATAATATCAATATAGTGTATGCAATCAGAAGAAAAAATTATTCATAAGGTATATTTGAGTAAGAGGTAATTGTGACTTGAATAGATTACTTTTATCTGATGCATTTATTGTTACATAAATATAAAGATGTATGGAACTCTATTGATTGTATTTAGAAAGTAAATAGATGTACTTTTATATAAAATTTATGTATCTTCATCTATAGTGACAGAGATATTGTATCTACTGCATCTCTATGCCTTTATATGAAAAAGACAGACTCGGAACAGAAAGGGTATTTCATCCTATCAATCACTGTCCTACTCCCCTCCAGCGTTTTTTGTTTTATCACTCAGAATTGTAGTACATGGAGTGCAGAACTCTGAACTACAATGTGCGTATGGAAAATAGAGATGTGAGCATCTGTTCATCAAAACCTTCCCCAGCTGCCTTGCAGAGTTCATACTTGTTTCTCTTTGAGGTGGTAGGTTTTGGCTTGCTTTGTCTGCTGGAAGGATCTCAGGGACCTAACACTGACATAGGTGTGATCAGTTGGGTAAGCTGAGGCATGGCTGTGGCTGGTTAGGCAATTTATCAGGCGTATCATTGTCAGAACTATCACCACCCACATACTCAGTCCTCTTATTTTTATTTTTTTTTTAAATCCACAAGCATATCTTTTCCCCTCATTTGTCTTGGGAAGATGGGCATGTGGTAGGTTGCATCAGAAAAATGGATCTTGCAAGGTTTAAATCTGTTCAGCATCCTTGCTATCATGAGAGACAGGAGAAGAGTTTATTCAATCATACTGGAAAAAACATAATCAAGTACTGCAGCTACAAGGTCCCTGAGAAAGTATCAAAAGGATTTCTGCTTGCGCAGGAAGAAACTAGCAGTCAGAAGAGCAGAGGCATGCAGGCACACCGGGGTATCCGTGTTTTAGCACATCAGACCCAGGCCAAATACACACCACCAGCTTCCAGGGGTGAGCAAAAATCAGGATTGGTTGGTCCTCTGTCAAAGTGGCTGGAGTATGGTCTAGACCTTCGAACAGGGGAAGGGAAAGGAGTGCTTCTGGGCTTCTTTTATGGCTTCGGGCAGGGGCAGGGTCAAGTAAAGAGTCGTGGTGTCAGAGCTGCTTCTAGTTCCCTTACTCCCTTCCTGTGCATCAGCCTTGACGCTCTAGACAAAGCGATGGCATTTTCTATCCTAATCTCAGCGTGGAGATCGTAACAAAGCCCAAATCAGTTGCATTTCCTGTAGCTTTAGGTTTTGCTGTGAGAATTTCACACCCAGCAAACCTGGGCCTGTTCTGCCCATTGCCTCTCTCATGGGGTAGAGAATTAGACAGGTCTGAGAGAACCAGACCCACACAGAGGTAAACATGACTTACACTTGCAAGAATGAGCATCTGCTGGGGTCAGTGCTGATGCCAAGGACTTCTAGTCTTTCCCATGGAAAAATTTAGGTTTTCCAGTAATGCTGTAATTATCACCCTGTCATGTCACAAAGCAAACAGGTTGGCAAACCTAGGTACCGAACTAAATAATCTGTGGCATAATCTAAACATATAATGGTAATTAAATCTGACAACTTAATAAGATACTGAAATTCAAATGTACAGTAGTAATCTACAATTAAGTAATCTTTTGTAATAGCACCCTGCCAGTGTGTAAGATTTCAGGTAGAGCGCTGTGTACTGTTTCATAGCAAAAATATTGACATAAGGAAAAGTTATCCAGGCAATGATCAGACAGACATTCAAATCAACCAGTACAGCACATGGAAGGGTACAGTAAAGGCAGTGATTCATTTCAGGCGTTCGGTTGCTGCCACTAGCATGCACTCCCAGATGCCTTGCTGTGCTTAGGAGGGACTTGTTCTGTTGCTTTGGGGGATCGTGATGTGTGACATCTCCAACGAGGATTTTGACAGTCCGTTGCTTAGCCTCGGAGACGGTTGATTAAGGCAACGGTCCATCTAGGACCTCGTTAGGTGTCTGATCTCCAATGTCCACATGCTCCTCTGAGCAGAGAGGATCCATTATACAGTATCTGAACTGGAAGAAGTTCTGTTTCTAGCAAAATCTGTAGTGGCGTTTAGATTCCGTCATTTTGACTTTGATACTACCTTGTGCAGTAAGAAGTCCTATTAATCCTCAGTTACTCAGATGCTGTGCTAGGTAGCAAATGAAAAATTTAGACTTAAAGGTAAGGGAGACAAGATTGTGATCAAAACACAGAAAGCAGACTTCAAATTGGTGCTGATTCTACTAAATCAGCTAGCTGGGGAGAACTGGAAGGAAAGAAGGACATATACTTCTAGGAACTTCTGGATTTCTCTTTTAAGTCTTTTCGGTTGCCAGGGTTTAAAAAAAAAAATATATATATGCTTTTGCTTTCATTCCTACAGCATGTGTCCCATCTATTTATGTACAGCCTTCTTGAAGGGGAAGGAAAAAAACACAACCCCCTCCCTCCAAAGCCCTTTGAGTGCAAATTGGCTTAGTGGGGGCTTTGAGCCAAACAGCACTGTAACCAGCACTGCTGCTCCACAGAGGGTAATTATATTTTAGTTATGATGTCAATAAGCAGCTCCCAGGAGAGCTTTTCTTTCTTAAGCCTTTGAAGCTCTGACTGAATACGGTGAGCCTTGGAAAAGCAAACCAAGGCAAGAAACTTTCTAAATATAGGAAATGCTTTGGGATTTTTGCATGACAATGACATTATTTTTAGCCACAGGTAAGAGATTTCCTGCATTTGTCAGTCTGAACCATTGTGCCGTGGCAGCTTTTTTTTTCCCCCCCTTCTGCTTCTGCTAACTTCCCTCTCTCCTCATGTTGTTATTGACTGTTTCTACAGATGCTGTTTTCAGAGTGAGAGCATTGGGGAATCAATCACAGCCATGTTATAAAAGGATCCCCATCACTACAGAGCTGAGTAAGTTATTCTTTAGGAACAAATTTCACAGAAGCAATATGCATGCTGCATTATTTATTTACCCCAGGCCCTTTTTAGAATTCACAGGCAGAAAGCGACAAGCACTACATGTCCAAGGAACATTAAAAGATTTGACTTAGATGTTAATTCACTGGCTTTGAAGGTGTCAGGATGGTTTATCAGGAGAATAAATATAACAAAGTGTTACAAAGGTCTCAGTGTGTCGCAAAGCTCCAAAGCATCCGTTTAGGAGAAAGATAATGTCCTTGTTGTTTGGGGTTTTTTTTCTACTGAACTGGATCTGAGGAGATCCGAGTTCTAATCGATGGCCTGCACTCATCCCACCTATTCTAACATACTTCGCTGAGGTAGATAATCAAAAGCTTATTTGCCTGGTTTACCCTTATTTTTGGTGAAGAAAGAGGTACCGCCAAAGTTAGCTCTGCCCAGACGAAAGCTAACTTGTCCTTTGGCCATGCTTCCCTCTCTCGGATGATTTTAAAAAGCACTGAGAGACTCTGTGGCCAGTTTTCATCCCACAATAAAACATAATTCTCTGTTCCAACCCTCCTCTTTCTGAAACACCAGTGATGGTTCTCTCCTCTTCTGGATTATGGGGGTAGCTGCAGGCCTTAAAAACAAACAACCAACACAACAACAAACTTGCAGTGTAGAGCCCAAACACCTCTGTTCTTATTCCACAAGGCTCAGTCTCTCTAGGTTGCATCCATAACCGAGGTAACCCACGGAGTTCTTTCACACTGCTCCTGGCTGTCTCTGCCTTCATCTCCTGATGGTTACAAACTGGATCTGTTAATTAGGAACAGCGGCACCAACTAACTGTTCACTAGTCACATAGCAGTCAGTGTCACACCAGAGTGGTGTGGCTGGGCTTCTGGTCCCAAGGGACGTGAACGTGTAGCTCCATTTAAGGTGCTGGCACAAGAACGTACCCATCAAATTAGCACAGCACGTTGCAAGGCACCGTGACTGGCCCTGACTCACCCAGGCTTTTTTATTTCTTTCTTTCTTTTTGATGCCATGCTCATAAATGCTATGTGGGCTCAGCGCATGTGGGGCCATTGCTTTCCAGTCTTCCCCAGGTCTGGAGCTGGAAGAGGGCTGATGAGCAGCTATGGCCTGCAGCAGGCACCAGGAATATTTTGTTTATTTGAAGCTCTGGTGCACTGGTTAGTTAAAACTTTACCTGACGAGCTGTGTCCCAGAAGCAGTTAAGCACCTCAGTGGGCTATCGAGTTCTGTGTGCTTCTTAAACTGAAACACTGAGGAGCCACTGCAGAAAAAAAGCACAAAATACTGAGATAATGATGCCTCCTTCTGCGTAATTTCAGAACTCTTGGATTTCCCAGAGTGATATTTGGATATCTTGTGCTGTGGTTTAGGCTTTTATTTCTGCTGTGTCCAAAAGTCTCAGAAATGTTTTGAGCTGGCTACTGAGGCCCAGCTCCTCTGAGAAGATATTGTGCAGTCAAGCTAACATCTTCAGACAGGCATTGCACCCCTGTGATTTCCCTCCAG
Organism: Psophia crepitans; assembly: GCA_013399095.1. Taxonomy (NCBI): domain Eukaryota; kingdom Metazoa; phylum Chordata; class Aves; order Gruiformes; family Psophiidae; genus Psophia; species Psophia crepitans. The sequence continues at coordinate 257,090 of VWZZ01000865.1, read as the reverse complement.
GATGTGGTATGTCAGTGGAGGGGAAAACATCTGCAATCTGTTGACATGACTTGGATTTTTGTCATGTCAGATCTTTGACAAAATAATGAATCGAGCCCAGTCCCTTAGCACATGGATGCCTGCCCCTGCTGTAGTCCTGAACAGCATAGAAATATGTTCAGAGTTACAGGGATGGGCTAGGAAGCAAAATAACCCCAAGAATTTAAAACCTGGAAGCACAAAACAGCTAAACAAAACCAGCTGGAGCTTTCTTGTGATTGAGTAAGCTTCCTGTAAGTCCCTCTGGCAGACCTTGATCTAGACAAATGCTCACTGTTGTGCCTATCTCCAGAAACAAGCTGAGAGGGGTAATATTCATGTGCCTGGAGTTGAGAGCTTTGCTCGTTCCAGGCAACTTCTTATTTCGCAGCACACGGAGTGTTGACCAAGGGCCACCCGTATCATTCGGTGTGCCTGGCACACGACGCTCCTTGAGGAGCAGGAGAGCTGTGTGTTGTCACCATGCTCTGACACGCTGCTGCTTCTCCTTGCCCAGTGGTGAGAAACAGAAAAATCAGAAATGCTGAACTGGCCACTTGTCAGACTGATTCAAGGCCAGTTAAACGGCAAGCTTTGTGTGGGATTTCTGCTGGCCCAGATCTACCAAGCTGAGCACAGTGCAACGTGTGGAGCATCTTCTGAATATGTGAGTTGGTTGGGGTGCTCACAGCATGTTATAAATTTCTCACATCCTAGAAACCTTTGCCATAAGGAGGCAGAGATCTGGGAGAGAGATAGCAAAGTGATCTGTAAAGAAATAAGAATCCTGCAATTGTATAAAGGAGAAAGAATGGTGTGGAGAAATAGAGTGGATCCTTCACTGTGGCTGCAAGACCATGATTTTCATACCCAGACTGTATAAGCTAGTCAGTGGAGTCATGCTGATTAATGCCAGATGCAGGGGGAAACTCTCAGATCCGGGGTGGGTGAAATATCTGTACTGAGAATACGTGGCTGAAGGATGACGCCAACACGGCAAGACAACAGGAGACATTAATAGTATTGTGATTCTGGCTAGTTTTAGTCATCTTTAAAAATGATGCACTCAAATGCTTCCTGACCCGAGGGGACACACCAGAAATCAGTCATTACTCACATAGAGTTAGTTATGCTCACTCTGTTTTTTAATGGGAAGATGTGGGTTCTTGATCTCAATTCCTTTCAGTCTCCTGCTGTGCCGCTGTCATTCATCAGTGTTCGTACTGGTGCTGCTGGAGCGCCAGGACGTACCTAGCATCTTCAGTAGCGCAGCAAGGGCCTTCTGCCTGGGTGTACTCAGTTCCCTCAGAACAGGAAAAGGACAGTTCCCACAAAAAAAAGGAAAGTGAAGGAAGAATTGCTCTGAGTCGCAGGAATTCTGCAAGGCTATTTCAGCTGGCAAGAGTAGGGCAGAGAAACTCCTGGAGATCCTGTAACAGCAGGACAGCTGTGAAAGGGACGCTGCAACCCCCGTTTGAGCCGATGGAAAGAGTAATTGCATTTCTCTTAAGGCAGGAAAACGAGGGGAAGAAATTAGATTACCCCTTTCTTTTTCAGAGCAGGTAAATTAATTGCGATCTGAGATCTTAAAACTTAGTTTTAGGCTTCTGTGTCCGTTGTCTGCCGTTGTGCAGTTAGCAGCACTGAGCGTTCCCTTGCCCCTCACTAACGCTGCGTGCCGTGGCTAGTGCTGCATGCAGAATGGCGAACGGGGTTTTTCAACTTTTGTTTCTGACTCTAGATGGCTTTTCTCTTGCTAACATGTTTCTTCTTCCTTCCTTGCTTTTCCAATAGAGTCTTCACCAACTGCCCAGTTCATTAGTCAGGCTCCCAGCAGCAATTCTGAGATTCCAGAGCAAGATCAGCTTTCCACCATTGATGTCCCGCAGGAGCTATCTTCTCAGAGAGTTTCTTGAATTCTTTTGTCTATGGTGAGTAGATGTATCATGTCCTGTCATATTTAGTGGCATCGCTGTGTAACAAAGTGATTACCAGCCAGGGTAAACCCACTTAATCTATCCTTCACAATGGTCAAGGCTGTGTGTGTGTGAGATACAAGAAATGTAGAGGTCAGTGATGTGATTAGTTACACAGTGCCCTGAGAATTATACGTGTCTATTCCTATCTAAGCAATTTGCTAATCAGTGGGCCTCTGGTTTCTGGTGGTGGTGGGTTCCATGCGCTAAAAGGCAGCTCTGCTGTCTGCTTTGAGTTCGCAGCTCTTGAACGCAATAGGAATCTCTCAATGGCTGCTTTCTGAAAAGGTATAAAACAAATCCCATGTATGGGGGCCGTGGCCAATCCAGAAGACCACGTCGGATTTTATTCCTGGCTGTGTGTTCTTTGCATCATGAGGATTGGACACGTTGCACCAAAACTGCAAGAACAGGGGGAATGTGGTGATCCCAGCCTGCGATGTAATCCTTCTAAACTGCTGTCAAAACTGAGTGATACCATCAGAGGTGACACATGTGTGGGTCATGCTTTGGAGCTAAGCCAGGATTTTGGCAGCAAAACAGCAGTTCGGCTCATAAACTGGCATTTCCAAAACTGCCTTCTCTTTTTTTTCTGAAATCTCCTTCCTTCCTCTTCCCCAATTCCCCACGCTGCAGTCAAGTTCCACGTGCCTTGCTCTCAGCTCATGTCCGAGGGCGGTAGTGCTTGGGTGGCAGTTCTACAGGAACTGAATAAATACAAAACAAATCTCTCCAAGGGATAAGCAGTCCGAAATAAGTGTGTCAAGTCCAGTTACGCTTTTCTGAGAAGGCTTCAGTGTGAGGGAAAGTATTATATTGCTGCTACTCACTGATATGTCAATCAGCCAGATGGTAATTAATGACTGCTAGTGTCAAGTGTAAAAGTAACTCAAGACATAGCATGACCTGTCTTACAGGATAAAATTTCACTCAGGCGTAAGATTCCAAGTCTGTCCAGGAATGATCAGCACTCAACTCTCTTTTAAAGTAGAGGGGCACCGTAGGTCGGGTTCAGTCATTCTGTAAATACAGTGAAGATGGAGAGAAACACAATATCGCTTGGCAATTGCAGTGTCAGGGAAAGGATATGTGAACTGGAGAAGGAAGAGAGCCTTCAGCAGCCCAATATCACCTCCTCCTGCTGTCGCTGTGATGAGTATCTGTTGAAACTCCTCAAGACACAGAACAGGAGTGCTGTTTTCTTCTAGCTTGAAAGGAGACTGATGGAAGAATCTGAATGGCAGAACGTGGTCTATAAAGGGAAATGTTACCCCTCAGAAGCCTGAAGCAAGAAGTGGCTTTTGCTTCAACAGGCAGAAAACAATTCAATGAGCATGATTGTTATGGCCCAGGTACTCTCACGAGCCCTGAATTCCATTCCTGAGCTACGCAGGACCAGCTTTAAACGCTTGGTAGCAACATGGAGTCGGTGGACTAGGCAGCTGCTTGGTGGTGGGAGAAGATTTCTGGCCTTGCCTTTGTGTGCAGAGGTGTTCCCAGAAAATCTGCCTGTCTGTAACCAAACAGCAACGGGCGAAGGAGGTAACATCTCACGGGCAAGTTGCAGAAATGTTGCTCCTTTAAAGTCAGCTCCAGGACCCGTTCTAAATGCAGTGTGTTATTTCCTGACTACACGCATGCACACCTCTATAGTTTCCCCGCCTTTCAAATTCCTGCAGTGTAATTCCGCAAAGAAAGTACAGAATGAGGGTGACATGCAAATCCTATTAATTCATCCAAGTATGGAAACGCAATCCTTTTGATGTCAAAAAGTACAGCAATGATATGTTAGAGCTCTGCACGCTCCTGTTAAATATGTAAAGTGCCGATTCCCCCGAAGCTGTATCACTCCTGGATCACCCTGGACTATAGCTCCTTACTTTAAAAGACTGGGAATTACTCTAACAGCATTATACCCCTTTGCCCGACAATATGGTCAGATGTTCTTAAGCGGATTTGAGTTCAGCGTGGATTTAGTAACACCATTCCTTCTCTGCAGCTTGTTTAGTTTCTTTACTCTGGCGAATGCAGGTGACAGCTTCCACAAAGTGGCTCCATGTAGGAAATGAGCTTTTTGAGAAAGGGTGGAAGATAAGTTATTTGATGTGCTGCAGGTGGAGGAAACACTTTTAGATTGGGGAGAAAAACAAAAACAAACAAAAAAACCAAAACACACACACACACAAAAAAAACAACAAACAAACAGAAAAAAACCAAAAAAAACCCAAAAACCAAACAAGCATAAACCAAGACCAGGGAGACTTCAGGTCTTTTTTTGCCTCAGGTTTGAATTTGAGCCATGGTAAATTTTTTTTCCAAAAGTTACTGAGATAAGGGCACAGAGGGGTTTTCAAAACAATGTGGCATCTACATGGACAGAGTTTTCTGCTGCACCTGGACCCTGCAGGGCTGTGCAGGGCAGTTGTGCTGCTCAGCCTCACCTTGCACGCTGTGCTCCAGCTCAGGTGACATCAGAGCTGCTGCCCAGTGTTCTTACACGCACACGTGTGCACACACGCCCCACGCTCCCTCTCCATTGGCGCCTTTGAAAGCCTCTCATTCAGCCACAGCTTAGTACATTCTGTTATAAGAGCAGAGGTGGGGTCTTCTGACTGCTCCTTGAAGCTGAAATGGGCTAAGCAGGTGGTGATCCATAACTGTCATCAGAAAACTTTAAATGTAATAGAGGTCTACTTTAAGTACACAAAATCCCCCAAAGTGTCTGTCTGAGCACTTTTTCACTGCAAAGCTTGGCTTTCTTTTCCAAGGCACACTCTTTTGTCTTTGACTTTCATTGCCCCTTCCTCTCCAGACGTACCATTTTCATTCTTGCCAAATACTGTGATACTACAAGTAGTGAATAGTGATGATTGTTGGCTAAATAAGGGATTTCATATTGGGCTGACTTGTCAACTTTGCTTCTTTTACAGCAGGAGGACTCCCTCGGAGACCTTTACTGCAGAGCTTTAGATGTGTTTGGGGTATTCTGCTTTGGGCTCTGCTACCTGACAGAAAAGCCTAATTGAGACAAGAACAGGCAAGTATACTTTATCTCAAATTGTACCATAAATCAAAAGATAGTAGTCATGACTTCAAAGTTCAGCATCTGCTATAGGCAACCTGAATTACTTATTTTTGTCTTGGATTTAGACATTTTTTGGGGCAGATAAAGCCATTCGAGGCAAACTGGTGTGTGGTCTGAACATGGTGCTTACTGGCGCTTGTATGAGATTCCCTTATGTTCACTTAAGATGTGATTTATCTTTACAAGTGAGCCTTCCTCATTAGAGAGTTGCTGGAGCATGAAGTTAGCAATGCTGCTGAGGGCAGGGATTTCGGAGAGTTTGCAGGCAGGGAGAACTTTCTCATCTAACCTGTTCTACTCACTGACTCTTTCAAGATTTCAGTGATTTCTTCAGCTTCAGATCTCCTAGAGAGACATTTAGTTTTGATTTAAAGATTTTGAGCAATCAAAAAATGTATCACATCTTTCAGCAGCTGTTCCAGAGACTAATTAGCTTCATTTAAAATATATGTATCCTATTCCTAGCTAAAACATATATTGTCTCGTCATTCCAATGAATTCTGTGCATGCAATCAGTCATTGCAAAAAAAAACAGCCCACCACCCCAGCTTTCTTGCTGTCCCAGGCACTCTGTTCAAAGGCCTCACAAAGCAATCTGAATCTCATGTACTACTGCTTTTTCAGCTTTGTGGTTGCTCGGCCTGCCAGTGATTTGAAGATGCTGTCCGTGGATCTGCAGTTTTGTGTTGCTCCATTCAACATTGCTACATCTGATGACCTGTGCTGTGGGATGGAAGTCAGTTACCGAGCAAGAAAACAGGTAGTACAGGCACCTTCATGCCAGAGCTATATCCCAGAATCACAGAGCATCCCAAGTTGGCAGGGACCCCTAAGGCCCATCAGCCCAACTCCTGGCCCCACACAGGACCAGCCCAACGGGAGCAGATGACTGAAAGCGTTGGCCAGACGCTGCTTGAACTCAGCCCAGCTTGGGGCGGTGAGAGATTGTGAAATGCCCTGCAAAGAAAAAAATTATATGCGAGTTAAGACCTCCCACAATAAACTGTCTGTGTTCTTATTTCGTAGGGGTGGTAGTTTCAATTTGGCTAAGCATTAACAGGAGGTTATTATTGAAAACAGTATTGCTAAGCTTTAACAACAAACAGAGAGGAAAGTGCTCTCCCTGTGAGGACAAGAGGAGAAACATGCGTTTCTGCTGAGCAGGGCGCAGAACAGATCCAACTATATACAAACACGATGACTCCATTGAGTTTAGAGATTTTCTACTGCACTGCTCAAAGTTCAAAGACTCCAGCACACTAAAATTCCGTTTTCTTGCATCCAGATCTGAAGATGCTGGATTGATACGCATGAAAAGAAACAAAAAACAAGCAAAAAAATCCCCCTGAACTTGTACCATAAATCAGGTCCTGCCTGTATGTTGTAAAGTCAGTTGAGGGAAGAAGGGGAGTGTTGATGTTTGGTTTTTTTTTTTCTCTCTCTCTTTCCCCTAACACTAATTAGGTTTGAAAGACTGCAGCTTGAGTCCAGATACCACATGCCGAGAAGAAAGGAACCCAAACAGCTGACGCAGAGTTCAGACTAAACTAACTGCAAGCTCCCCAGGGACATCACAAGGTAAACCTGATAGTCTCTGTCATTTACAATCATTATCAGGCAGCTGAGTCTCTGTAATTTTACTGGGGAGCCAATTAACAGATCCCTGAAGCTCAAGAATGAGGTCTTGGTCTTTTTTCTATTTTAGACAGAAAAGGGAGGAAAGTCAGTCTTTGTTTCCAACAGACACTCCAGAAGCTTTCCTACCCAGGGGAATGCTCAGATCTGGGCTTGCGCTTTTCTGTTTGAGGAGTAAGATAAAGCACTGGGCTGAGAGTCTGGCTCTAGTACCCAGCCCTGCAACAACTGGTTGTGGAACCTTGTGTGAGTGAGTTACGGTATCCTAACGCTGCCTGCTGCACACAGGAAATAGAATAACATACTTGTTAATGTAGATAATGAGAGCTTTGGGGAAAGGACTGTCTCTTGAGATTTTTTTTGGCTTAGCATAAACAGGTACTGATTTGGGAAGGGACATGTAGGAATTCCACTCAGCCAACATGAGTAAGAAGCAAGAGAGAAATGGAGCAAACCTCCAGATGGAAACATATCTGCGCTTGGGGAGCTTTGGAGCTTGGATTCAGGTCTGAGCCTTAATGTGTTGGACTCATCTTTCCTGGAACAAACTAATCATACACTTTCAATTAGGGCGGATTGAAAGTAGGAATCGGTGAACTGTGCTTAGAGCAAACAAAATACATAGGAAGCATGCTTTCCCTTTGCAGACCTGAACTTGAGCCAAGACAGTCAGCTGATCTCTTGGTAGGAGTTTTTTGGCCTAAAATTGCCTGCTGTATATACAAACTTAGAGAAGAATTTGTGCACTGGATTCTGTTTACGCTCTGGCAGAACAAGACTTCAATAAGAGTGTCTCAGTCCGTTCCCTAGCGTGTGTTGTTTTAAACAGACAAGACAGTTAAAAGGTGGAAGAAAGAGCCGGGGCAGGGTTCGCAGTCCTGTGACTACAGGGCACACCTCATACAGCGATTCTGCAAGCTTTCTGTATTGTCATCATCTGAACTTTTGTTTTCAGCTGTCAGTCAGTCTAAGCAGGGCACAGAGGAGGCAACATCTCCTTTTCTTTCTTACTGTTCTATTGCTTGTAACTAATTACACATGCCTGGACCTATATGTTCTGATACTAAGCAGTTCTTGTGCAATGTCAAGGCATTTTTATTAAGACAACTTCAAGAAACACCAAAACCTGTTTACTCTAATTTCCTTAAGCGTGTGAGAAATTCAGGCTATCTTGCCAGCAGAGTCTTCTATCTGAAATCATCTGCTTTTCCAAGAAAATGGAGGCAAATGTTGAAAGTGCTCCTTCACGACAGATCCAGGGCATATTAGTTCCAGCTCTAAGGCACCAAACACTGGATATAGTACTGCGTTACTCGAGAGCTATGCTACTTGCAACCCCTGGTGCACCTTTCCATTAGGAAGGGAGGTTTGCAGCAAGTGCATTTTTTTAAACCGTTCCTTCTCTCCAGGGCACCTCAGGTGCAGGGCTGCCCGGGATGGCACACGCCGTGCTTTCCTGTCCCACATTTGCAGTACCCCTCTGATGGGGTCTATGCCCATCTCCAGTCATACAGCTTTTCCAACAGGTTTTATTTCCAGTTGCTTAACCTGCAGCTGCGGGAGCATGGCACTTGTTGGGGTGAGGTGGGGTGGGGAGAGACGACAAGGTGAAGGGACCTCTTTCGCTTTGCTTATTCCCTGGTTTTGTTCCGTTGCTGTATCTGAGCGAGCAGTTGTGCTGCTCATGAAAGAAGGAAGGGGAGAGAAATCCTAAGAAGGTAAAAGCATTAATGGGTCAAGGCCTCCTTTGCATAATTCTATTATCACCAGAAAGATTCTACAATAATCATGTTAGGCAAGTGCTCTGGAGCATCAAAGTGACTTGTCTTACCTTACTTTTTGATGTTAGACAGGTTTAAATGCTTTGTACAGATGAGGCACCTCAGACAGCTGATCAAGAGAGCCTGTGCTGTTCAAGCAAAGCAAAGGCCGGTTTTGCCTTTTTTTTAATGTCAACAATGCCACATTCTTCCAGCAAGGAATAATCTCTGTTGTCACAAACTGTGAAAAGCAAAGGGTAGGAGAGAATCTGTGTGTGGGTGCACACAGACACGCTTTCTGAAGCTGCCACCTTTCAGTCTTCAGCAACAGAATTTTCTCGTGTATTGCCCAGGTCGTATGTTTATATACCTACTGTATAAATAAATCAATTCAGCTCCTGCAGTGTGGTACACAAAACTGTTACAGGATCTCTGCACTGTAGTTTGTTAATCTGCACCCATTCTAAGCCGTAAAGGTCAGCTTAGTGTGGGGGTGGTGATTCATATTAGTAGGTTTTACGTTTTAGCTGTGTACCCGAGTCTCCGGTTGAGCTCTGGAACTTTTCCTGTCAGATACGATCAGAGGTAGTCCCTGACCCTGGTGAGCTTAGGTGGTACATACAAAAAAGAGTTAAGGGAATTGGAGGAGTAGCAGTTTGCTCAAAAGCCTACGTTGGATTGGTGGGAGAGAGACAAACAGAACCCAGGGCTCCTGGTTTCTCGGCTAGCACCTTCCCCCCATCTGCTCTCAGATCTCAGCTCCTGCCAATGTGGTCATTCCCTTGCCGGTGCTTCCAGGATTTAGCAAGCTCTTCCAGAGGTGGCTCAAACAGTCTTCATGGAGCACTACCTTGATTGATTATTTTTCCATTTAAGATGGTCAGCCTCTTTACAGGACCAGACAAGTATTGTCCTGCTTTCAGATGGGAACGTTGGTTACCTGAGATCAGCCAGCAGGTCGGCTGCCGTGCGGTTATGTGTCTTGTCAGCTGGGCCACGCTGTCATTCAGGCTGGTACACAGCGGGGCCAGAAGCCTCTCCAAAGGTGCATGCAGGGCTGTGTAGACTAGAGACCCGAAGACGCCAAAGCACTCATCCTGACACATGCACCCACCTGGATCCAAACACTGGTAGGGGCGTGCTTACAGAGACAAAGCCCGGCCTCTGCAAAGAGCCCTTGCCCATAAGGAGAGGAATATATCCATCCCGGCTGGGGTGGTTTTCTCCCCCTCCTTCCTGTAGTCAGATACAATCCAGCAGAATGAGTAGTGAGGGATGTCACTGCTGTGAGCTGGGCTGGCTTTTGCGGTACAGCTTGCTGCCCGTGGTGACTGACACATAGTCAATGAGATCTGAGGAGAATCCAGACTCTATAAATGTTAGATGAGGCAGACTGGGCATTGACAAAAACAAGAGGTGGCTGCAAACACCAAGTGTCATTATTCTCTGAGCAGGGATGGTGAAAGGCCTAGGAACTTCCCGTAGAGATTAACTACTTCACAGCAGGATGAGGAGCTGTCTCCTGATGTAAAGGGACATCCTGTTGTCCTGAGAACACTTGGAAGGAAGGATGCATGACAGCAGGAGTAGCTTTTGAGAGCATGCACACAGTTTCCTGAAAGATGATTTTACTCTGCTGAGATAAACTCAGACCTAATGGTGTAAATTAATGCCAGAACCGAAGGAGGTCTCTTAGTCATTAATTGGCGGTAGGTTCTCCAGCCTCTTCCTCCTGGAGGAAGGGCTCTCTGGTGCTTTCCCATCCATCTACTTCAGCTTGCTCTCCTGACCTGCCACCAACGTACCATAACACCCCCGTCTTATTCCATGTCTCTCTAGTGGCCAGTTATAAAGGGACTAGAGCTGTTTAACTGCTGATTGCTTCTCTGCTTGCAGCAGGAGGCTGTGCAGAGTGAATTAGGTGAGCTAACTGTATTAAGCAATCTGGAAGTGCATCATTAATGCTTCTGACACTTTTTCTGTAGTACACGTGTGCCAACTAATAAGCATTAGTGACTGAAGTTTCTCCATTTCCCAGAAAACAGACGAGGCTAGAGCAGTGGAAGTGCAGACACAGCCCAGCGGGCGCTCGCGCTCCACAGGTTCTGGTGCTTCTCCAGACTCCTCCATCCTGCCCGTGGGTGGGAGTTGTGTGGGGGTAATGACTAGGCTTGGCTGATGTTTTGGGCTTCTGTTGAAGCTTTAATGGTGAACTTGGGGGGTTTGCGGTTGGCTTTTTGTTTTGGTAACAGAAGAGGATTTCTGCTTTCAGCCAGAAGGAGGAGCCAGATCAGGCACTGAGGTGGAGTTTGGTTGTCTTGTAAATTTTTTTGCTTAAACAAAAAAAAAGCGATGAGATTCATTCCTTCCCCTTTGGGGCAAGAGGAGAGGAATATTAATTTTTTGTGAAGAAGAAATGGACTTTTTAAAGGCTCATTGTTTTTTTTAACAGAAGCAGTCCAGGGTTGAGGTTAAAGGTTTCGTTCCGTTCTCCTCTCATTTTCATTCTTGAAGACGACCATACCTCAAGGAAAGCTTTAAAGAAAAGTACTGCTATGGCCTGATACTGTGACTCTGTAAAATACAATCTGAGTAGTAGGCATTTCTTTCTCCCTTTCTCTCCTCTCAGTCCTGTTGAGTTCTCTGCCAACAGCGGAGAAGCAGATGTACCCAGTTCCTCCGCTCTTCTATGAGAGCGCGGACTGGTGCGTGCCAGCAGTGAGCCTCCTGTTTCCACCAGTGTGGCTGGCCTTACCTACTCGCTTACCCAGGCAACTACCAAAAAGAAGCAGAAGTCCTGAATGCTGGACTAAAGCATCAATCATAATTCCTGAGCTGCCAGCAGTTGTGTAACTGCTTAAAGACCTCAACAGCCCTCTGGCACTTAAAGGAAAAAATCATCTAATTAATCACAGGTGAAACAGCTTGGACCTGCTCCAAAAGCCCCTGAATTTACTGCCAAGCTTTGATGCTAATTTTCCTTCTAAGTAACCCCCTAAAGAAATTTATGATTAGGTAATTAAAGTGATGAATAAAGAGATACTTAGAAGAAGGAAGGAGAAGACAAAGGGGGGGGAATCAACCTTGATTCAAAAGCCTTAAATCTCCTCCTCTCCTCAAAGAGAAATGTTAGTCATTTTTGCACATGCATTGTCTCTGAAAATTGAGTTGGATTCCCACAGGAGGCTTGAGAAATATTCCTTAAATGAATGTTTACATAACCACATAAAACAGAGAAGGAACTCCTAAACAGATCGTAATGTCAGGACAGTTGAGGGAGAAAAGGACTTGTGGCTTCTCTCTGGGAATCACAAACTATGCAACTTTTGTCGGAAACTGCCTTATGGCTTTTCCCCCTACATACCTGAGGTCCATTTTTTTAAAGGTAATTAGATGCCTGGGAATGCCATCTATTTTTATAAAAGCATAGTGATATCTAATTATGAAATTTGGAGCATCTGAACAGCTTTTAAAAGGCTGACCATAAGTTCTGAATAGGTCACAAGTCCTAGATAATGTTCTTCAGTGTCCTCTCACGTTCTTTCTCTCATTTTTTTCAGAGAAGGGACTGAGTAGCCTTTGATTGGCATTTTTTCTTCAGACAAATGTACCACACCACGCTCAATGTGAGGTGTGTGAGTTTAAACGCAGGAACACACGCTGCAAAATTTTGATGGCGCCTAGATTGTTCCACAGAAGATACAGATGTGGCTCCAAAACAGAGAAAAAAAGTTAGGATCCAGTTTTGGTTCCAGGCTGCTTTGATGCTTTTTCTGCCTTTTTTATTTTGGTTTGGTTTTTTAATTAAAAAAAAAAAAAAGAAAGGAAAGAAAAAGCACGTCGCTATCCAGGGGTTTGCTACCGGCTTTTTGGCACAGTCCTGGCTAATTCTTTCCTTGTGGCTGAAAGTAAGTCTTAGAATCCAGGAAACTTCCTTAATGGCCCATAAAATTAAAAGCCATGGCGGGGCTTGAGTTTGGGGTTGGGGGGGTGTAAGGTTCGTTTGCGGTGGTGGGAAAACTTTCCCTCCAGGACTACATCTCGCTTTGCTTTCTCCGTTTGGATCCCAGGCCCTGGAGTGGCAGCACGCTGCGAGCCCTCCCCTTTGCTCCGCTCTGGGAGCGTGCCCAAGGCTCTGCTTCACACTACACGGCACTCCTGGCCTTTCTCTGTTAATAAATACCTGCCGACCCCGGCCCAGGGCCCCTTCTGCTCTGCCTGGCACTGAGGGAAGAGATGCTGAATGATTTTTGAGAGGACCAGAGAGGATAAAAAATGAGAAAATGGCAGATTAGATCTGAGGTGACAGAGATGAGAAATAAAAGCCATTAGAGCCCATTTGCAATGTGCCCTCATTGAGTCAAGTTTCAAGGTGTTTTTCCAGATTATTAATAGCCTGACAGCAGTTTTTGTACAGGAATCTGATACAGGAACACTCATGTATACACACTGCCATGTAGAGGGGAAAGTAGAGTCCCCTCATTTATTTACTGGAAGATATTTGAAATACAGCAAACCAGCCAGCTGAGTTACAGACAAAATAAACATTCTCCATTATAACTGTGGCATCTTCAGACACATGTCTTTATAATAATGCAGTGCTATGAAAGGAGCTCTCAAACCTCTGCGACCAGCCTCGGCTGTCGGCGGGCGGCTCTGCTGAAGCCACGGCGTTCTTTGCTGTGGAGCACATTGCTCAAAGTCATCACAGTCCTGGGTTAACATCTCCGAACCTGGCTCCTGCGGGCCGCTTCAGACACTTCAGATCTCCCAGGGTTCTAAATTATTCAATGTGGCGGGCACCACTCCTAAAGACCTTTCCTGTCTCATCCCCCACTTGCCTGAATTACCTTGGAATTCTCAGTGCGACACCCAGTGAAATGAGCGCTAGAAAGAGAGGGAGGAAAGAACAAGAACACTCAGGCATGTGGGAAAGAAAGGTTAAAAAATTCCCAAAGTTATACTTTGTAGTTGCGTGCTTGTAAAAAAGAAATACCAGGTGGGTTAGTGCTTTGAACTTCACAAGGCTTCGTGGGACTGAGTTGTCAAATATGAGTAATTGTAGTTTTCTTCATAAACGAGGGGTGGCACAGAAAGTTTGGCTGATACAGTTCATAATGCCTACAGGCCAAACAGACATTCAGCTGGAAGAGAGAAGCTCTTTAAACATCATTAGATGGTGATGTCTGCCTGTCTGTGTTGCTTTCTATTAAACTTTAGATTTTACTTCCTTATGTTGCAGCCTAGCTCTGCTTGTGAGTATTACTGGGCAGAGATATTCAAGTCTTGATCTACATTGTACAACACATCAGAGAGGCAGCCAAGCTAATTACCGGTGAAACTGGACAACCAACTGTAGACATTACATTTACCCTTTTTTTCCTGCTCCTTTCTGAACAGCCTCTAGCATGCAGCACGTCTGGGAGGACGTGCTACCATGCAAACAAGCAACACTCCCTATAGTTAAAGAATTTTCTAGTGATGGTTGTACAGCCTTACCAAACAAAAGGAGCCAGCCCCTTCCCTTGTTTTTATGGTCTCACAATTTATAATCTAACCACAATTGTAGTTTGTATGCTGGCAGTCATAGTTCTGGGTGCACTTATAAACCTCTGCCTAGCAGAAGACAGAACGGAACTTCAAATATTCAGTTGCTTTCTAATGAAGGAATACCCCTGCCAGGAGGTCTTTTCCAGGAGACAGATGAGACAGCCTGAAAAACCCCCTCTGCATTAGGGTCAACTACCTCTCAGTGAACCCACAGCACCTACGGTGCAACCAAGCATGTGCAATTCCTGCTTAATTTGGTGAACCTTGCGAACGCGCAAGTATTTCCGAAGTATGTATCATCATGGAAGAAAACAGTGCCTTGACAGAGGGGGGAGGCCGAGGACAACAGTCGCCCACCAGGTCTTGCTTTCGCACCCCTACAAGTGCTCCATCATTCGTAAGAAGTAGCAAGAAGCATTGTAATTCCTTGCTCAGCACTTCTTGACTTCTTGGACTTGACATGGACACTGCCAGTTGCTTTGGGAGCCAGCAGGTCCTATAGCATCTTACCTTCCTGATCCAAGCGCTGGTGTGCAGTAACTCCAGTTCCCTACAACCGCACTCTGTTTCCGGTAGCGCTAACTCAGCACTTTGTTTTCCAGTGAGGCGAGTGAGGGATCAAGCGCCTTGCTCGGTAGGTTTCTATTTGAATGAGCCCGGAGTTGTGACTCTGCACAGAGCTGGCGCCATGTTCAATCAGCCTGAGGAGTTTTCTGTTAGGGGCTTAACCAATATCCTCCTTGTCTCTGTGTTGCACAGCGTCTTATGCCATTGGGCACTCCCCTTTTTATTCCTGAAGCTGCTGCTTATGAACTCTGAGTTCTCACAGGACACCCAGTGTTACTGCAGGTGGCCAGCTCATACTGCTGACCATAAACTGCTACCTACAACATAAAGAGTTGGTGTTTCTCAAAATTTAATTAAAACACATCCCTCACCTTTTACTAGAACCAGTTGCTTTTATTTTCAGATGAGAATATAATTTTCTTTCTGTAAAAAAACCAAACAACTGTTTTCCTTTTAAAAATATATAAAAAGTGACTTTTTCAAATGTTAATTTTTCATGCCATTTTTCAGTAATGTTTTTCATTAATAATATTCTCCCAACTGTAATTCCTTAATCAGCTTAGGACTGAAATGGTAAATGATATTTCAACCCTGCAAGAGAAAACATAATACTAACTCCAGTGTTGAGATCTTGTAAACTACTATCCTTCAGGATGAAAGGTGCCCATATAACAATAAGGAGTTATTACACTTCCTTTATTACTTTGTACACGCATAATTTACTGACTGCTAAAAAACCCCTGGTGGAATGCCGCTTTGATGTCATCTGTCTTGCCAAAGTAGTGGTTGCTGCTTGCTTCCCTCCTGCCCAACTCGTTGCAATGCTGCCGATGGCAATTTCAGTGGTTAAATTCCTTCCTCCAGTAAAATCTTAACTAGTTGAACTGAATCTTCAAACAGGTCCACATCTCCCTCAATAAATATCAAAAGGGAAACCCAGCTTAACATAAACAGAGAGTAGCAAAATGGTGCTATTTATGTGTTTCTATTTCCCTTCGGTTAAACCACTAATGGCACGTTGAACTCTCATAATTATAAGCCACATCTGATAGAACAAAGTCGTCTGTGGAAGCGAAGAAAGGGGAAGATGAAAGCGCCACCAATGCAGCGCCCCATCGAGCTATAGGTCTGTACACGTCTCCTCGCCCCATTCTGAGAACCAGCCAGAGCCTGGAACCTCTTTTGACGAGTGGCTGCTCTGATGACAGATGCTCCCCGCAGCCTCCGCTGGCTGCAAACAGATGCATTGTTCTTGCTGTCAGCTCCCCGTTGAAAGGTGACGCCAGTAACCGGCCCGAGCTGTTAGCATTAGTCAGCAAGTGCACAGGGCAGAGTCGCTACCAAGGAAGAGCAGGGCTGAGACTCAAAAACCAGCGCTCAGAATCGAGAGCTTGTCGCTCTTTGGGACGTGGGGCACGTGTTGCTAGTCCTCACTTCGACTCCTTCACGCTGGAGAACAGAACCCATTCTTGTCAGAGTGCTCTGGAGAAAGTGACTGCATCCCTTCTCAGGATCACAGCCCGCAGGCTTCATGGCTGTGGCCAGACCTGGTGACTAGAGCAGATCTCTGGTGTGGAGAGGGAATGAATTACCGCAAAAACATTGACCCCTAAGCCAGAGCAGGACAACTGATCAGAATGATGGGTGAGGAGGGGGAGGCCCTGGACTAGAACATTCATCGTTTAGAAAAGAGGCAGAAAAGCAGATATTGCAGCGGCGGCGTTCCTGTTTCAGAAGGATTTCACAGTATTGAATGGGCAGACAATAAAACAACAGTGAAAATTCAGTGCTAGTAAAGTCACAGGGTTAAAAAAGATTCCCCAAAATGCATGCTCAGAAATCCCTCTTAAGTCCTTAGTAGCTTGAAAGTGAGAGATATCAGTGCTGCGTGGATAGTTCTGTGAGGGTGTCAGCTCTGTGAGGAATAGAGAGCATACTGCTCTTTATATTCCTGCGTCTCAAAAGCGTTTCTGGTCACTGCCATGAAACTCTTTCCCTGCTCCATTAGCCGTACCAGAAAGTAGGTTTGATTGCTGCGTTACCTGTTCAGCCACAGCTGGAACAAGAAAAAGGAGACCCTGCCTACAGTGGGCAGTGAGCAACAAATGCCTTCTTTTCCACCCAAGGTATCCCACCGACTTCAGTACACCCGGCCAACTTACTTTGATATACCGGTGTCTGGCTCGTGCTCGATTCAAACTTTTGCTTGGAAACATCTAAATAACTGGGTGATTTATGGCTCTTCCTCTCCCCAGCCTTCCTCAGCAGCTACAAACCCTGAGGAAATGACTGGTTCTCTCTGCCCTGGGCAGCAGGTATGCAGAAACCCCATGAACACAGTGCTAGCTGTAGGTTGAAGCTTGCCTACACTTGGCTTTTTAAAGAGCACTGGAACTGCTCACAGTGCAGAGCAGGTACGAGCCTCAGAAACGGAGCAAATGATTAACACCAAGCATGCAGACTGGTGCTGCAATTGTACCTGATTTTTATTTTGGGAGGTTTTTTTCTAGTACATCTTTTTCCCCAGCCCTTCCCTTTCCCCCCCAGCACAGTCAGAAGTAGTCCATTAGTGAGAACGATGCGTGTCACTGCATGCTGATCTAGGACAGAGCTCAGGCTGCTTTTCAGAGCAAGTGCCTAGAAGCATTACTATACACCAGCCAAGATTCTCAGTGGTGATTTAAAATGGATTTTGATTTTAAAGGTACATCTTAAAAGCACCTGGTTTTCTAAAAATGTAAAAGCTATTTGGTTCTCGCTATCTGCAAATCAGAAGCTCTCAAATTAGGTACATTAAAATAGAAGCATCCCATAGTATTAGTCTCTTCTGGAAATATTGTTAACACAGCCCGATTTCCTTCTAGTCAGTGCTCGCTGCTCTCGGTGTGAAGTGCCCAAGTGTGATGAGTACTGATGGGGGAGCCAGGCCCCCGGGGCTCGGGCAGGCTCTGTTCCCAGTGCTCTGCCTGGGACCGGCAGCGGCAGCCTGTCCCTGCCACCATGCGGAGGTGGTGTTCCCTGGAACTGCTCATCTCCTGTCGGTCTTGGTCTGAAGAGCCGGGGCTGCTGTGGCACACTGCTGCGAACTCAGTTCTGCTCTCTGCGAGCAACTGTGTGCCCCGCCATCCCCCCTGTGTATCTGCCCCTGGGCAGGCCGCCTGGAGTTCTCGCGTATCCCTGGCCAACTCCGCACTGCCGTGTCTCTGGCCCTGACCGGTTCCCCTGACCCAGCTCTGCTCTGAAACTTTCAGGTGGCTCAGCAAATGGCGCTGCTGTTAGATACGCCGGTTGTTTTAGTTGCGTGAGTCTCTCCTGAGCCTCATGACTGTCGCTTTCATTGCAGTTCTTTGCAGAAGGGCTGTTAACTCTTCAGCTGCTCCGATAAGGCTGGAAATATTAAGCATCCTTTGCCTGAGAATTCAGCCAGAAAAGGCACCTCTCTAAAGCTTGTAATGGCTACTGATTGTTGGGGGGGAAAGGAAAGTTAATTACGTGGGATAAGAGCCTTAGAAGTACTAACCTGAGCAAAGTTACAGCTGCTCAGGATCTTTCAGCATTTGCCCCTTCTCCTTTTTATTCATGCAATTCAACAAGTTAAGCCTGAGCAACTGGGGCTGACCCCATGGCTCGAGTAACATCTGTGGCTGTACTCTGTCATTTGCAAAATGGAACGGCTCTAATCTCTTGAGCACACTGCTCTGCAGTGACATTTCCAGGACATCCGCACTCCAAAAGGCATGCAGTAGCCTTGGATTAGAGTTTAAAATAGAAACGCGTTTGCCTTTGTGTACAGCACGGGATTGCTAAGGAGAAATAGCAGTGGGAGCGTGCAGTTGGATTGCGTGACCTGCGGTAGCTGCAGGTTCAGAGGCTTTCATGCGGTGGGGCCTGGGCTGCTTTTCGCATCACAGTGCTGTGCTGAGCAATTTATTCGGTGTAGTCAGGGAAAGCTGTTACCCGCTCCTCTGAAGAAACTCTTCACCTCGGTAGAGACAGTGCTAATTCACGCAGGTCTAAATTAGAGCCGAACTAAGGCTAATGCGTGGTTTAGTGGTTAATAGGTGGTGGTGGGACGGTTGGACCGGATGATCCTTGGGGTCTCTTCCAACCTTAATGATTCGATTCTATTCTATTCTATTCTTTCAAAAACCGGATGAACTAAAGTACTTCCAACGCAACATGAAAGGGGAGAACGCTGCGCCGTTCCCCCTGCGCAGCCTGTGACGTTGTAGGCAACGAGCAGTCGTTCCCCTTCTGCGCCCTCCCTGCTGCCGAGCACGGCTGTGCCACGCAGCGCGGGGCAGAGCGGGGAGCACAGGGCTTTGGGAGCCGCGGCCGTGCCCGCGTTGTGCCGTGTCCCAGCTTCTGGGCCTTGCCTTAAGCCGGCGTGACAATGCGCCTCCCGGTTGAGTTGCAGGCTCAGCTGGTAGCAACCGGGTCCTTTTCTCCGTGCTGCAAAGTAAAAATCGCTTCACTCGTGTTTCTAAAGGTGCTTTTCATAACTGTAAGCCTGTTAACTCTGGTTTCCTAACAAACAACAGCTGAAATTCTTTTGTTTGTTTGTTTTAGGTACGGTATTTTTTAAACGCTCGCAGCAAGCTGTTGTTGTTCTCCTGTGTGTTGGTAAATAGTAGCTGCTGAGTTTCACCTTGGGAGAGGCGGAATCTGAGCAAACAGCAAACTGCCTGGGCAGACCAGGCACGGAGCTGCGGGAGAGGCGACACGGGGCTTCTCTCCAGAGGGCGGCTTGTTTCCTAAAGCCGCTGATTTTCACTCTGAGCTGGTGCACAAGCATCGGTTCTGCCTTTGGGAACCCCCTGGGATTTGGGGTGGGGACTTGGGGGGTCCCTGCCTGGCCTGGGGAAGAGATGGTGCCCAGCAGGCTTCATCCTCTGCCCTTCCTCCAGCCTCTCTCCCTCCTTCCAGCAGCCCAGTGCACCTCACTGGAGCCTGCTGGTGCCCAGCACGGACTTGTGTGCTCTCATTCTGTTCTGCAGTGGCAGTTTTCTGCTGGTTTGTAGAGAGCACCCAACAGATTTATTGCTCCCAACGTCTCTTAGTTTGTAATAAAGTTTTCAGCAGCTCTGTCGAGCCCGCTCCCCGCCCCCGCGCACGCACACATCCCCGCGCTTGCTTTGTTCTTCTCACACATAATGTCAACTCATAAACCTTTCATCAAGTCAACCAGGTGGAAAAAACCCATTACTGAAAGAAGTGTTCATTCAGGTTCGGGCGGGAGGGGGGAACGAAGGGGAAGGCGGAGGAGAAAGTTCCCCAATGGGAAAAAAAAAAAAGGGGAGGGTGGGGGAAGAAAAAAAAAGGAGAAAAAGCTGTGTGCGCTCTTAGCTGAAAAGCCGGCTTTGCTGCGCGCCCCAGGTGCCAGGCCCCGGAGGAGCCTGGCAGATCTGTCATCCCGGTGACAGGAGATGGAAAGCGCTGTGTACATATTCAGAGAGGCAGCGATTTGGGCCTAATACCCGCTGATGAAAGGGAGCTTCAACACAGCCGGCCTCTGCCAGCTTGAATAAAACCACTTGTGCTTTTGTATGGCAGAAAGGACCCCCCCCCTCCACCGCACACGCGCGCGCACACACTGGTGGTGCAGGCTTCCCTCCCGCCCCGAATCGATGTGTTTAAGCCATATTGGCTGAGGCTCATGTGCTGAAAGACGCTGCTGGCCACACAATGGAGGAGCTGACAGGGGTGTGTCGGCAGGAGACATGCTGTGTGGAGAAGGCGCTGAAAAATGGAAGTGAGGAGGCATGTGTGAAGTGCAGGGATCAGGGAGCAGCGCGGGATCTTGTTACGGCGGCGTTCGGCCAAGGCGGCCCTGGGCATGCTGTGCCGGAGCCCGGTGGCTGCACCAGCGATGTCCTGTCCCTGCGCTCGGGGAGACCCCAGCTCCAGGCAAAGGCTCCCCTGGAGCGGGAGCTTGGAGCGGCTCACGGGCAGGGACATGGCAGCAGGATGGGGGGACCTGGGCAGGGTGGCCCTGGGCAAAGCGCCTGGCCGTGGTGCCGCAGCGCCCATGTGGTGCAGGTGATGACCTTCCCGTCTCCCTCGGGAGGGGTGCGATGGATTTCTCTTCGCACACAGATTCTGAGAAAGTTCTGCACAAAATTTTATTTAAATACGCTTTTAAGCAACGTGGTGTGGAGTGACTGCCCTGGAGAAGGGACACAAGGGCATTAGGGGATGGAGAAAGACTGGGAAGGAACAAAGGAGTACAGGCAGTGACATCTGTCACTAGTATTTTATAAGTCAAAAATTCAGCATAATCTACTGCCACCCTGTCCGCTATACTGAGTTCCAACAGTAACAGAATTGTCATGATTTCCACATGAATTAATTCAAATCTCTTTTTGCATGATATGGCGTAAGAAAGGGGCCATCTGGTTTATGTTCTAGGTGTCAGAACCACTCATACCAGCACACTTTCATAGTGCAAGATGTAAGTTGACTGCACATATTAATGTCTCCTTACCCTCTGCCTCCCTGAGACCCGATGCTGTTGTCCCATTATGGTGCTGCCATTTATACTGTCAATAGCAATAATAATAATAATGCAATGTTTGGCAGGCATATAGTACCTCCGGTTACAAGTGTGGCTGAGTGTTACTTACCATCACAAACATTTGTTCTGGTTTCTTCACATGTATGACGCTTAGGGACGGTAAGTAGGATCGTGCTGTAAGTCAGGAGTGGCCAAGTGCACTGTAAAAGCTTGTCCAGCTTCCACAAAATTAGTATCTAACCGGTGACCTCGCTCATATACAGGTTGTTGCTCCCCCCTCAGACTACAGAAATAATCATTAGCAGTGGAGGTGGGAAAAAGAATCAAGGGATGTGGAAACCTGCCCCTTCCGTTGGAGAATGCTGGCTGGCAGTCAGGTGTCTTCTCATTATGGTAAATATTTAAATACTGACTGTCAGACTTTGGAGCCTGTGATAATAACTCAGATAACGGTAAAAGTATAGTTAGAATGTTTGTAGGTGATAACATTGCACAGATTTACACTGCTTGACTTTCAGAGGTGGAAGCACACCCCAATGTGTTAATCCTCACAACACCCCAAACCGGGGCAGTTCTTGCAATTCCTGAGTAACTGCAGGGGGGAGGAAAAGGGATTAAGAAAATGGGTCTGACTCTCTGGACTGTAAACAAGTGCACCACAGTTCGACTAACTACTGTGGCAATTTTTTTGTTGTTGTTTGCGTTGCAGCTTGGTGACGAACTGGTTCACTGTGATTTTTCCAGCAGTTTAGTCTAATACGCAAAATCCAAGCAGAATTGGTTTGCTAAGTCTAGTCACCAAAGCCACGCTTTCTGTTCCCTTGGCTAGATGGAAGAGGCTCAGAAGGGTGGGAAAAAAGTCCTGAAGCAGAAAATCTACTACAGATTAGCTCTGTTTATATTGCAAAGGCGCTGGCTCAAGTGAGCAGGTTTTTTGCTTAGGAATATTGCTTTAGCATGAATTTATCTTGAAATGAACTTTGTGGTAAATAGAATTTAAGCATGAGCTTAAATTTAAGGTCTTATTTAAGTGCTTTTCTACTTCACTTGCCAACTAAGGATCTGGCCTGGGCTTTGAACATCTTTAGGGAGAAGCAGCAGATTAATGAGATTAGAACATTTTAAATCACTTTTGTACTTCCCTGGGCTGCATGATCTTTATAATACCTTGTCTCTATAGACTCTGTCAGGTTTATTGGCTGGGTGCTAATAGACAGGGATGATGAAAATAGGGCTTGCTTGTGCATCCTTTCCGGTTTGGGGAACGTATTCGATGGCCTGTGGGTATGTCAGGTTTCGTACGTCAGTGTGCTTTTCATCTCTCTGTCTGCTCTCTGAAACCCAACATTTGAGCTCTTAACTCTCAGCCTTACGGGCCTCATTTCCTTGCTGAGGTTTGCACCAGCTATTTTACAATCTGGCCAGTAAAATGAAAAATGAGGTCATGGAAGATGGTAAGGGGTGACCTGGAAACAAACAGGCCTTCACCCAGAACATTAACATTACAGCAGGGTCTGGACCGGTACCTGTTGGCAACCCCTGCTGGCATTTCCACACTCACCCCTACAGAAATAACTGCAAAGCTTCCTGTCATAGATTGTTCGTAGGCAAAAGGCAAATCTGTGACATTAAGCTCTGCATTTATTTTTTTCTAATTCAGAAATAAGCTGTCTACAGTAGTGCAGGAATCAGTGGCCCGGTGAGCTCCTATTTCCCCCTGTGACACTCGGTGGTTTCCATTCAGACGATGACGCAATGCAAAGTGACCCCTTGGGGAGCAGGAGAGCGTGATGGGGATTGTGGGTCTTGGGGGGTCAGGAGGCTCATCAAGGGAAACTGCAACAGACTGGAGTTTCCTGCAGCTGAAGTTCTCCAGCAGACAGTTAATCTGTTCCTTCAAGGCTTTGTTTGGAGGAAAGCAGCAAGAAGCCCAAATCCCACAAAATATCAAAAGCCCAAGAATTTTTCTGCCCAGAGATTTTCATCAAGGCAGGTTTCCCTGAGAGTTTAATTGCATGTTCATCTCTTGCAGCCCCTGGCAGTTCAGGCTCTGAAATTCACATGGAGAGAAGTAGGAGGAAAGGTTGGAGTGTTCGAAATTCCTCTGCCGGTTACTCCTCCTCAGCGCCAGCCGGTCCCCCGACAGGTCATCCCTCGGCCAGGAGCAGGGACCTTCGATACGGAGAGCTGAGAGTACCTGTAAGTAGCTGGGATGTCAAGAGGGGAGGGCAAAAGCACCAAAACAAAGCAAGTCGTGTTTATAACGATTTTATGCATAGAGCAGAGCGTATATTTAGTGCAGGATTGTCCAAAAACGCAGCCGGAGAAAATGACTGTCGCATTGGAAGCAGGTCTTGCATGGGGCCAGGGCAAACTCAGCAGGAAACGCAAACCCTAGTTACAGCTCAGTTTCCTGCATTGAAATAGTGATTATAATTAAAAATAAATCACCATTGCTTTTAGTTTGATGAAATTACCACTTACATTAAGAGCAGCTTGAGCTGACTCTAAATCATTTTCTATAGAACGTCACTTTGGGATTTAAAATATTTCATCAGTTAAAGAATATGTTGTGCTGCATTTGGGAAAGAAAAAAGTAAAGCATGAATCACACATGGGTGAACGCAAGACGTTCTTATACTCTCGGGTGCCTGGAGTCTATGAGAAATGAAATTAACCCTTCTGAAAAAGGGTTGATTAAGCCAAAGATGCTCCAAACTACTCCATTCATCTGCCTTAATCGGATGTGGGAGTCAGTTGTGACTTACTGGCCAAAAGGATGATAAGAAAAAGTACGTGCTGCAAAAAAACACGTTGGGATTCCTTATTAAAAGGCAATTTGATTCCCTGTTTGTTATTGATGAAGACATTTGAATACTCCTTCAAGTGATGACCTTTAAACAGAGACTTGAGAGAATGTATATAAAGTAGAGGAAAACAAGCAGCAGCGCAATTCTACAGAGTAATGAGCTGAAGCACCGCAGTGACCGAGCAGCAGAGCCGCCGGTGTGAGCATGAGAACCGGGAGTCACAATCTTCCCCCCAAACACCGCCGGGGTCACACCTGCCTGGTTCTACTGAGCCTGAGGCGGCTACAAAGATGTCAGCCCTTTCGAATATGAAAAACAATCTTCTTACTTTAGGGATTTTATTGCAAGTTTCACAGTATTGAGTATTTTTTCCAAAAAATCTCATTTCCCAAAGACGTGAACTTAGATGGCAGCCATAGCTTTCATTATTTTTTGTTTCTTTTACGTTGTTAAAGCCAGGCTCCTCTCCAGAGTTATTAGAAGTTCAAAACTAAGACCATTTTTTGAAAAAAAAAAAAAAGCATTTTCTGAATTTGCATTCTGCAATGCAGTTAAGTTAGCTTAGGGGAAATGAGAGCTTGAACTCACGAATTTTGAAAGCTTGGGGTTTATGATGCTGCAGAGAGACTATTTGTTGAGTACAAGGCCTGATCTGGAAATGCATTTAAGACGTGCATGACTTTGAGCATATAAATAGTTGCACAGAAGTCAATGGGACATAAATTTATGAATTTGCCTAAGTGCTTTGCTGGATCTTTGCCTAAGGAACCACTTACCATGAGTTTCAATAGCAGAATCATAGCCTTGTTAATGAGCAAACCTCTGGACCAAGAGCGTCAGTGAAATGTGAAATCCAGCTCCATGCCATATCTATGCTACTCAGCTTGATTTCATCTCTACGTAAACTTGCTCTGCTGTGCTGACATTTATGTCCCTTGCCTTTTCCAAAAAGTGATTTACAAGTTCCATTTTACACCTGTGAGTGCAACTGGACTGTGCAAGATGTAGAGCAGCATCCACAGCAGTCTTGGGGTGGTGCAAACCAGCACTCAGTGTGAGAGGGCAGGCACTGGAACAGCTTTTTTCCTAGAAAAAAGGCAGTTCCAACACTTCATCAGTGAATTGTGGCTTTCACCTTCCACTTTTCTCTTTTAAAGTTTTCTTGGCAGCAGAGGAGGCTGACCAGGACAGAGAAACATGAATGACTAAGACCAGTCCATATCGTCAGGTCTCTGCATGCCTCATTAGTGCCGTCAGGAGAGAGAAATGCAGATTTCACTGTGTAAAAGATCATAAATCACTTTGGGAAGCGGAAGGTGGAGCGGGGATACTGGGAAAGGAAGAGTGGGACGATTCCTACGCTACAGTACCAGGGGGGTGAAGACAGAGGTGTTCAGAAGGACCAGCATAAGGCCTGTGCCACCACGCAGGGGTGCCCCACGGCTTCACGAAGCCCATTTATCTCCAGGTAGCTCAGATGAGACCATCCACCCCGCTTGGGGACGCCGGCCTTGCGATGGCTGCGTGTGCAGGGCAAGCTGTGTCTGCTAGGGCAGCTGGTGGCTCTGGCTGCCCAGCACCTCCGGGAATAGTCACAGCGCTTGTTTTAAACTGCTCCGCTAACCGGAGTGGGGTTTAGCTTGGGCAGCGCAGGGGGCAGCTAGAGGCCAGGGCAGGTCTCCGCTGAGCAAGACACAATACAGAACTAGAACAAAATTAGAGTCTCTGCCCGCAGCATCTTACAACGTGAATAGAACTAGGAGCATGGCAACGGGACAGGGTAGAAATACCTTTGATCCTCTGCTGCAGGCGACTTTTACATTGGGGTTTAACACAACAAGTAGCAGCACCCCTTGGGAGATCGTGGGACAACGAGGAGAGACAGAACATTCATCTGCTGAGGACCCCTTTGAGCCGTTCAGCAGATTTGGGGATATTCAATAAACCCATGTCAGAATTCTTAGAAAGGTGTTGTTACAAGTTAAAATATTTTTTATCTGTTGGTCTGCACAGACATCTGTTTCAGTCGAAGAAGAAATGCTTCCATGTCGTAATGGAGCTTTCCCAAGATCTGTTGTGTGACCCAGGACTAGCCGCTGCCCCTTGCCTGAGAGGCGCACGCCCTCCGGCTGCTCATTTTTCTCCTGGGTGTCCGTGAGGCGTCCTCTGGACTTCAGCTGGTAAAAAGCCTTAAACGGGAGGAGGAGCTGCCTTTCCTCTGCGAGTGGCCGTGCCTCGGTCCCCAGCGCCCCGGGCTGTGCCCAGCCACCCAGCCAGCGGCGCTGAGGGCTCAGCCAGCCGCTCGCTCGGTGCACCCCCGGCTGCAGCAGCAGCAGGGATGCTGAGCAGACGCTGCAGGGAGGCACGGTGTGCGCCGAATCAACGCGCTAACCTGAGAATGTCAGGAAAGCACACGCCTGCAAGGTTTAATTTATGGAGATTAGCATGTCAGATACATTTTGAGGAAACTTTGGGATTGCTTTCCAGAAGTAAACCCCAAAACTTCTCCAGAATTCCCGGATACTTTGTCGGTTAAAGGACCTTCAGTCCTTCCTATTCGCACAGCGTGCTCTGCTGTGGTTCGCACACAACTGTGTTAACATGAGCCTGGAATATCTCAGCACATAATTATTTATCCTTCAATAAAACAAAGAAAACCATGTCTAAATCTGACTAATATCCCTTCCTCAGCCTGCCAAGTGGGGCCTTGTGTTTTCAGTATTGAAAACCAAGCCTGACTTGCTGCATATTTTGTGTTACCATGGTTTATGTCCAAAAGCAAGGATTTAATTTTGTCCGTCATCAAACCATGGTTTCCATATGACACCAATACATTCCTTCCCTCTGCCTGCTGTTCTGACAGACGACAGAATAGAATTAAACCTTCCAACTACCACACTTAAAACGCAAGAGCTTATGTTCCTTTGGCTTTGGAGATCAAGGGGCAGATCTTTAGCAGGTATAAATTGTCTTCAGTGGAGCTATGAAAATTTACACCATTTACCCCAGCTGAGGAACAGTCCTGGGTGTGTTGATTTCACAGAACAATTCACAGAAGATAGATGCAGTAGGACTGACAAATAAGATAGACTCTCCCTTTCTCCCGTGCCCAGCTATTTTGAGTGATTATTATTGTGTTTCCTTCTGGAGCAGTTACTGACCAGCCCGGCTTACGCCTCTGAAAACCAGTGAAGAGAAACCCCTCCACATATTTCTCCACTAACTGCAGCCTGCCCTACATCCCAGCCAATTCCAATTTAATGGTATCAACATTTTAAAAAAGCCAATCCACACTCCTCACATCCTGAGAGTCCGAGTAGAAAAACGACCAGTTCCTTCTCAAAACACCGGCTGGGGTTTCAAAGGAGCCTGAGGGAATTACGCACACATCTTACTTTGAAATTTAAGCTCTGGATCTTGAAAGAATAGGTTTATTCCACAATTGCACACCCTGAAGGGACAGCTCATTGCCTGGGATTGCTCTGATGTCATCCCTTTAGGGAACTTTTTCAGATGAAGTCAGTGCACAGTCCTAGGCCTTCTTGTGACCTCCATCTCGACCAGGACACCAGTGGTGTGATCCTGGGCTGGTGGGTTTTCAAATGCTCCTGAGTAACAGCAGTGCCCTGTCTGTCCATCCGTAGTGCTTAATCAACATGCTGGAAATGTGGTGTTACTTCTGAGTGTTGTAAAGAGGCTGAGCTGAAAAATCCCTGTGGATAACAAGAGGAGATACACTATCCTCAGGAAGGAACAAAAGAGTCCAAGAGGATGATAGTAACAATCCAGCTGGGCCTGCAAGTCAACACCATTCCTGGATTTAGCCAAGAACTCTGGCGGTCTTTGAAGTGCTTGGGATTTTGCCCTGGATCCACAGTCTCAAGGGTGGTTGTTGTCAAGATTTGCTAGGTGTGGTAGGGTGACTGCTGCCGATGCCAATAGCCCAGGAGAGGGGAACTGAAACCTGCTGAGACTTGGGAATGAAACAAGTTTGTATTAATTAGAAGCAACTGCTGTATGTTGGCCAGTGGGTTCCAAAGCAGATGTTTGTCAAAATAGCCAAAAGATGGGTCATCTGAAAGCAAACGTTATAAATAATAGGAACTATGTTTCTTGCTATTTCATATTTTCTCAGGTCAAACCCATGTGTTGTTCAGTGTTGGAAATATCACAGAGTGAAACATCTTGTTATGCTATAGGAGCTATGTGCCATCATTTCGATGTGTCTGACCCGTAAACACAAACCCCTGTGCGGTTGGAAACCCGTGCCCGGCATGACACGGGCAGCCACAGCCTGCTGAGCAGACTTTTACGGAGGGTTTTTGCAGGCAAAGGCTGGAAGCCTTGCTCCACCTATGACCAGATCGCTCTCTTTGGTTTTATACCCACGCAGATGCACGTGTGTGTGAATGGTGCTGGCGCCTCTGAGAATCTCCACCGTTTTTGGAGCCAGCGCAACAGACTACAGGCGGTTCCCTCCATTCAGTCCTGGGCTACATCAGAAAGGGATGAAGGCAGAGATGCGCAGCCATTGGTGATCCAAACTTTCAGCCTCAATTCAGTCTTTCCAGGTAAGATTCCTGCCTTATTCATATATTCATATCCTTTAATAATTTAAATATGGTCCTCAGGTCAGGTAAGTCTTCACTGTTCAAGCTGAACACGGAACAGCAGGTCCTGAGAGGCTCTTCCTGCCATCAGGCCTGCAGAAACATAGACGTGTGTAGAGCCTGAATCGCTGCTGGCAGAAATACACGCCGCCAGCGATGCTCAGAAAGATGTACCGGGTTGCTCTTGAGGTGAACGCGGCCTGCTTACTTCCTCTCACGCCACTGCGTATAATATCCCCACGCAAACAAGCTTTGACCATGTTCTGGTATTTATATACGGTGTGGTACAGGCTGTCTAAATACCTGTGGGTTCAACTGCCAGCACATAAATCTGCGCAGTTAAAAGGAGGTGTGGACTTAGGGTCCTTGCAGTTCTGACTTCATAAACGGGTCGGTGTGAGACAGCTCCCTGGCCTGGCACTTCACGCGCAGTTACCAGCTTTGTACAGGCAAGGGGTGGTACAAATGGAAGGGTGGGCATCCTAACCTTCAAACCAGGGTTTCTGCGTTGAACAGTAACTCGCCTGTGTGTGGATGAAGACGTAAAACCAGACTAACAGACAAACTTCACTTTCCAGATGAAAATGACATGCGATTTTTCCCCAAAAACTTTAAACAAGTAAGGATACTTTGAAGAATATTGTCCTTTCTTTGCACTTAAATTTGCTTACAAAGAGTGTAGTAAGTAAACATTTTTTAAAAGGCAGAAATTAAAAATATGGATATATTGTTCATCTTGATGTATCCATGTGACAGTCTTCGTGTGTGTGAAGATATTGAGATGTGTTTTGCATCTTGAAGATGTGTATGCTAGAACAAAAAGCCTATATTTAAAATTAATTTGTGTAAATACACATGTGCATGCAGAGACACCCTGTTATGTGCACATGTCTAGTCACATATATATGTGCATATATAATGATGTTTGTATACACAAACACACACAAATTAGGTACAGAAAATTAAGCATCTGCCCGTCTCACCCTGGAAGGTTGCATCCCTCCAAGGAACGTCAAAGCTCCTTGTGTCACCAAACAGACCTCTCCAGCCCAGGACGACACCACCGTAGATAGGCAGTGAAAAATAGGAATCTCTACACCTGTAAGGGCAATTACTTATTGATGCACCATTTCTACACCGCTTCCAGTTACTCCCTCCCACTGTAATCTCTGTCCCTCCCAGGCAACCCTCCCTAGCCAGAATCCTACGATCTTTGCCCTCTCTTCCTTCAAATTAAATTTCAACTTTTTTCAAATCTCTAGTAGAGTGACAAGCCAGTGCCAGAACTGTCTTTTAATACACAAAAGCATAAATAATGCCATCCATCAGAGCTGTCACTCAGAAAGATAGATTGCTACTTGTCCAGACAGTGGAATGACACAAAAGTGAAAGTTAGAAACTGTCTCTTTTCTTTGCTTGCTTTCTTTTTCTCCTTCTTCTCTCTCCCCCATTTTTTTTATTTTTTTTATTTGCCGGACTGCTTGATTCTGATTAATGGTGCTGTCAGGGAGGGATTCCGCTTGCCCGGATAATGAGTCAGGAATGTATTCCCTGTCACAAACACAGCAGATGTCAGGGGCAGAAGGGCCCGGGAATGCCAGAAACAATATACAGTTTCTTCCTAGTCCCCTGACAGGCCAATATGCTGCACAAGGTCTAATTTATGTAGACAAAATGCAGGCAAGGGGCTGTAGCAGCAGAGAAACTGTGTTGGGAAGTCTGAACTACAATGCAGCAGGGGAGAGAGCTGAAGGGAGGTAATGAACGCGAG
Organism: Psophia crepitans; assembly: GCA_013399095.1. NCBI lineage: Eukaryota > Metazoa > Chordata > Aves > Gruiformes > Psophiidae > Psophia > Psophia crepitans. The sequence continues at coordinate 226,794 of VWZZ01000865.1, read as the reverse complement.
CAGTGGGACTCAATAGCACTGCATCAAATGGCCTTAACAAGAATGGCCCAGGACCACTTTGACTCCATTAAAGTGCACTTTACATCATTATAGAGAGAAATCAAACAGGGCAGAGGGCTTCTGTTTCTTTTAATGGCTCGATTAGGTTATTCACTCATCGGGGTTTGCAGCTGTCATAGTAAGGCAGCAACTGCCAGGAGAGGTACAATAGCACTCGTGGCGATGTGGGGCCCGTGGCCCCTCTCAAGGTGGAGTGCGTTGACTGGTTCCGCAAATTCCCCGCACGTACACAGCGACTAATGCTGGGGCAGATTTAGAGGGGATTTGCCAGTCCCAGTGAAAGAATTTCAAAGTGATTCGTCTCGAGATGCCTTCACTTTTGGGGTTGGCCACCTGGAAGCACTGGAAAGGGGCCAGGTCTTTGCCGAAAGCTGAGCACCTTTGGCTATCTGGGACCCTGGCTTGGCACGCTGGCAAGAGGCACCCACATTCGCTTTGGAGAGTGCTGACCTTCCCTACACTGGCACGAAACCCCCAGCTTTTCAGCTACAAAATGCTGATATCGTAAAACTAACTCACATACCGGGAAAATAAATTAGCATTTTGAAACGCATGCAACTGCACTGCTCGGTTGCACTTTCTGTTCAGCGCTCTGGGGCAATTCGGTTTGCCAGCACTTGTTCAGCACTTGGAGTAATGAGGTCCTGGTCCAGGAGGACCAGCGCTCAGAGCTGTGAGATGGTGTGCTTCAGTCCCACAAAGCATCCCTGAAGGTGTTGCCAGGCCGCCTGTACCTATCGCAGAATGATTAGTGAAAGTATTATTTACAACAGCAGCGTGGCTTGGGGTAAGGAAAGGAAAGGGTTGGATTCAAAGTCCTCTGACGACTGCCAAAGTTTTTGTATTGACATCAGAGTCACGCAGCAAACTCCTAAGCGCTGGGGAAACACCCCTTTCTTGAAGATGTCACATTATCTGTCTAACATCTGCTTAATGAAATCATGTTGTACTGCAAAATTTCGAGTGCGAGAAAGGCTTTGAAACTGGGTGTGCCAGAGGCAGTTTTTTAAGGCCATGACTAGCAGCAAGTTTCAGAACCGCGTTGGATTGCCAGCCCTTTGGGATAAGGGCCTTTTCTTCCGCCACACTGAGCTGGTACACAGTGGAGCCCTGGTCTGTGGAGAGCTGCTTCCCACTCTAATAAGAATATAATAACAGCTATTACCAGAACAGAGCTAGTCACTTAAAAGGGATCCATTCCTGTGCCAGGGTAAGCGTATTCCTCACCCTAAATCTGGTTCTAGAGCTTTTTACTGTCATCAGTCTTTTCAGTCTCAGAAAGCACACCTTAAGGTATATAGAAAATCTGGTCTTTGAGCATTTTTTTAGTCTCAGTCATAACACAGCCATATCCCTCGCTGTCTTTAACCAGGGTAAAAATAATGAATAAAAATAAAACCACGTAAGGCATTTTGGTGCATTCAAAGCACTTTCTGCTGGCTTCAGCACACTTTAAGTCAAACCCCTTGTACTGCAGTACGGCAGCCGCCCATGAACCCTTCCACAAGAGCCTGCTCCAGCTTTTATCTCCCTGCCTCTAACTTAATCTGAACCCTGACCCCCGAAAGGTCCCAGTAACTCCTTCCTGAGGAGCAGAAGCTCAGCTCTGACATGATTTTGGCACTGACTGGTGAAGGACCTGGAGGTCATAGGATCTGTGGGAGTGGAAGGAGAGTGCGCATAGCCAAAGAGGTAAAAATCAAGAGTGACAGGCAGATGAAAATAAAGATAAGGTTCTGCTACCCAGAGTCACCAGAGTAGCAGGAGCTGCTTTGAAGGGGGAAGTGCAGTCAGGACGCTGGGGTTGGCAGATTTCGTGCGCAGACTGAACAGGATTAAATGGTTGTTCCTGAGTTTTCCCCTGACCCTACCATAAAATCCTGCTCAGTGCCACCAAGCCACATGTACACCACACGTACTTCCTACGTATGACATCCAGGCAGCTTGTTTAAAGGTGGCACTGTTCTGCAATTCTGTTTGCACCAGTCAGGGAGCCGTGCTATTGGGATCAGGTTTGCCAGACCCATGCTCTGAAGGCACGGTGACATTTTTAGTGACATCGGTGTAAATCCAGCCACTGGGCCATATTTGATTTCATTTACAGCAGCAGCAATCCAAAGCAGCCCTACTGCAAACACCAGCCTGTTTGCTCAGCAGCACAGATTAGCGTAACTGTATTGGCCTCGGTGAATTAGGCGGCTGCAGGGCTGTCCCCATGCAGCAGCTTCAGCTTTGCCAAGGTATGAAGAACATACTCAGTTGCACTCTATTGAAATCAAGCTGGTGACTTCATATTTACCCGAGAGAAGTCTAAGTGAAATTTCATTTTGCTGTTGTCAGGCTCAGAAGTGGGGGTGAAATTATTTCTGAATGTGCTCCTGAAACTACATTTCCTGAAAATGCTTGGAGCCCTTGTCCTCTTGAATCCATGTTAAGGTCCATTCTCTCTACCCACAAACGATGTCCTTCTGATCTCTAAACCATAAAAGCAATGTGAATAACACAGAAGGTTGCTTTCCAAGCCGCCTAGCTTAACACAGCCTCATCCACAACATTGCTTGAAAAGACATTTCTTCTAAATTGATAAGGTTGCACCTTTTCTCCCCCTAAAGCTCAACATGTTTTTCATTTAAAATAGCTTTATTCCTGCTCAGAGTGTCCCTAATCAGAACCAGCACCTAACAGCCTGAAAATAAAGGAAATAAAATTAAAGATTGCAATTGCTTTGGTTTTACAAGCCTGAGGCCTGGTGAGGTTTGCTTCAGGAGAGGGGAGGTGAGGGGCTCGTTTTTGTTAGTTTTGCTGGTATTAGGCCGATCAAAGCAGCGTATTGTTAAAGAAGCACAAGTGTGGACTTAGAAAGTTAGCACGTTAAATCACTGTGATTGACATCAGATTGCAGGAGTCGGTGCTTGAAGGGAGTGCAGGGCACAGAGATGGGGACAAGGACAGGGCTCAGACACCGAGCCAAGGGGCTGCTTTGATGCTGCACGCTCGGGATGAAGCCAGGCAGGAACGCAGGAAAGCACTGAGCAGCACAGCAAAAGTGAATTTTCCTAACGTGCCTGGTGCAAAGGTGTATTCCCAGCATTTCTCTTCTGTTGTACCCTTTGGTGATCCTCCCCTTAACGGAAACAACATGAAACTTCCCTCTCGCTCCTGCTCTCGTCGTAATTCAAAGAACGAGCCGGGTCCTGCATCCTGCCGGGGAAAGCAGGCTTGGGCTGAGCTGCCGGCACCTCCCGCCTGCTCCGATCCCTGGGTGTAATGGAAATCCTCTGGAAGCAGTTGTGACATGGGCATTAATAACAATACAGGAGCACTCCTCAGGCTGAGCTGCGTTACGTATCGCCGGTGGTGCTGGGAAGGATGAGCACCCTTTAACAACACAGCCTTGACTGTGTATTGCTGCACGTCCTGTACTGTGGGGAAGGGAGCACGCCTGTGGTGGAAGAGGCAGAGATAAGGCTGTTACAGCATTTATCTTTTTATGCCTCACACTGTAATGAAACCTCTCTCACGCGGACTAGAGTCTGCAGCGATGTCTGTGACAGGGAGGCCGTGACACCGGCAAAGCCACGCCTGTGCGCAGCAGCGTCGGTGCAAAGCAGCTCCACGAGATTGAGGCCAAGGAAAGGCAAGTCGTAACTCAGCTGATGCTGGAGCCAGGAGGGGCTGCGAGGTGGTGGGCACTCACGCTGTAGCGTGTGTCACCAGCTGAAGCCTCACAGTCTGCAAAAGGCCGCTGTACCGCACCAAGGCCACCTGCCGTACCTGGACCGAGAGCCAGAGCACGCTGCAGGGAACAGCCGCCGGGGCGGTGGTGGGACTGGGGAAGGTGGACTTCCCAGGCCACCCTCCAGCCCACCTCACCCCACTGTTTGTCAGCATTAGTAGGCAGCAGCTGAGCATCAAGTTATTTAAGCTGTCATCCGCTGAACTTTGCAGAAGTTGCAGTCCAAAAGATTTATGCTTATCAGAGCCAGCACAGCATTTCGTGTAACCTGAGTCCTTGTAGGACCAGGTCAAAACCTGGTCAGTGTTCAGGTATCTCCCCTATTTCTCATCCCCACAGCCCCTCAAGAGGGGATTGGATTTCAAACGCGCTCTGTGTGTCGTCCTTGAAAGACATAATACAAATAAGTGGCACCCCAGGACCAGGCGTCTGTATCAGGGGGCAAAGGGAAGGGAGCAAAGCACATCTGATCAAAGATGCCCCCAGCCACTGCTCCGAGGCATGTCCCTCATGAGGGAGGCTGAAAAGACCAATTTTCACAGATCTCAGCACCAGGAAATAGGCATTTCATCATGAGTTGAGTCGTGGAAAGGAGGATTCAGCCAGGCTGCTGCTGCTAAGGCAGAGACAAATGTAATTTATTACCCCGAGGCCTGCTGAGGCTTGGGGAACTCAGGAGGAACATGCAGCATTAAGGAGGCCTGGCCCCCTAGGAGGCTTTTTGGAGAGTGACTAATTGAGATGGGATATTCTCATCTGTCTGAGCACATCCAGTCCTTTCACACGTTTGTATCCTAAAATAAACAGCATGGAGGTACTGGGAGAAGGGGCAGCCTTGCAGTTAAAGTCCTGACCTGGAATTCAGGACACCTGGGTTCACTCCCAACTCTTGTAGGTGGCTCATACAGGTCAGCAAGTCATTCAATCTTTCCCTCTATGGATTCACCATCTGCCAGAGCTGATGATAGTAGCACAATGCACCTAGGTGCTAGGATGGACGTGTGCTCCTACGTGCATCATCCCGGCGGCTGTTGCATCAACAGTGCTCGTAGTAGAGGCTCAGGTGATCAAGAGGTGACACTATGGGTATTTCATGCCACTGAAAATCCTCCACAGGGATTTTTTCACTGCACGTCTCTGCTGTGGGTTGAGGGCAGGGCATGACCCACCCTGCCCCAGCCTTGCCTGTGAAGGTGGCTCAGCTGGTTTCCGTCACGGGTGCCCTTGGCTGCATGCCTCAGGTAACTGGTAAATAGCCGGGGCTGGTAGGGGCAGCTGCTTTGGCTTGGGGGTGAGATGAAGGGGAGTCATCTGCTGTGCCTCAGCTCCTGCGTCTGGGTTCCTGGGGACTTTCCACCTTCTTGCGTTTCATTGTGCAGCCTGGTATGTGTTTTGGGTGAATGGGGCAATGAGGTTATGCTCGGGGGAGGCTGTGTGACCTCACAGGAGTGATTTCATGTCTACTCGCTGTAGTTAAGCGAGCACTATAGCTGAGTCTCCTGTGCCTGCCTGGCAGGGGGGAGGGCTGGGGAGTCCTTCATTTCTCTGAAATGTATTAAGCATCTTCAGGTGAGCAGAGGCGTTTTATAGCTGTGCAAGGTACTGGGTGGTTTTCATGTGTGTGGTGATTAACTGATAGTATTAAACGCTGAAGCCCACCACTTCCCATATGTGCAAGCGTGCGTGTGTGTGTAGCGAGGCCAGGCAAATGACTAATGCAAACCTGAAGAGAGACAGCCGAGCATATTGTAAAGATCAACCCTATTTCAGCTTATGTTCAAATCGGAAATGCCAGAGATTGTTTCATAGTCTTCTGCAATGTTCATTATAAAAGTCCCCAGATGGCAGATGGCTATTAGCTCACTGTGACCTATATAAATGTCAAACGTAAAGCTATTGCCCCAGTGAAAATCTCAAAATAAATAACAACAGGAGGGATGCTGTTCGGCTGCCACCAGGATTTATGGATTATGAATTCATGCTAATTCATCCCAAAGCCAGCAAAAGAATGAATCTTGTCCTTTCGGAGGAATTCACCCAACACCTGCTTGCCGATGAGTTCCAGTCCCCCGTGCCTGATTCTGCACTGATCTCTAAGCTGTGTCCCCCTCCAGTCCCAGGCAGCTTCCCTGGAGGGACGGCTGGCTCTGGGAAGGGCAGGGGACGTGTGGGGTGGGTTGATCAATGAGAGACAATGCCAGTGTCACTCGCTACCGGCCGTGGGGACGTTCCTTTGCCAAAACTGTGTAACAGCAACTTGAACAGTGATTGCAAATTGTTTTCTTTGCCCTTATTGATCACTGTGGCACCTGTCAGTCAGAAAAGGTGTGCTTTTTCCCTTGGTCTTTAGTAGCCGTTGTATGTTTGTAAAAGCCAACTAGCGCTCGTAAGCACAGTCCGCTTGCTTAGGTTGGTTTGTTGGAGGAGGAGTAGAGGAGGAGGGGCTTTGTTTGCTCAGTTGTCCTGTATTGTGTTCTCATAAATAATCAAAAGATGAATAGCGTGCACCATGAGTAATTGCAGGTTTGCTGTCCTACTTACTCCTAGAAGAGAGCATGAGGAACAGATGCACTTTGTAGAAAACCCAGGAAACTACTGTTACCCCTCAGTCCAGTCTCGCGTGCAGCACCATCCATCTGTGGTGGCTGTGTCACTGGAGCTGCTCCGAGACATGGGAACAGACCCAGGTCCTGCCACTGAAATGGGTCGGTGGGACCCCACGTGCCCATCTTGAGGCCTGAGACCAAGGAGTACGGGGCGCTGTCCTGGCACCCCGGGTGCCCTGAGCAGCTCCCTGTTGTATGTAAACACCTCGGTTGTGTGGTGACAACTTGGGCAACCCATGAGCTCCTGCATACACTTAGGGCCTGGCTATATGGGGAGCCGTGAGGAGTGGCTGGCTGTATGAGATTACAAACAGAGGTTAATGGCTGTGAAACCCCCGTGGGGTTGCGCTGCTTCAGAAGAACGTGTCTGTAGTTCACTGCAGTTCCATCTAACCTCTGCCGTATGCACATTAACTTCATTTTTCTCCGCTTTCCTTCATGTAACCTGTGGGCAAGACCTTTGAAGGGAAAAGAATTGCTTTCAGGACTTTAAAGGAATTCACCCAAACTGGCCATTTTAGGGTGACAGGCTAGCCAGCTTGGCAATGGCCAGTCAGTATGTTCATTTGTGTTTGTGTTTCTACAGTGTTCAGATGCCTCAGGTGGCATCAAGGACACACGGTGCTCAGCAATGAGCAAATACAGAAGCAGGTTGGTTACTTTTAAAAAATATTAAATTGTGGAATTGCAGAGAGTTGCTTTTTCCCCCTCAAAAACAGCTTTTGCAAAACAAGTTGTTGCTGCTGTCAAAATTCTTTAAGTTCAACAGCACAAATTGTTTCGGTTTTTTTAATATATTGCTCAGTGGAAGACATAAGTGAGCAGATTTTTAAAATATTTCATCCCCATAAAAGGCATTTTTGGTAAACAAATACAAGTGAATATTTTATTAGTGTTTTTGATAAAGATATGAACATGTACTGATATCATGCAGTGAATGAATCAGCTTATTAAAAAATTAAGAGGCAAGTGGGAACGTGGGTCATTTTTATCCATGCAGGAACAACTTCACCATATTTTTCTCTCAAATATGAGATTTCATTCTTGAACTGTCACAATAATAAACATTCCCAAGAAGCATAAACTTGCTTTCATTTCTTAGCACACTGATTTATATTGGCTGAAAGCTCACAGGCCTCTGGAGCTGAGAATCCCTCTTTAAAAGTAAACCCCCTCTCACACCTCGAGGTGCTCGGCTGTTCCCTGGTGATACCAAAATTAAGAAACGGGGGGTGTGTCCTCTATACAGAGTATACGTTGTACGTGAGGCAACGCTGACAGACTGCTGCAACAGCCTCCAAAAGCCCAGTGAGGCGTTGGAGCACCATATAGTAAATCCAGGGTTCGAATCTATTGTGTAGTTAATGACCAGAGCTCTAAAAATGCGTATTAAGCATGACATTAAAGTGCCAGTGCCGAGTACTTCACATACTAAGTGCAGCTCTGCCTGATATAAATTAGGAGTAATTAAATCGCTCAAAAAATAGAACTGTACTGTAGTTGTGACCAAACTGCGCTGTAGTTAACATACATGTAGCCAAAGGGACGGTCTAATTTATGGTGTTGGTTAGTCCGAGGTCAGGACTGGAAGTGGCTGTATTTTCCTCGCTGTACCACAGAACAAGAGCAGTTTGCAGCCGTGCTCAGAGCTCCAGTGCCACCACCAGCGCTGGATGGCTGTGCTGGACTTGCAAGGAAAAGTGCTCACTGGGTATGGCTGTGGGTGACAAATGCTGCCCTTGTCATGGTAGGGGTTACCTACTGGGTAACCCTTACTGGGGTAGTAACCCAATCCCGGTGACTTTGGGCTGCTTTAACCCTCCTTGGAACAGAGGGTTGTGTTACTTTTGGGTATAGAATATTAGTCCTCCTAAGTCCATGAAACTATACTCATTCGTGTGAACTAACAGTCCAGTCTAGGAAAAGCTTCCAAAGAAGGCAAAATTTCTTAGATACATTTTTATTTTGTAGTCGGCTGTATCTTTGCTGTGAAAAGCACATGGGAAGGAAACACACGGGTGCGCTTCCCGTTCGAGCCATCCCCGCTGTTCCACAGCATCTGAAACTGCCTTTGAAAATTAATTTCCCACAAAGCTTTTGCCGACAGCTGACAGATTGCCGCATTGGTTGTATATATATTGTTTGTGCCCTAACGTGAAATGGAGGTCTTTGAACAACATGGTTTTGGTTTTCTTTTCTTTCATCAAACCTGCAATTCCACTATGACAAAAGTCACAGCCACGGGCTAGCACCGTGTGAAGACACCAACGTCGCGTTGAGGCCACAAAATCAGCTTAATTGTGCTCAAGCTAATCAACTGGGCAAGAAGGGCTAATAAGCTCAGGATCCTCATCACGTATCGGTAGGGACCTTGGGATCGAGCCTACTAGCATTGCATGGTGACATGGCAGCTTACCGGGTCAGTGCTGGAGAGTGAAGTTAGTTACCCTGAAAGGACAGACAAAGAGATTGTGTTCAGTCCTCCTCCTATGTCCCACTGAACTCTTATGTCAAAGAAAATAGGAGAAAAGATAGCAAAGGTAAGGAACAAACTCCTCCTTTTGTGCTTGTGGAGTTTTGACCCCAGTGGATAATTTGCTGCCTCGAGGGTCTGTGCTGGCTCTGCTGGGGCTCGGGAGACTCCCCGGGGATGCAGAACTGGGAGGGATAATGGCAGAATGAAGCCTGTTGTTATGCCAGGCCTGCAGAGAGGGGTAAAGACAGCTTGGCTGAAAGCAGCTCTTTTCTCAGAGGCCCAGCTCCAGCTGCACATGGAAGCCAAGTAAATCTGTGCAAGATGATGGTATTTGAGGAATTGCCATAGCAGGAGTTGAGGGTGCGGGGTTGGAACACCAGCATCCTTGTTGTGCTGCAGCATGGCAGAGCTAGAGTTAACATGACCTAGAAGCAGAAACAAAGAAGGCTTTCCTTTTTCATTCTTTGGCATGCCTGTTTCTTGCCTCTCTGAGTATTTGCATGACCATAAATTCAGAGCTCTGGAGGATATTTTCAGCCAAAGACTACATGTGCAGGATACCATAATGTAAACTGCATATGTTGTGAGAAGTTGTTAAATGGAACCAGCAGATGATAATGTGCCCAGCGTTGCTGCTAACATCACTTGATTTCCTCCCGCCATAGGTAAAACAAGACCTCTTCCCAATCAATTCTAACTTTCTGACAGGCCTATAAATTAAAATAAAGAAGAGAATGTTTTTTGGCTACCAGACCTCACTAGAGACCCAGGAGCTGGCCCCCGTTTCTGAGAGCGGCCCTGGGTCTGAGAAAGCTGAGGCATGGTTAAGCGCAAACGGGTTTCACTTGCCGTTTCCCATTTCTGCGCTCTGCCTCGCAGACAATGAGACATGCTGAAAGTCTGGCACAGCCCGGTACATCTGCCACCTTTCCCAGCCTCTTTCCCACTGCTTTTCCATTGCAAATAGCTGATCCCCCTTTCTGTGTGGATTTAGGGATAATGGGAGTTGCAATGTTTCCTCCTTGCTTGAGGACGTGCAGCTGTTAAAGCCACGTGGTAAATACAGCAAAGCCGTTTTGGGGAACTCGGTCGGCTTCAACAAGAATCGGGACTGAAGCGGACAGAAAACTGTCACCTCTCCCTGTCAAAATATTTGGAGGTGGTTACATAGCAGGAACGTAATCTGGATGCTTCTCTTGTAGTGAAATCCCAGTGGAGGCTGTTACACACTCTCAGGTAAAATCCGAAGTTGAGGGAAAAGCATTAATCTTTACCATATTGGCCATTTTAAATGTATTGTGGTGTTAATATCACCAGGTCCTGTTTTGGTTCGTTTGAAAGTCTGATGGTGTACACCAAGTAGGCAAAGATTACCGGGAGATGTTCTTGGGAATCGGCCATGCAGTATCGTAGGACTCTTGGCAAATGCCTTTTGTTATGGAGGGAGCAAAAGGCTCCTGCACTGGGGGAAAACAATCTTCAGGATTTCTTCCTGCTATCAGCTCCAACACAGAATGTCAGCTGGAAGAGAATCAGACTTTCTTTCTGCTAGCCCTTAGCACAAATACGAGCATTGGTGTCAGTGTCAACGAAATTCACCTCTGGACAAGGATTTCAGAGGCAGCCAACTATTTCCTTCCTCGAGCCTTAGCCAGGAAGTTTGTTTGTTTGTTTTCAGCACATGAATCAAATGGAGATCGTATATTTATCTGAATAATGTTAGTTTATAGAAATATAACACTAAACAGTAATCAAATGTGTGTTGAAAGAATGCTAAAGCATATGTTTCAGGGTTTGCAGTTGTTTATAACTGAGTGGTCAGGAAGAGCTGGCCATGTGGGTTGTGTGGTTCTCGTGTTTGTGGAGTTCCTTTGTTTCTTGAACATCCTGCTGTGAAGTCTCTTGAATGCTTTTGCCGAGACATTTGATGCAGGTCACTGTCAAAGGCAGCATACAAGGCCAGACCACGCACATGACCCACCCTGGAAATCACTTCCTTTCTCCAATTTAGAAAGGAGCTAATTTTTAAAATTGTTTATAAGTGCAAATTGCAAAAAGGCGTTGTTGTTTTGAAGCTCAGCTGCTGGGAATCTATTTACCCGTTATTTACTTACCAAGTCCTTTGTCAAATTGAGAATTTTTCCCTGCGAGATTCCAGGGTGTTGCAGGCACCTCGAGCAGCACAGGCTGAAGGGAAAAGCTCTGCCTGAGGTGTCTGAGATGTCACTAACTGTTGCTGAGAAAAGGCAGAACTCTAAGCTCGGGACTAGCAAAGTAAAGCAGATGTAGTATTCGACTTTCCCTGTGGTTTCAGCGTGCGTTCAGTTTGCCTTGATGTTAATTTTTGTCTCATTTCCTTTGCCATTTCTGGCTTTACAAGTTAATCGGTATACTTATTGTTTTGTTATTGATTGTCACAAAAGTTTCTGAGTTGCTCTTTAGTCAGGTCGAATGCTGTCTGGGGAGCTGCAAGAATTGCCTGTCCCAGTCATGGCCAGAGAACTGCACCGAATCCCTGGTGTGAGGAATGCTCTGGCTGTGATCTGCATCTGTGCAACTGCAGGAGTCCAGGGTCCAGCCGAGGGCATGAATCGGCAACGCCTTTCGCAGCGGGGGCACTTGCAACATCTTTTGTAGGGTGCTGGCGCACAGATCGCACGGGCCCTGCTGCAAATGCTGCAATAGCGTTACCCAGCACTTCTCTGTCCCACGAAAGTTAGTGAGGGAGTTAACACCCAAACGTGTTCTTATGTACCTGGCTTGGGTGACCGTTACCCAGAGGTATGAGGTCCTGAATGGGGGCTACCATTTGGGATGGGGTAGTACTAGCGCTGGGAGCAGCTGCATAGCTGGAGAGGTGTTGTCTGCTCTTCTCTCTGCTGTTTCTGGGGGTGAATGCCCCTCAGGAGGAGGGCAGAAGGCTTTGTGCTCTGGGTTAGGGGAAAATGGAACTGGAGCCTTTTGGGACAGAAAAAGGGAAATATCCAGGTTCTTGCTTTGCAGAGTAAAAGGGGCCTCTGCGTTACCGGAGATATCATCTGTGCTGAAAGTAGTGTCTGAAGGGCTTCTCTAGCTCAGAATGTGAAGCCTCTATTAAATAGAAGGGACAGGTCCTTGGGTCATGAACTATAGGAGATGCAAGAAGAGAGTACTAGATCTGCCTGTGGCCCCACTGCCTGCAGAGTTTGGATGTGCTCAGATGCAGGACTGGGGGCAGAGAGAATCCAGTTCTGGAGTTGCGGGTGGTGGGGAAGCCTTGGAGTTCATAAAATGTCTTTCTAAGTCTATGGAGCTGACAAAAGAAAATAAGAAAAAGAAAAACCCCAACCCTCCAAACCACCAGCTTTAATATACAAGGCATGCAATGTAGTAGTACCCTTTGCAGGAAGGTGCAAAAGCTTGAGAGAACAGTTATCCTGACAAGGAGAGGATTCATGAAGAGGCTTTTTTGATGAAGTCCTTAAGGACAGGCGCGAAACATCCGGACGGGTTGCGAGCATGTTCTGTGCTCCTGAAAACACATTCTCACCTGGCAGAGGCTGGAAGGAAGAAGTCCTGGAGCTGCAGCACGGTTTAGAGCCTGTGCTGTCCCAAGGGAAGTTGGGTGCCTGTTTCTGGGACAATGAGCACCAGGGCTCTCCTGGCGTAAGAAATCCTTATGCTTTCTTCCTTCTTGCTGGAGTGGGCCCTTTCCATTCCACACTGCCAGTTCCCTGTGATTGAAATTTGAAAGCATGTAGCTGTTAATCTGGGAGTGATTAAAGAGCCTCATTTCTTGGAAGAGTCAGTACTCATCATCTGCCGTGCTGAATGAGCCTCTAACATCCCCTGATCCCATTATATTGTGATTAATTGTGCCAGTTTAAGTCAATAATTCATTTGTTAAAAATAGGCCTGCAAAGTATCATTTGTCTCAGGGGAGATATCAGAATAAAAAAAAAATTCATTTGATACTTCTCATTAAATTAGTGTTGGGAGTTCTATTGAAGGGTTCTGTTCATGAAACATTTATTGCAGGCTTATTTGATAAGAAGTTGTATTTGTCTAAAATTATGTCTGCTAACAGATGTAACGGCCTGCATTTTTCCTTTGTTAATGAAAGTATAAAGAGTCTAAATAAGTGCGTGACTGGGGAGAGAAGTCTGGGATGACAATAAGGGAGATTTCTGAACATGTGTTTTACAAAACAGGCAGAAATAATGCCCTCATCTTTCACTACAAAGTGGGGTCCTCTTCTCCCCACTCACTCTTCAGTGTGACAGTGCGGTAATGGGAGGTTATGTGCCTGCGATGAAAGATGGATGTGCCCCAAAGTCTCATATGTGTAAATGGTTATAAATGTTGCATTCATATTCATCGAGCCATTAAAAATGTTTCAGCTGTAAACGGTTCTAAAAGGAATATATAGGGAATAGTAGCTAGTCTGCTAATGATAATGGCCATAACTGACAGAGACACATGCTTAATATCTTCATCTCTCTAGTCAGTCATACTTTGTACCACTGTAATATTCCTGGGGACGTGGAAGGATGTACAGATTATGAGGGTTCACCAAAGCTGCACAAAACATCCCTTCAGGAGACAGTCTAGGTGGCTAATGGAGTGTGCAGCCTTGGACCGCTCGGTCACGGATCTCCATCCCGGTCAGGTCGCTAAGGGCCAACCCCCCTTCCCAGCTAATGGATGCTCAGTGGCCCGCACGGCTGAAGCCAAAGGTGGTTTCAATCGCTCTGATTTATCCCTGTCCTCTTTGCTAGAACACAGACTGAGCAGTGCAGGGCTCTCCCTCACTGCCTCGGTGTCACAGGGGGCATGCAGGAGGAGCAGGAACGGGTGATGCTTTGTCCTGTCAAGGCATGAGGCAGATCCCAGCGTGACACGACTGCTACCATCCTGCACTGGAGCTTGCCAGTGCTCTCCCTGGCAAAAGGCAGCGCCGTGCTTGTTTCTTGCACTTCCGTGCCTTGAAGCAAGATCCAACCTCCACAACAGCTGGATAATTTTCACAGGGGCTTGACAAACCGTGCAGGAATTTCTTGCTGGGGCCTGAGTGCTGCTGGCCCAGCACGTGCTGCCTGGGCGCTCCCCGACAGAGCTACGAGAGCTGCTGACCTTTTTCAGAGGTTCTGGGAGAAGTAAAACCCTTTGGGGTCACTTACCCGGCTGGGCGCTACGTTGAGTTGGGATTAGTCAAGCACATAGTTTTCTTTCTCCTCCGCTCCTTTCTCCTTATACCATTTCTTGGTATTTGTTAGCTTAACAACGATTTATGTAAGATTCATCACAATTACTAGACTCCAACACCCGGTTCTCGTTATCATCGCCTCAAGCACCGACGGCCTCGGTTGGGAAAGGTCTCGGTGGCACGTCCCCACGGATACTGGTTCAGGTGTGTGCCCTGCACTCGCCCTGCCCCTACGGCAAGGAAGCCATCCCTGTGGCTCTTCTGGGGCTGAACCACGACACGAACGGCGTCAGGCAAAGCAAAGCCTTTTCTGGGCTGTGGTGAAAAGTGCTGGTGAGCAGCAGGCTGTTTCTGCGCAGGTCACAGGGCAGCGTGGGGTGTTTTAAGTGCTTTCCCTGGCCCTCTGAGGCCCACTGAACTTGGCCCATAATTTGCCTCCAGTAATGAAATGAAGGATGGGGAGTGTGCATGAGGAAGGAGGCACTGGAGAAGACAAGGAAACACTGCACTGCTTAAGGAAATGTGTGTGTTAAACTAAAACTGGGTTTAGAAACCCAATCAAGTCCGATGCCAGGGTCTGTTCCAAAATTTATACTAAAAAAAGTCTACAAACCACAAGCCTCTCTTCAAAACCAGGCTCTGTGGTTTTTTTTACTTGTGTCTTTGAGGTATTTTATAGCTCTTGCATCACATTACCTGGTGATCTGCCCATCAGCCATGCCACACAGTGTACAATCCTTCCATTGTTTGAAAGCCTTCTTGTCTGACAGCAAGTTCTATTAATGTGATGTGCTTGGCCAAAAATGTGTCACTGCTGAGAAAGGGTGAGCGAAAAGCGCCTTTGATGTCTGAGTGACAAGTCTCATATGTCTGCGTGGGGTAGAGAGAATATGAGCTGGAGCAGCGATCAGCCGGGAGGGGGAAACGGGGATGCTGATAGTCCAACAGCTGTAGGTGCAGGCTCGGCTGTGTGTCCTGTCTGTGGACACCGCGTAGGGCTCTTCAGCAGAAGGATATCTGTATTGCCCTATTGATAACGTGATTGTGGGTTTGCAACCTCGGCCTTTTAATGCACTCCTGCTACTTCTTCTGATGGTGTCCATAGAGAAACAGGATGGATCTTGTCTATGCTTAGCATAGCTCGGGTCAATTAAGTTAATGGAGCTAAATCAAGGACAATTTCTATTTGACAAAGCCGTGAGTAAGTCTCTTGGTAAAACCAATGCAGGTTGTATCTATCTGGGGCAGCTGGCTCAGGAAAGGTAGGGGTGTGCTGTCATTTTCTCACGCTTTGGCAACATTTTGTGTAGCTTCTCCTGTCAATAAAATCTCATTTGAATTGACTTGAATTGACAGATATCTATTGACTTGAGCAAGAGATGAATGCAGTCAATAAGCTCTCACGCCTCAGGGCATGAGCCAGTCACTAACTCAGGGAAGGTTAGAGGGAAATATCCCTGATGTGTTGATTATTCCATAAAATTGTCCACTAGGAGGATTTATGGACACTTGGTTGCTCACAAATACAACATACGGGGTTGTAGGGACCATTAACCTGTTCTAGTCCAACAGTTCTGAGGTTCTGCAGCTCTGAGTATCTTCACAAGAGATGTAGTAGAAAGATTGAGTGTTTGTGGCATTTAAAAACATGGAAAGAATATTTTTTGTTGTTGAATCTTAATCTGGATCCCAGAACCTGTGGCATGCTTTCTCCATTTCCCCTGTCCTGCTTACAGGATTCTTTATCCAGCTTTGCAAACAGCACCCTTACAGTGCTTCTCGTGGTTTTGTTCAGGAAATGCAAGCTTTTCCTTCTTTCTAGTGGCTAATCTGGAACTTTCTCCATTAGCTCTAAGGGTTGAACGTTGCTGCAGGGGTTTACGCAGTTCGTTCTCTTTGTTTTAAGCAAGGATGCGTTCACGAAAAACAACGGCAATACTGATACAGCGCTTGCATCTTCTTGGCCTTAATAACTTGCTAATTTGGCTAATGAATATCAATCACAGTCCTATAGGGTGAATAAGCAGGACACTGTCTCCTCTCCCATTAGGCATGAAAGAGAAGAACCAGGTACCCGCTGCACAACCAGCGAGTTTCTGAAGCTCCCGTGCTTTGCACGCTGAAGAAACGCCCAGGCAGGCTAACACTGCAGTTGGTGGGATTGCTCCGAAATGAAAGCAAATTGAAAGGGCCCCTGGTTCTGATCTACTTGCCCTGCCGTAAATCCAGAATTACTCTGGCTACGTCTGCAGAATAACATTGGTATCAAAATGGCATAAAGGGAGAATGGGATTTTCAGAGGTTACAGACTAAAATTTGGGTCTGCGCTTTGCTGAAGACCTGCTTCCATTTTACTCTGAGGGCTTTAGTAAAGCTCGAGCCACACAATGGGTTTCTGTTGGCTCTCTGGCTCTCCGCAACGATGGGGAGCAGAGTTTACAGCATGCAGAGCTGCAGAGCCAGATCTCCCCCAGGGTCTCAAAGCATTGCGTGCCTGTGAGGCGCTGTGCTTTGCTAAAGGCTGTCCCGGATTTAACTGCTGGTGAGTTGAGGACTAGTGAAAATCTTGCTGTGCCTGTGTATCCTACGTGCTTTGGAATCCAGTCCTGTGGCATGGGGAATGGGGTTAAAAACATCCAACCCTTGTCTTGGTTTTACTGTTATTTTCTGACTCCAACCTCAAACAGAAAAAGGAAAGGTCACAGTTTTCATTCATCATCAGTTTATATATGTGTTTGTTTTTTCTTTTAAATAACAGGGGAAGGTGTGTCCCAGCTGGGTCAAGAGTAAAACAGTAGTAGGGTTCACAGCAGTGTCAGGGGCTGCCTGCACTAACACACAACAAGCCCAGACTAACCCCGTCCTGGCTTTGCTGTTGTCACTGCAGTCATCCCTCTCGAAAAGCTTTCGCTGGTTTAATTACAAAATAAGAGCTAAATTTTGTGACTCTTCCTTGGTTTTGTACCCTCAAGTTTGGAGGAGTGAACGGTTTGAAACCGATGGCTTGGTTTCAACAGGTAGTGGCTGCAAAATATGCTTGGAGTCGTGCTCCCGCTTTTGTGCGCCGTTTGCTCTCTGGAAGGGTTATCAGGCCTTGGGGATTCACCTGCAGGGGAAGAAGCGCTCGGCAGCAAGAGCAGGGTTCAGCCGGGAGGTCGTCATCAAACTAGAGCCTAAAACACCCCTAGATCTGAACTACGGGAAGCCCCCGATCAAACGGGTACCTCTGCCTGGCCGCAAACCCCTCGGAAAGAGGGTGCGGGTGTGCGAACCGAAGCAGCGGTGGTCTTTACTGAGCCTCAAAATCATCCCTCGGCGAGCAGTGAAATCTGCCGGGCTGATCCGAAACCTCTTCTGAGACCGCAGGGAAAGCGGGTTCTGGTGAAGCTTGGTGAATGCTTGTGTGTGAGATGTGGGGACAACCTCGCGCATTCCCTCCGGTTAGGAACAACTTTTACTTGCAGTCATGGGTTGGATTGGAGCTGGTGTGCTGGAGGTCAGAAGCTGTCACTGCTATCCCTTTAAGTCATCCGCTGTCCCTCTGTTCCCAGCCGTCGTGAGGCTGCCTGTCAGCAGGGAGCATAAAACAGATTGTGACACAGGGCAGTGATTTTTTTTAACAATCCTATTATGAAAGACAGAGTGCTCCCATTCCCTTTGCAGCTTTTATCAAGACTTAAATTGCTGCCAAGGGAGAAAGGGGGGGGGAAAAACCCCACTGCTTTTATTTTATTTTTAATTTTTTTAAGAAAAGATTTTGCTTAGTTACTAAATTCCTCCCTAAGTCTCCTCCAAGTAGAGATCCAACAGTATCCCTATTAAATTATATAGAGCGAGTCCAGTCCTTGGCTGTCAGCGGGACCCATCAGTCCTAATTTATCGCCCCAGGAAACACAGTACAATTATGGTAATAAATAATAATAGGATTCAGTACATGACAACATGAATGATGGAGCCTCTCAGAACTCATTTACATTGCTTTGTGTTGCAATCACCCTGCTTCTAATGTAATGCCAAGCAAATGAGCCTTTTTGAATATTGTGCAATCTATTGCAAGTCAACTGGCACAAAACTCACTCAATAAATCATGTTCAAACACATGCCTCTAATGACAGGTAAATCAACAATGAAGTAATTGCATTTAATGTATTGAAATACTGGACAAAAACAGTGACCTCAAAGTGACTTTTTGTAGAAGGTTTGATATAGTTGCAATGGCAAATGGGTCTTTTTTTTTTTTTTTATCAGGCACTTCTTGCTCAGATGCACATGTGAGAATTAATGATACTATTTCCCTCGCACACCTTGATTTACTGGCTGCTTTCCGTACCAGCCCGAAGCCCGGTGCTAGCAGCGCTGGCTGCTGGGAGTCTGCGGGCGCAACCATTGCGTCGCAGGTCTGGGACCGAGTCCCGGGCTCAGTTACACGCTCTCTGAGGATCGATACACTTGATAATCAGTGACGCACGAGGTTCTCTGATGCTGCAGAGTGGTGCGACTCCATCAAAGGCAATTCAGCTCTACCAACGTACAGCAGTGGGGTTCTGCTCTGTTGCTTCCAATTGACTTTGTTCGGTTTCCCCAGTTTCCGTGTTCCATTTATTTCAATAGAAAAGGAAAAAGACCGGTTGGACAGTGGAGCGGAGGCTTCTGTGGTACCTCCTACCAGTGGTTTCATATGTGGTGGTGGTGGGGATTGCTGGGTTTTTGTTTTTGTGGTTTGTGGGCTATTTTTGCTGGAGGATGGAGGAATATATGTATTCAGGTTCTGCTTAAACCAGAAAGGGTTTTTGCTTTGGTGGCAAGGACAACTTTAGACTTACATTTCCAAACCTTAATGGGATGTTTCAGGAACGAGTTTAGTCCTGATTCCCCAATGCATCATGCAGACATTTGCACCTCTGCAGACCTTGTTGGGACCATTTCCCCTCATGGAGGCAAGCGTGAGGGTATTTGCTGCTTTTTTGCAGGGTTACTACTGACTGTAAGGAACATGTCGGAGATTAGTCTGGCTCAAAGGGTATTCTACATGTGCAACTAAAAGTACTCGGATAAAATCATGTTGTGTCAGTGGATGCTGTTCCAGAAAACCGTCAGTGCTCTAGCAGAGGTGTTTCTATTCTTGCTGCCGTTCCTGTGCCACGCTGCCTGCTCGCATCCCAGCAGCCGACCTGGCGGGTTGCGACAGCCCCTGAGCCCCCACACGCTTGGCTCTCCGGCAACCATCCGTGACCAAGCTGAGGGGCCAGATGGCCAGGCTGGACTCTGGGTGGCTAGCGTGCAAGAAACGGAGCCAAAGAAGTGGTCTTCGCAAAACAGGTCCTCTGTTGCCCCATAAAAACATGGTATCAGTAGAGGGAAAATTTAAGATTGTATTTGAAGGCTAATGAAGAAACGACTGCAGATTTTGGCTCTGACTTTATTCCCTTACCCTTCCCTTGCAAGGGAATTTGGCAAGTGTCAAAGGTCTCCTTGGATCCTTCAGGCAATGGAAAGATTTTACATATCCCCAGGCTTGACTGTCTCTGCTGATAGCTCCCATATGATATAAACTGATTAGCAAAGTGTCTAGAGTCAGGACAAAAGACCTATTAACTGAGAAAAAAAGAAAAGAACAAGAAATTTCTGCAATTTTAGAAAATTGTTACCAGTTGTACTTCCCATCCAGTTTGTTCCTCAGCAGCAGGAATGTCAGGATGCAATCACCCACTTTTCCTAGACACAAGAACTCTAGGATCTCACTTATAAACACTTCCAGTGTTGACCTTGTGGTAGTTGTGGGGGGCTTTGTTTTGTGTTTTCCTAACTCTTTGGATGGATCCCTGTCATCCCTAGAAGTGTGACAGGCATTTGGAAACAAGGCTTTGTGCAGCCACAGCTGAGAGAGGAACCCCTTCATGCCCCGGTAGCCTGGAGTCAAAATGAGTGTGGTGGTGGCTATTTTGTTTGGGGATTTCTTAGATTGGGGCACAGTCTGGGAATCTGAACTAAAGTTGACGTGACAACTTTTTGAAGTGTTCACCTAATTTTCTTGCTGTTTTTAAGGCATACCATTGAAAAAAACTGAGCTCTTTAGATGTATTAGTGTGAGTATGAGTATCGGTCTAGCTAAAGCACGCGGCTACAGAACGAATCTGGACGTCCGAAGTAATGAAGGACCAAGAGTTGGATCCTGCTTTTGGCCCAGGGTTTTGCCTCACATTTTGTAAGACCAGATTTTTCACCAAAGCGCTGTACTCTGCTACGCAGGACGATTAGTGCTCACTTGAGCACACCCGTGCCGTTCCACGTCCGTTCACACGCAGCAGCTGGGCAGCGGCACGCCGATCCTGCCGTCTTGACTTGCACAGATAGATTCTCTTTCCCTGCTCTCCCCCTCCCGCTGCCTTCCCCGAGCCCCCCAGTGTGAATTAATGTCAGCAGTTTGGCGGCAGGAAATAGACTCACTCCCCCTGTCATTTTATTACGCAGCTCCCAAGAGCCAATAATCAGGCTCTGGCTGTGAAAAGGCCCCGGCTTAGGCAGCTTGATTAATGACTGGGGGTCACTGCGCACCACCTTTCCCACTGGATCCCTGAAGCACACACACAGCCCAGCTGGAAGCGAACAAGAGTCTGAAAGTGAGGAATAAAGAGTCTGAACAATCAGGAACTGAAAACAGCCCCAGCCAAGACAAAAGGGAGGAAATGCTGCTTTTGCAGGCGTCCTTCATCCAAGAGTGGGGGGGTTTGGTGGCTGTGGCTGGTTTTGTTTTTCTCCCTGCAGTGAATTCAGTGGAGTGGCTGCGTTAACTGCTCTGGAGACAGGGAACGGTGCAGCCCGTGAGGTTTTGGGAAGTTTGGAGTTCTGGCATAGGATCTGGGAATTGTGAATGCTCCTTTTCCTTTGCTGTCCCTCTACCATCCGTTCTGTCCCTACCTGCTAGAAAGGACAGTGTGCAGGCAGCAAGCTGAAATGAAGCCCAGCGTTTATGAAGCACCGGGAGACAGGGAGAACTAAAATGGGAAATGAAACTTGAGAGTGAATGCTGCGAGCAGCCATCTCTTCTGCATCTCCAGACTCAGGGCCAGCCCCTGCTGCCTTCCCTGGCTCCTGGGAAAGGGCGGGTGGGAGGTTTGGCTCCACGCCTCGTTCTCCAGGAGCAGAGGCATTCCTCCTGCAGTGCCTTTCCTTCCTAGGTCCCACTGTCACCTTGAGAAAGGCTTCCCTCTGCGGCGCTTTCACAGCAGTGGCCGCTTCATGCCCCACTGGCGGGTAGTAAAGCTCCTCTCCCTGCTTCATGCCAGCACCAGTCTGGAGGAGGCAGGATGTCCAGCCCCTGTTGGTAATTCCAGTCCCCCCCTCTAGCCATGAAGTAACAAGCAAGCGAGTGCTGTTCAGGGACAAGGCCATTGGTCTTCGCAAGAGGCCCAGGGAGATGTTCTGCCCTGAGATGTATTAACCCCCCAAGCTTTTCGCTTCACTCGGTCAATAATTACTCTCTGCTTTCTTCCCATGCATGGCTCTGCCTTGAAACCTGGCTGTGGTGCTCAGCACAGGCTCCTTCCTGGTAAATAACAGTTTGGGGTGGATCCAAGGTTGGGTTTATTTACTCTTGCTTTTACAAACTTCATCCTCCAAGACAAAGCCACAGGCCAGAAACATCATGGTTCTCTTGTGTCCCATGCTCAGGTGCAGCCCACAGAGAAGTGCATGCTGCAGTAAGCCTGTCCTGTCCATGAAGGTGAAGAGCCGGGCTGATGTGCAAAACCCAGAGACAGTTTAGCATCATTCAAAGTGTAAAAAATACTAATTTTGTCTTGTGAGTGCAAACCTGGAGCAGTTCCACAGAGATGAATGAAGTTCTTGGCATCCCTGGAGTTCCTACATGTGCACCAGGGTACCTGCAAGCAATGGCTTGGGCTCAAAGATCTTCTCTCTCACAACATACTCCTGCTCTGGTTCACCTCTGGGGCTTTGTCTGTGCCCAGAAGTTTTGTGTTTTTAGGAATAATGGTCTTGACACCACTCTAAATGTAGTAAACCATCATGTGACATCAGGTTCAGTTTTAGGTTATTTTAAGCTGAATTAAGAGATTAAGAGCACCACCGTGGTTTAGTAAATCAGTTAAAAATTATCTATTGACAGTGTCAGATCCATCATCATCCTCCTGTGACTTCAGCAGTTGCTCTTCATATGCACAAATGCAAGACAACGTGCTTGAACTAGAGCATTTTTCCATGAGATTTAACTTAATACAACTCAACTTTTGTTTGCTCTGATGACTTACAGTGGCTCGGCTCACAGCGAGGGTGTCGCTTGCGCTGCATTTAAGTCTTCACAAAAGAGATGTGAAATGTTGTCGCTGCCCTACTTTGCAGAATGAGGAGATACAGTGGAAGTGGGAGAAATCAGTCCAATAGCACTCAAGAAACTGGCAATAAAGAAGGCATGTCAGTCACTTGTAGGAACAGAGGGAGATTTTTGGATTTAATTCACCTCAAATTTCAGTTGATTCTGCACAAGTTGAGTAGTGATTTTTAATTCACTGCAGACAAGAAAAAAATGCTGATTTTGCTGGCTGAGTCAGCTCTAAGAATCTGATTTGGGTACGGCAAGTTTTAGTCTCTTGTTGTCAAAACAAAATAAATAAAAAACCATGTTCATCAGAAGAAAAGGTGAAATTTTGCCCTTGACTGAACAATCTTTGTTTTGCGAGTAATTTCCTACTGTGATAGGCCCTCCTACGGAAAGCGAGCTGGGTTTGAGGTGGCGGGGAGAGCAGAACTGAACTGACGCAGGTAAAGTTTCCAAGACCTTACAGACTAGTAATAGAAAACCCACTTCTGTGAGGCCCCCTGGTTCGCACTGGCGCTCCTGCCCGAAACGCCTGCCTTTCCCACTGCCGTGCGTTGTCCAGCCGCTTCTGGGTGACTCGGGCGCTGTGGTTTGCACTGCTTCCCTTGAGAGAGGATTTTGCAGCCTGACAGAGCTCACCAGTAGGAAAGATTTCCTGGTATATCAGTCTAAATTTTCTTTCTCTTGCTTTCATCCCCTTGCTAATTATCTGTAACCCAGCAGCCCGTTTCTCCTCAGTGGAATGGCCTTAAACCCGCTTCCAGCATCTCAGCTGCCCAGTTCCTCGGCACTGCCCGGCCATCCCTCCCCATCACTCACCGTCTCCCTGGGTGACCTGGGCCCATCTGTTCTTGTCGTTATCCACCTGGGACAAAAGGCACCCTGATTTCCAAAGCTAGCACCCATGGAGCAGGGAGGTCAGTCTCAGAATTTGCTGGAGCTTCAAAGACCTCAGGTCAAGATCCAGCAAACTCAATACCGGAGGAAATTAGGTTGCTAGGATCCCAAGATTGTTTATTATGCTCTCAACTTTAATTAGCTGTAAGTAACATCATGTCAGTGTTCTGCCACAAATGCTAAAGCTGTCAAGGCAATTTTACTGAGTCTGGCAGCTTAAATCAGAAACAAGAAAGTCAACATGTCAATAATGGATCTAGACATGATGGATATATTAAAGGGGAAACCTAAAAGTTCTGGACTTCATTAGACTGACTTCAGCTCTGAAAATGTATGCCAGAGAAATCTGCACCTCATTGGAAAAGCCCCTTGGAGATATTGTTCTCAATTATGGGGCACTTCTCCTCACCTCCATGCAGTTGGTGTCTGCAGTATAGCCCTTACAAAATAAATTAAGGGGAAGGGCAGGGGTAGAAGTAACCCACCCAGGTTCAATTTCTACAAATATACCCATAGAGGTAGAGAGGGTGTGGTGAGCCGAAGGACGGGACCGTTACTCCCTGGTGAGAAGGAACGCCCATAGGAAATGCAATCATCCTTAACATCAGGCACGTTCAGAGATGCTGGCCCTGGTGCACAAAGCCCCTTTCCCCCATTCTGACATGGGGAAAAAAGAGCTTTAAAGTGCGCTGAGGTTCCCGTTTCCCAGCGTAACTACCACGGACTGCACAACTGAAAATCAGGCTTTGCAACGCCTGCTCCAGCCCGTGCGTCTGAAGCGAAGCTCTGTTGTCTCTAAGTGTCTGGGGAGGCTCATTCTCCACGTGAATGCTGCGCGTTGGTTTTCAAAGCTGCCTTAGAAAGGGACTGACATCCTGACCGTTGAGGCAGTGCTGGTGCTGAGCACACGCGCGGGCAGACGCCTCGCCGTCTCTGCACTCCCTCCCGTGCCATCTCAGCACGCTTAGAGGCATCTTTATTCCTCTGTAGTTCTTGGGTGTGAGGCTGCAGTGGGCAGTCACGAGGAGATGACGACTGAACCGTGGCTGCAGGGGATGTGTGTGGGAGAGGGAAAGTGCAAGAACCGACTTCCTTTATATTTCATTAGTTAATAGTTGTTTATTTTCTGACATGTCCCATTTTAAGTGTATTTTGGCTTGTGTATTATACATACGTCTATTAAAATTAAGCAGATTTGCCATGCTCTGACAATGTTAATACTGCTCTGAAAATATAAACAGATGTTTTACGAGCTCTCAGGTTGTGGGTTAACCACAGCTGGCGTGCGTGCGTGCCGGGGAGCCTGCGCTCTCCAGTACCTGGTGGGAAAGCGGCCATGGGGCCTTAGGTGGGGCTGTCAACGGAGAAGCGGAGAATGGCTTGTTTTACACTAGCAGTGGTAATGGTTGATTCAATGTTTATTTTAAAATCTGGAAGTGTCGAAGTTCTATAGACTAAAAGGACTAAAGAAATCCAAAGCTTTTAGTGAAGCTGAACCGGCCTCTCCGTTCAGCAGGATGTGCGTGCACCTGCCAGGCTCTGAGTAGCTGCATACCCTGCTTGCTCAAACAGCGATCGCGGCTCCTCTTCACACCCACGTGCTGGTGTCAGGCACGGAGCACGGTGCTTTCGGAGCAGACAGTGTCCACAGCCACCCCGGGCTGGGTGACACGTGAAAGGCCCAACCTGGTCACAGGAGCAGCAGTAACCAGCGGCTGACACACGGCTCACGGAGGTCTGCTGATGCTTGAAATACTCTGTTCACGATTCCTCTTTCCATGCAGCTGGAAGCCAACTTGCACACACCTGGGTGTGACCTAGCACAGCTCTCTTGCTTTTGATCAGCCTTCTGTGATCTGTTGGTTTATTTAGCTCCAGTTCCCTACTGGTAACCACCCTGCATGGAGCTTTCTGGACCAAGAGCCCGCTGTTGTACGCACCAGAGACTCGGTCAGTTTTCAAACACTTTACATTTTCAAAATCTATTTTGCTTTTTGTTCTTTCCTTGAAACACTTTGCTATAGTTTCTCTGATGGATTTCTGTTCTTGTTTGGTTTGGTCTGAGCTTTCGTCTTGTTCTCTTGCCTGTTTTCCATCAGCTGATTTACAGCACGGTAAGGTCGCGTAGCCGCAGGAACCTGCGGGCCAGCCCGGCTGTGGGAGAGGTGCCCTGCGGGGAAGCTGGTTGGTGTGACCCAGCTCTGGTCTGACTTTAACAGGCACCGGTTCTGGAGGCTCAGCATTGTGCTGCTGCAACTCCTGGGCTTCTGGCGTTAGGGCTGTCCCTTGCTCCGCGTTGTACTCCGTGTGTGGTACAGGACTCCTGCTTCTTGTGTAACTCCCCCTTGCTCTGTTGGCCGCTGTGCTACCAGACCTTCCTTTCTGCTCTTAGAGGCTGCTCAGACCGACGCTGCAGCTGCTTTTCCTGAAGTTTAGCAGGACGCTAAGGCCATCATGGAATAAAAAATTTGGCCCCTTTGCTCAAGCTTTCTTTCTCCTCCACATTTGGCTCTCCCAGATGTTGTTGGTCATTTCCGGGTTGTAATTAATAATAATAAATCAACAGAGTCCGTCAGGGCTGGCTGTTTCCTGCCACCACTTGGATTAGAGGGCTGCGTGTTTTTCCAGATTTCCAACTGTTGGTCAAGGGAAGCTGTCATATGGGGACTGTTGGTTAATAATAAACCCCACCACATTTCCTCCCTGGGAAAGTAACATCTTCACATCTGCTTTTGGGTGGAAACAGCTGTTCTATCCAAGCCTTGTCTGTCTTGAGAAGAGACAGGCATTCTGGGAAAGTGTTCCAGCTGGGTGGGTTTTTTCTTCTTTTCCCCATGCCCCCCCGCCCCCAAGAAATCTTTCTGACATTGATACGTGCCAAGCAGTCAGCAGTATCCAAACATTTGCCAGGCGTTTGTCTCTTACACAAAACTGTATGAGCAACCCAGGGAAAGTCATGAAAGATGCAAGAAGATCTCAAAAAAAAAAAAAAAAAAAGCTGCTGCTTAAGGATGCAAATATTTAAGGAAGGTGTTATCAACAGTACGAATACGCAGGAGCAAAGCAATCAGAGCTAATGGAGGCTTATCCTTAGTCTCTAACAACGAGTATTAATGAGCGAGTCCTGTTCTAGAACTGAGTTTCTACTAACGGAGCAGCAAAATTAGGGAAGGGAAAACTACCCATGCTGCTGGGCTAACCCTACGTCAGTAAATAAATGACTGTCGGATTTTAGTGGCAGACATTATGGAGCTGGATATGGGCGTTCAGGTGACCGCAGTAAATATTTTCCTTTATCTTGATGGAGGAGCCAATGACTTTCTCATTGCAACATCCCTGAGACAGCTGCAGAGCATGTTGTGCATTGCAAGTGAGGAGTGATGCTCCCTCTAAGCTGGGTTGCTGCACCACCTCTTTTTCAAGACACTAGCAACTCATTTATTTGAAATGCATAAATCTGAATTAATTCTCTCTCCTTCAGTGGGCTGACCCCATACCCTACGGTAGTGACAACAGTATTTGGCCCTGAGGCATCTAATCAAAGAACAAAATTTGCCATTGCCAATGTTTGCAACCTCCTGTGGACTTCCATTTCTTCAGGACAAGGAATGTATCTGGCATTGTGGCTGCAGAGTATGCGCTGCAGTGGGGTCTCCAGCACGACCGGCGCTGCGTACCACGCCAGTGCAAACAGGCGAAGTTTGACAGCGATACCGCCACAGCTGCATCTGGAGTCTTTATCTTCTCCATCCGTAAACAGCCCCTCTAGTGAGATGAGACAGGAGAGCTAACAGCTCGCTGGAGCACAGCAGCTCACGCTGCCTGTCAGATCTTGCTTCGCTGGTGCTCCCACTTCTGGTTTCACTTCACAACCACTTCTACTTCCAAGCTCCAATCTTACAACTCAGGTTCAAAATATCACTTGCATGTGCTACTATCCTATTTGAGAGGCTTTCAGGTCATGACTGGAGTGATTGGGACATGCAGAGCTCCTCCCTACTGTCAAATGCTCTGCCAACATCTTGCATTCCTTATCACCCTTGGAGACCCTTGGGTTGTCAGCAGCAAAGCCTGTCTGTGCTTTCTCTCAGCTGGTGCCAAGGTGATGGTGGAGGAGAGGAACCTTTGGTGAGCCAAGACGCTGTCCCTGGCTGCTGCTTCCTGGTCCTCTTACCCTGCCTGGAGTGGGAAGACAGCCAGTGGCGAAAGCAAGCAGCCGCAGACGTTTTCACTGAGTCTCAGGCTCTCCTTCCTCGCCCCATGGACGCTTTCTGTGTTGCATGAACATTTGTTCCTTGTCGCTTGAGGGGAAGAACACAGTGTGTATCAAAGCCAACAGTGCTCCAGCAGTGAAAATGTGAGGAAAGATGCTAAACAGCTCAGGAAAGGATTGCAAGCCTCAGAGTGATGAAACGGAGAACAGCAGTAGTGTGGCTGCGGAGGATACAGGCCAATTATTTATCTTCTTGCGGTCACTGTCACTCCTGAAAAAGCCAGCTGCAGGCCTGTCCATGCCCGGTGTCACCCTGACTGCCTGGTGTGATCCTGAGTGTGTGTCAGGCTCCGCGTCTGCTGGGAGAAATGTCACTGGGAGCTCCGTGCCCCGAGGCCCGGTGCAGAGCGTGAGCAGCCAGCAGAAGCCCTGCCAGGCGCTTGCCTGACTTCCTCTTTTCTTTCATCGCCCTTTTTCTTTTTTTTTCCCCTGTTTGGATTGCAAAGGATTCCGGGTGACAGATTTTGTGCAAAGAAGGAAGAGCATAAATCGGGCAAGACTGGCAGCGTATGCCACCACCCCTCGTGCACAGAATCGCTGGATCTGGCCCAGCTGACGCTGGTCAGAAAGTCCTGCCAGCACAGACCCGCGTTCCGAGCAGAGATGCTGTTGTACGCGTAATTACCGAGGGCTGGACATAATGGGAAAGGAGAGCAGGGAGTAGCTGCTGCGCTGGGTTAGCTACGCAACACCAGCAGAGCAAGCAATTGCCTAGGGCAGCAAAATAGCGAAGCAGGGCTGACTCATGGTAGATATTTTCGTTTGCACAATGTTTCACTTGAGCTGGGAGCCTGTGCTGCTGCTGGGATAAAAGACACAAAGGTGATCCTCCCCCTCTACTCTGCCCTGGTGAGACCCCATCTGGAGTATGGTGTCCTGTTCTGGGCTCCCCAGCTCAAGAAGGACAGGGATCTCCTGGAGAGAGTCTAGAAGAGGGCAAAAAAGATGCTAAAAGGCCTGGAGCATCTTCCCTGTGAGGAGAGGCTGAGAGGCTTGGGTCTCTTCAGCCTGGAGAAGGCTGAGAGGGGATCTGATCAGTGTTTATAAATATCTAAACTGTGGGAGGCAACTGGACGAGGCCAAACTCTTTTCAGTGGTGGGTAGTGAGAGAACAAGGGGCAATGGCCAAAAACTGGAACACAGAAAGTTCAGCTCAAACATGAGGAAGAGCTTCTTCATGGTGAGGGTGACGGAGCACTGGAACAGGCTGCCCAGAGAGGGTGTGGAGTCTCCTTCTCTGGAGACATTCAAGACCCATCTGGATGCCTACCTGTGCAGCCTGGTGTAGGGCACCTGCTTTGGCAGGGGGGTTGGACTCAAATGATCTCTACAGGTCCCTTCCAAGCCCTACCAACCTGTGATTCTGTGTAACCAGCACAGGTGAAGCTAGTCACTGCCCTGGAGTGGAAGGGAGGGATGCACAGGCTTTTTAGAAATGAATCTCAGAAGCTGTGGGGGGGAAACACCCTCAGTGCATCTCTGAAGGCTTATCTTGTTAACACGGTGCATAACCCTCTCGCCTTGTCCTCTGGGTGTCCCACGATGTTTCCCAACCCCAACAGATTAAACTTGGTGCAGTGGCAAACCTGCACTGCAAACCAAGGGAAACTGAGGCACGTTGGGATGGTCTGCTTTGTCACAGCCACCCTGCGCGTCAAAGGCTATGCCGGAGGAGCGGAGCTTCAACACCTCCCACGCTGTTCCTCTTCCTTCATCCCTAGCCCAAGCCATCACGGAGATGCCACTTACAGACAGACCATTGCTATTTGTGAGGTTGTCTTTGAGGCTGCAAAAAGGTCATGGATTATGACAATGTTTTATGCACAACATCACTGTAAAGTCCTTTCTGGGAGCTCCGGAAGGCTGGTCTGAAACTCACAGGTTTTGTACATCCCTTAGTTGAAATTTTTGCAGCCACCTGAGTTGTTCTCCTCCCAGCATGAAGCTCTGTGGTTCAGTTTGCAGCTAACACCTCCACTGAAGGCTCGCACACCAGAAGCTATGGACCTTGCTATTTCGTGCCTCCACCAATCTGGCCCAGTTGTGCCACTCCACAAGCCCTTCCCTGCTCATGGCTCTGCGTTGTGCGGCCAGAGGGGTCTTGTGGACCCCAGCCCAGCACTGGGAGATGCAGCTGGACCGGTGCCATGACAGGGAGCGCTGCAGCTGCTTCTGACGGGGCCGCAAACCTTCTTGCAAGGTGGAAGACGGAGGAAGTGGTTTTGCCAGCCGGATGGGGATTTATGACTGCAGCGGCACTTTCCTCCTGCACTCTCCCCTCCTGTGCTCAGGCGGAATTAGTCAAGCCACGCTCACCCACTGCCAGGCCTTGTATGGATGAATTCACACATTAGAGAAGGATTTGTCTCCCTCCGCTCCCCCTCCGGCATCCTGCCCCCTCCAGCCGCCCCGCGGTTGTTTACAGAGGAGTACAGCCCCGCGCGCGAAGCCTCGCTCCGCGGCGCTCTCCAGCCGTGTGGTGTACCCCATGAGCTGGCTTGTGGCGTTTATTAGCAGGAGCAGAAAAGTGCTTGCCTCATCACAGAGAGCAGCTGGAGACAGAAAGGTTTTCAAAGGCATGTGACTGACCTCTACCTCGGCTGCCGGGGGCCTGGGTATTGCCGACTCAGTGGAATTTTTTTCTTCTTCTCCCCGTCTCTCTCTCCCTCTCTCGTTCCTTTCTGCAGTGTCCTGACCTTGTGAGGCCTTGGTCTCCCCCCTATCCATCTCCCAGCGTTCAGTCTCTCCTGTGAACTCATGCTGGGAGATTAATTGCCACTATCGCCCCTAATCCATCACACTTCCCAAAGATTGTTTTGACATCTAGTTAATTTTTGGCTGATGATTTATCAAATTCTTATTACCGTGCTCTGAAGGGGCTCATTTATTGTGTTGATTCATGGTAATGATAAAGGGGAACCTTTTTGAATTTTAACTACATTCCCTCATGTTCTTCCCAGCACAGCTAAAGAGGAAAAAGGGAAAAATTATAGCCAGGGACTCTTAATTCAGAGAGTAAAGGGGAGGGGAGGGGGGGGAAAAAACCCCTCTATCCTCCATTATTTGTTTGAGGGCCAAAAGTCCTAAAAGAGGTTAATATATATTAAGACATATTTTTAGAGTTCTGGTCTGGACTGTGTTTCAAGAGCATCCCCCCAAGGCTCTTTAAAACATTTATTGCCCTGTAATATTACCTAAATGTCTACTACCATTTTATTCAAATAGAAGTTAATGCTAAATGATGTCAGTCATGTACCAGTGGAAATGTAAAACATGTCTCACTGCCAGTCCATATGGCAATTCCAGCTTTTAAAAGTACACAGAGAATTTTCTGCAACCCTTTATGTCATTCCCCCATCTTTGTTCCCACCTATTTTTAATTTGCTGCGCAGTTTTTAATAAGCCCAGATGGCAAAGGAAACGCAGTAAATGGCCATTCTCCCTCTTTCTTTCCAGGCAGCTCGGGGAGTTAGAGCCCGTACGTGGAGGGGAAGAAACGTTAGCAGGGCGTACGTGTGGGTTCGTACGTGGTTTTGGGGAGGGGAGATGCACAGCTGTGGTGGTGGGCAGTGAGACAGTGTTAAGGAGCTGCGGTGAGCCCAGCGGGGTGGGTGCTAATGTGGGATTCACGCGGTTTAGGGCTGACGACAGACACAGAAAGAGTCACTTGAAAGATGCTTCGAGGAGCTGGCACACAGCCCCTTCCCCCTGCCCATGCAGGATCCTCCTGCCCGGCCCAGTTCAGGTGCTGGCTCTTCAGAAGAGGAAGGATGCTCTTGTGTTTAAAGCCCCGGGAGCCTGAGGCTTAGCTCCTGGTTCCACTCTGGCCTGGCCTTGTGACTGCGAGCAGAGACGTACGCTCCATGGGCTTTGGTTTCCTACTTCTGAACAGGAATAATAATAATAATCTTGCCTTTTACCCATCTGTCTTCACTATTAAGCCTGCAAGTTCTTTGGGGCGGAGACTGTCTCTTTGTAGAGACACGCTGGCTGACAACAGTCCTGGGCACTAGTCCAGGGTGGCTGAAACAATGAACGAGAGATAAGGGAAGGAGAAGCAAAATAGTAGGGAGAAAGCAAACAGCTCCTTTTTATCAATTCAGTTTTCAACTTTAGCAGATCATTTTATTTAACCTTTAGGGGCCCTGTAGAATTCATTACCAAAGCTCAGAATTCATCACAGAAGAAGCCGTGAGCATCCAGCCAAGGGCTGAAGGCAGGGAGATGGCTGCTGTCACGGGGCAGAGCAGGCTGCCCGGGCCCCGCGCCAGGCTCTGCCCCCCGTTTCCCAAGACAAAGCAGTTTAGAGCTCTTGGGTGTGTTGTTTTATCTCGGGCATCTTTCTCACCAACAAACGAATATAGTAGCGTCCATCAAAAAGTGGTATTGTTAGATGTGGAGATAGGACAAAGTGCCATACAAATACCCGGGTTTCTGGTTTCCTTAAAAGAAATTCCTGGAAGTTGCAAAAATTAAAAACAAACCCCAAACCAAACAAAAACCTCCCACGTTCTTCTGATGATCCGCACAGGGATCTTCCAGCAGCCGGGTCCCAGCAGTCCCCATGGAGCACCTGAATGGCCGGGTCCTGCCCCTGCTAGTCCTCTCCCGAGCTGATAAGGCATCCTGGGGTTCGGAGTAAAATTCCTGCAGGTTAGGCACTGCTGTGCCTGCAATAACCTTTCTAAGCAGAGAGGGGCCTCAGACCAGCGCTTTAACAGTCCTTCCCAGTCATCCTGAGAGAAAGCAAAACGTTGCTCCCGCTCTGCCCAGAGTCACGTTGTCCTTCCCTCCTCCTCCTTCTCCTCCGTCCTGGAGTGCCCGGAGCAAACCCAGCCCGGTTGGGTGCAGGTCAGCAGGAGCTCTGGCCCCCGTCGGCCTCGTGAGCTGTGCAGGTGGCTGTGCCGCATCGGCGGCGCGTGGGACAGCCCTGAACACCGGGCCTGGGGGCTGGGTTTGACTGCGGCACTCAAAAGCAAATCCGACCCATTTTAAAAATTCATGGTGGGGTTCTCTTTCAATCTGTTTCATTTTTTTTTTTAGGGCTGCTGCCTTTTATTGATTTTGATCCCACTCGCATATTTTACAGTTATTTGACATTTGGGGTGCTTCGGGTGTTCCACATTGCTTGCTCAGCATCCTCTGCCGGGAAGAGGAGGGTGGTGGCTGTGTCAGGAGGGGGAAGAACAGATGGAGGCAGAGTTGCTGAAGGGGGAGGTGGGGTCCAACGCAAAGCTGGAGGGGCTTAGTAAGGGGACTAGGCACCCGCTCTCTGAATCTTCTTCTCACGCAACAAGGAATCAGGCCTGCCACAAGATTGAAGGTGGCACTGGTTTGGGGGGCTTTGTTGTCCTAGGCTAAAACCTGCTGATGATCAGGAACTCTTTCAGCCCTTCCTAGCTCTGGGGACAGTTTCTGGCAGAGAGACCAGACGGGCACAGTGCAGCGATAACCACTGCTGCCATAACCTCCCGGGCCGGGGAGGCGTGCGGGTGCTCAGGGCCAGCAGTAACACAGCACCCCGCACGAAGCAGGGTCTGCCAGCCCTGGGAGCTTCAGCAAGGCTGCGACTTGCACCTTACGGGGGCCTTACTGTGCTCTCGGTAGCGCTTGTGTAAATCAAGAGTAACCCTGTCCAAACAGGAGCAGAACCCTGACTGGTGCCGAGCAGAACCCGTCCCGTAACAGGCAGTGCCACCGCAGCGCTGGGGTGAGCCTGAAGCAGGGCAGAAGCCTGCGATAGATTGTTCATTTACATCACGCCCTCTCCTTATCTTTTATTTTTCTTATTTTCTCTTCTTCTCCTCCCCTCTCTCCCCCTTCTTCCCTCCCCCTCGTACGCTGCGCCTCTCATTTTCCATCCCTTTAAATGAGGTCACCCTGACTGAATGAAGGACGCAGGGAGCGGGAGAGGTCACGCATTAGCACTGCTATAACTGCGCTGCTACTGAAACTAGGCAAGTCATCCATCACAGCCTCCACTACTCCATTAGGCCCCGCATGAAATATGCCCTGCTCTGAATCGCACGGCCATACATCTCCCAGTCTAGACACCTTCCTGTTGTGTGAAGATCAATGCCGCGCGGTCATGCATCATGTGTCATCCAGTAGCCCTCACTCTAATAATCGTGTCTATTCTCTAGTCTGCAGTATAAATTATGGGTACTGTGAAAGTACTATATTATTCAGCAACCTTGGTCACTAATGGATTATTGGTTTATTGGCTGATAATGTGAGCTCCTTTTTTGGCTGGATCCTACCTTTATTTATTTATCTTTTTTCAAGATTATTATTCTGAGTGATGACTGATTTGGATTCTTATCCAGCCTTGCAAAGCAATTATAATAATAAAGCCCTTTGACCATGGGCCTATTGCCCTGGCTCTTGGTTAATAGAGGTGGCTCTTGCTAAAATAAAAGTCAAATAGCTGCCTGTCTTTACCAGCTCAGTGTCCCCTTCCTGTCTCAGTTTGGCTGGTGAGCCCTTTTCCTGGGGCAGGGCCCCCAGCAAGGGACTGGCAGTAAAGACCCTGGGATCTTTGTGGGTGATACTGCAAGAAACCGGTTTCTGAAAGAGACGTAATGCCAAGAACCTTGACGGCCGCAGTGCTTCCCCCCAGCCCAGGCACATTCCCGTTTGGAGAATAAAAGCAACCCCTCGGGGTGAAGCCGAGGGTCCCACCAGCTCAGTGTCCCCTCCGACAGCAGCCCGCACGGGATGCTCGGGGAAGTCGTAGCGCAACGGGCAGCGTCGCAGTCACCCCTGCCAGCTCCTGGCAGTCAGCAGCCGCAACACGGAGGGGTTTTTCCCAGTTCTACCAGTAGCTTCTTACATTGCACCCGACCGTCCCCAGCATCGCGGCCAATTGCTCGGATGGCAGAGGAGGGAAAGGCAGATGGAGAGGGGCCGGTGAGGCCGCGGGCTGGGGCAGGGAGCGCGGGACGAGACCCGGCTGGCACGTGAGCAGTCGGCGCAGGCAGCCTTAATTGCCTGTAAAGAGTGCCGCGTGTTGCTGCGCCGTGCCTTCCTCACGTGTCAGCTGCTAATTTGTTGCTGTTTGTTTGTACATGACAGTAATGTGTTTACCTCATTAGGGGATGTCAAAGTTCCCCAAATCTGTAGCTGGGAGATTACGGATTTCCTTTGCTGACACGCGGAGGAAGCGCGGCAGACGAACGAGCGGGGGTTTTGGCAGTGGGACTAAAGGCAAGCAAAGCGGAAGAATGAGTTAACCCTTTGAGCACTTGGTCCATCAGAAAAAGCACCCCCTTCCCTGAGAAGGGTTCGCTGCTCTTTGTTCCCAAACCCTGAGCCTACGTGTCAAACGGCGGCCATCAAACACCCTTGGATACCACAGCGAGGGCCATGATGTAACACCTGTAAAACCTCTTAGAGCAAGGACATGAGAAAGAATGGGCGTACAAAGAGAGGGGGTTAGAAAACAGCCGCTATACATCACACTCGGCTGCTCGAACCACAACCAGGCCCGCACACAGCTCCTCATTGAGCCGTGTCTTCCCATTAATTATGATTAAACTACCCTACAGTTAGTCGCTCCTTCATTTGTAAAATGCTCCTGTTTTCCAACCAGTTCTAATCTTGGCTGTAATTATCCCACCGGTAGAGGAGTCACTCCAGAGAGCCTTTTCCCCTCTCCCTGCTGTACGTGAAGCTGCGCGGGATGTGCAGCTCTGTAGCTGCGTGCTGCGTTCCTACCGCTGGCAGGAGGTGCAGCTGGGCTTGCCCCCAGCCAGCACCCCGTTGCTGCAGGGGCTCGGGATCTTGGCGACCCTCCCCTATTCGGTGGCATTCATACCTATCTAATTTACAGGACCGCTCTGAGAATTAATTGGTTAATTTTTTGCAGATTGTTCTGAAAGTACTAGAGGCTACTGCTGCCTATGTTTTCTGCCAACGCATCACATTTACCACCTTCC
This sequence comes from Psophia crepitans, assembly GCA_013399095.1. NCBI lineage: Eukaryota > Metazoa > Chordata > Aves > Gruiformes > Psophiidae > Psophia > Psophia crepitans. The sequence continues at coordinate 191,286 of VWZZ01000865.1, read as the reverse complement.
ATGTGAATGAATTCCTAGGATGCTGTCCAAACTGACAAGAGGAGCAGGAAATGCCTCCTGTGAGGGCAGAAGGAAGGTGTTAGGAAATTAAAGGAGCAATTCAAGAGCTGCAGCTTTTTCTTTCACTGCAAGGGAAAGCAACAGTCGTGTCCCCCTCCCACATCCTCTGCTCTCCAGGATAAGCCAGGTCATGCTTTCTCAGGCCCCGGCGTGCTACGAAAGCCCAGCGTGCGCACCAGCGCCGATGAGGCTGTTCCCTTCCCGCAGAGTGGCTGCGGGCCCCCGGAGGGATGGAGCCGGGAGAAGGGTCTGCCTTCGCTCGGCTGGGGTCACTTGCAGCACATGCTGGGAACTCCTCAGCAGCTGGTATCTCTGACAGACAGAAGGACTATCTCAGGGAAGATCTCGGCAATCAGTTTGACGGGGGCGGCTGGTTCCACTTCCTATGAGACATAACTCCGGCACCACATTTGACTCTGCTGATCAGATAGGAGCTGCATTACAAGGCAATATTGTGGTTTCCCTTAATGTCCTGCCAAGCTACATTTATCTTCTTGTTCCTTCCCCACCCTCCCTGAGAAGCCCTGCCCAGGTCACAGCGTGGAGAGAAAGCCTTCCTTGTGAGGAGGAGGACGGAGCCCTAATGCAGAATCTGGGTTGATAAACATGTTTTATATTAGTCAGGAATGAGGCAGAATAACTTAATTAGAGGTACTCTAACCGGTTCGCTGTACGGAGGTCTTGACCTACAAGGGTGCACGTAAGAACACTAGAAGGCTGAAGCAGTGCTGGTAAAATTCTGGAAGGCCTCTGGCTGCTATTTCCAAAAACATCAAGAATGTGGCTAAAAAAAGGCATTCTTTTGAATACGTAAACCCGTAGCGAGGAGCAGGGCAGTGTGATTGAGGTGGTAGAGTGCTGTGTTTGAGCATTGGAACGACATTTTAATTCCAGCTCTGCTGACAGAGGGTTCTCCAGCAGCGCACAAGTGCGGGCTTGGGGTAGCTGAGTGGTGTAAGATGGAGCAGCACACCCTTAGGCTGAGCCTTGCTGGTGAAGGGTGGAAGGAGGGCTTCCATCAGCGTGTGGAACAGAGGAACGGCTGTGCTCGGGACGTGGGAAAGGTGCTGCCAGGAACAGCCCTCTGCAGGCAAAGGAGATGATGGGAATAGCTGAGTCTGTCTTTTTTTTCTCTTAAAATCAGTGAGGAATTGTAGCAATTTTTTCACGTGCCTAAGTACAGCTACAAAGGTCTGCTCACAGTCATCCTGAATCATCTCGGTGTAGAAGAGAAACTAAGTAAACAGCAACAGCCACATCAGACCCCGAGCAGCACCAGCCAAAAAATATTGCTGTGGCAGTTCCAAGTGCCATCAAGCATATGGCTAGCGAGGGCACTTTGTCATTTCTGCCTAGCAGGACTGAAATACTGTGCCGTCAGCTTCCATCTGCATCTCTGTCAATGGAGGAAGGCTTCCGTCATACAACCTCTGTAGGTACCGGGGAGAAAAGGTACCCATTTTCTCTAAAAATTGGTTAAAAAGCTGGGCTGTGATTTTGATCAAAGCACCGAGCTACAGTTAGTAACAGCAGGTTTGTAACGCACTTGCAGCCAGAAGGTGGTGTGACCATGGAGAGGGCTGAAGGATGACGTGCAGCCTTACGCTGGTTTTAATTATACATAAAATCAGGGACAAACACACACGTACATCTGGGTATGTGGAGGCACAACACACGCAGAGGCATCGTTAGCACTGGGTGCCTTTACCTAGCTGCACACATGCCTGATCGTCTCTGTCAGGCGTATTTGTGGGATGTGTCATCCCAGTACGGGTGGGGACGGAGAGGAGAGGGGAAGAAAGCTGAGAAGGGAAATGCATTGACACCTCCCAGCTTTCTTCTATCTGCTGCTCCAGAGCTCTTTCTCTTGAAGTTACTTCTTGCCACGGTGATATAGGGCTTGCAAGGCCCGTTGGGATCCTCTATCCACCCTCAGGAGGCCACAGTTGGAGGGTGAGAAAAGAAGGGGGGGAAACCCCAAAATTTCTATGCGTATCTTTCCATTCCCTTGATCCGTAGCCGAGGCCCTCCACCTGCAGAAATCCTCAACCATCACATTTCTACTGCTCTGGCCGATAACGAAGATAATTGTTTCATCCACTTTGTCAAGCTGAAATGAAAAGAGGGCAAAGCAAAATGATGCCATCATAAATCATCAGGCTGAGACAGCAAAAAAAGGACAAGATAGTGACTTCATTAAGGGTTATGTATTGTGTCATTAAGTTGGCAGGGGTCACCTTTCATGTCACACAGCAGCCCCATGATGCATTGCTGGCTCCTCTTTCCAATAAAATTAAACGTAGATGTAAAACTGATTAGGCCGTGTTTGCTTCAGCCCAAGGCAAGGGAACTGCGCGGGGAATAATTGATACAAGATCGCGACTGATTTGTAATGGCAGCGATTTCTCTTCCTGGTCATTTCTTTGCTGACCTTGCCCATTAAAATAAACCCAGCTGCCTTGAAAAGAGAGACGCTCGTTCCACCCCTTCCCTCCCCCTGCCCCAGCCTCCTGCCTGGAATTCATTTCCTCGCTTGCTTTCCTTGGGATTTCTCACTCGGTGTTACCGCGGGCTGTCGGCCGCACGCTGCCTCTGGCTTGGGGCAGGAACAGGGAGAGCCCTTTGCATCTTCTTGATGTCACTGGTGACACCACCCTCGTGTGAGGTCTTGGTTTTTCCCCCCGACGGATGGCAGACCGTTACCTGGCTCTAAGCCTCCCCTCCCTGTCCTGTGTCCTGCTGCAGGGCCGGCGATGCTCTCCCGAGACCGTGGGAGAGAGACAGCCCGCTGCGCAGGTCTGTCTGGGTTTCAGGGTGTTTTGTGGAAAGGTCTTTGTTAGGGCTACTGAAACATCTTCTAGACAGGACGGCGTTGGCTTCTGGAAGCCTGAAACGGGAGACCACGGATCTTCTGACAGCACCGAACCACAGCTCTGCACTGCCCTGCGGTCCCTCCTCGCTGCCCCCCGCGCTCCCCGTACGGCTCCGGAATTGGGGGCTTCCAGGTGGAGAGATAGGAGGGGAAATATGGGCTGCCGTAAATCCCTGCGGACCTCAGGGCCACCTACCCTCTGAGATCGGGGCGCCTGAGACACCCTTGCGCTGCGCAGCAAGAGCATGTAAACGTGCCGCCGCTGAAACCTCTGCGCAGCGTCCCAGCGGCACTGTCGTTCTGGAGAGACGCAGAGGCCAGCGCTGGCTCCATCGTGCCGCTGTTTGGCCCTCGGATGCCCTTTATTTCTCCTCTCCTTCTCCTGCAGCATCTCTCTAATAACGCGGGGCCCACAGCGGTGCTCTGTGTTTCAGAGGAGGCCTCCCTGGTGCACCATATATTACTTTGCCCGAGTTACCTCAGCAGATTTACACTCCCGCTGTTTACAGCGCTTTTCCCAGGTAAGGTTAGAGAATATGAGATCAGGCCAGGGGTGAAAGTGGAGGCAGCCCCCGGGATTTTAACTTCAGCTTGCACTTTCCTTCGGGGAGTTTGAGAGAGGAAAAATACGACGCTCACCCAAAACACAGCGCCAGATCTAGAAAAGTGTTCGATGTGGGTGGCTTTCAGAGGGATTATTTACCCACTTAGAGCTAAACATGTGTTTACACGATCTGATGGAGAGGAACTCTTACTTGCAACAACTGCGCCTCATTCTTGATGCCTTTTGGCCAAGACTTTCTTAAGTGACTGCTGGATTTGGGGCACTCCGCTTCAGAGAGACCCTGAAAGGGCCCGAGTGCCTGAGCACAGTCACTAAAGGCTGCTGGCAAACCGTGTGGCTGTGAAGATGCCTCAAGGTAGCTGGCTAAGTGAGGGGATTCCTCCCTCTGGCCACAAAGCACTCCTGGAATCCCAGCCCTGGTCCAGGATAAATCTCAGCTCGGCTGTGGGATGCTGCAGCCGCTCCGTATCACCCCAAGGAGCGACGCCGGGTGGGTCCGGCTGAGGACCTGACCCACAGCGCAGATATGTGTTGGAGCTTCCGAAGAGCTGGGCCTCTACAGGCACCTCCGAGACGAGCCCCGGCAGGGTTTCAAAGTTCTCCCTGCTCTTGTTTCCTTCACACTCAAGCAGGGCAGGGAACTTCACAGCTATCAGGCAACGGGATTGATTGAACTGAGCGCTCGCAATAATGGCGCTGGAAGAAGGCAGAGTAAATAACGAACGTTGGATCCCCTTTGCAATGAAAAACTATTAGAGAGACAGAACCAGTAAAACAAACACAATTCCATGTGTCAATCCAAGACGTATGGACTAAAAATACATAGAGGGAGAGAGCAAGCGTGCACAAGAGAACGCAAAAGCCTTATAAATGGCGAAGTGAAAAACTCTCATTTCCATGCAATAACTAACACGATGTGGAACAAAGGAGCTGAGACCTTCTCGCCATAAACAACTGACGAAAATATAAACATTTTCTGGGGCGCAGATGGCTGATGCTTTGGTTTTATTTTTCTTTTCTATACATTTGACAGCTAAATTCAGTCATTTGTGAACAACGTGGCCATAAAAATGAGTAATACTGATTGGAGGTATCTTACTTTTGTTTTAATGGGCTCTAGAGTGATTCTGAGGAGCTGCTGCAACCCTTGGGGGGAGAGGGGGTAAGATGCTACGGCCAGCGCCTCGGCTGCTGTTCTGCAGCCCCACCGCAGCAGAATTACACCCGCTCTCGCCGGCGGTGCGCTGGGCCTGGAGCTTTTCTGCAGTACTGGCTCCAAACTCCAAATTAATGCTGTCCTCAGCTGCACTGTTTCAAATTTGATTGCAAAACCCTGTTGCTGACACAGACAGCTATCAGCGTAACATTACCCAGGACAGGCGGAGGGGTGGGCTCTCCGAGATTCTATCGGCTTTTCAACTTTTTTCCCTCGTTAATTATTTCAGCTATGTCAAACTTGAGCGGAGGATTTTTTCAGCAACGAGAAAGAGTTAGGCATTCCTTGCCAAGCTTAATTATTTGTATAAAACTCTTGCTGAGAGATTTTCAGAGGGGTAAAACTACATCTGCAGGGAGAAACACTGCCAGCAACTGGAAGGGGCTCCAGCCGTCTCTGCAACAGGGTTTCAGTCTATTTTCATCCACAGATTCACTATAAAATCTGTGTGAATCCAACAAATTCCCTGTACTTCACTTTACCTTCCTGTAAAAGATACTTTACCTATGTGAGCTGCTTTGAGATCCTCAGATTAAGGAAGCACGAGGCGATACTGATTGTTTTCAGAGCTTTTACACACCCATCGAAAGGATGGGGGGCGTGTGGGGGTGTTTTCAAATGTGCCTTGTTATTGTTAAGGGTACTAATTTGGGATAGAGAGGAGCTGAGTGGCAACAGCAACATGGGATCTAAATATAGAGAACATATAACAAATACAAGCTCCATTCTCGGCAATGTAAATTTTAATGAGATTATGTATAATCCTTCTATTGACACTTCTGCCAGGGTAGCAGAAAAGAACGAGGTTTGTTCTGTCTCCATCTCCCTTATAACTGAGTGTTTTGGCCTCACGTTTAGGAATCTCCCTGAAATCACCTGGCCAAAGATCGCTGTGGCTGAAGGAGAATGCATCCTGACTTTGCCGGGTACTGAAGGATTAGTTGGCTTGGAACTCGGTTAGGGACACATCCTAAAATACACAGGCCAGTGCTGCACCTCAGCTATTGGGTGACGTGGTATTAGATGATATTTCAAACTGAAGCTGCCTCTGGCAGTGAGATTTACCAGGCTGGAAAACTGAGTAAAGCACCACGAGCAGGAGCTTCAGCTGCCTTGCTGAAGATGGAAATCAACTGCGTTGCAAAAAGGGCAGGGAAAAACCCCAACCACGTAGCGTCAAAAGTCCTGTTCTGGGGGCTTGGGCTGCTCCCGGGCTCAAGCCAGGGATCTGTACTAGGATCTGTACCCTCCCTCTGAGTGTGCAAAACCACCACGCGCCAAACTCCGTGGCTTCCCAGCGGTGAGACCCCGACCCACACCCTGGGGTCCTTTCCCCCGGCCCCCCCAGGGCGTTGCGCGGTCCTTGCAGAAACGCTCCCTGCCACTGAGTAAGTGCTCCTTTGACTGAGCCAAGCACATCGATGCACAGAATTATGTTCCATCCCCACCTCTGACCTCCCAGCATTTAGAAAAGACATCTTCATAGATGAATACAAGCCCGGAGGGAGGCCAGGAGTGGTGAGAAAGAGCAAACTACATTTCTGCCACGCTCTCAGCAGTGTTCTCGCCGCCGTCTCTCCTGGCGGTCGTACTCTTTTACTGCCATTTGTAGCAGAGTCAGGACGAGAAAAAATGGGGGGCTTATTAAGTAGTTCAAATGTTAAGGTAACATTATGTGCCACAGGACATTCTGCAGGGTAGTGAGGACGAGGTGTTATTCAAGCGGTAGCCAGAGATGGCTTTGGTGAGTTCAGCTACTGCCTTTTTCCATGGGCCTGTAAGATCCAGGTCTCTGTGGCTCGGGAGAGGCTTTTGCACCAGGGCTTTTCTGCCACCCTTCCCTGAATAGGTGAAAGAAAAGACAAACACTCCACTCCTGGGGCCTGGTAAGGCTTGCCCAGCCCAGAAAAGCTGACAGCTCCTCTTCTCTGCCTCTTTGGGATGTGAGAATCTTCAGGTGCTGTGACATGATGTGATGTGACAGCTCCGCCAGCAGCACGTTCCTCTCGGTTACTGCCCAGCCGTAACCCAACTGCAGTTAGAAAAGCGTCTCCAGCAGCCCCTGCTCCCCAGCTGGGCTGCACTGCGGACGTCCCCCCCCCATCTCATCGTACCCCTTCTCCACCCGGCCCTTACAGGACGTTTCGAAGTGACAGTCTCCGCTGAAGATGCCCTTTCTGCAAGCGGCGTGGCCCCTGGCTGCACGCTGCCGACAGCAGCTGCGTGCTCAGCGCGCCCCGGCTGCCTTCCCACCCCCCTCCTTTCCTGCTTTTTCCCTCACACTCGCTGCAAATTGTTGTTTTCCTGCACTGTGCTCTGCCGGGGCTGAGTCGCTGGTTTGTGGGGTGGGGCTGGGGCTTGGCGAGTGTCCCCTGTCCCCTGCCCATCCCCAGCTGGGGACCCCAAGGGCCAGCCTGGCAACCTGTGCAGCGAGCTGCCTGGGCTTGGTGGTGCAATGCTCGTGCACGGGGCAGGGGTGGGGGGGGTGCCAACAGTTATTAGAATCTGCAGGGTATTTAAAGGTGCCAGGGAGCACTAGGCACCAGCTTATCAAAAGCAGGAGGGGAAGATTAAATGATCCCTGCTCCCCACGCCAGGAGATAGATATCCCCACGGAGAGGTCCTCTGGATGCCACAACTCCTCCATTTACTTCTCCCCAGTTCATGCCACAGAGTCAGGATGGTGAGCTCTGATCCCGGAGTGATTTTTCTTAATGTCTTTATATAGATGAGTTAACTCAAAACCTTTCCAACATAAGCATGTTTTTCTGTTCCTTCATCCTGACCTTGGCATTTTCTTTCTCCACTCCAAGTTCTCTGCTGTCCTCTGGCCAGCTTTGCCTCTCATTTGTCAATGTTATTATTGAATTTTCAAATGCCAGTAGTGCACATAAATCAATGGCTGGCTTCTCCCCAGTGGCATATCCCTGCCACATGTGGTCATTCATTTTTTTTAATAAGTCCTCCTCTCCTTTCACCCATTTATAAAAATGCATCTTGTTCGCCTGCTGCCGTCCATCATTCGGTGAGTCCAGCTATTTGTTGCCCCTGAGTGCTTATTCATCAACGTTTTCAAAAGCAAAATCACTCTTCGCCTCCTGCTCTTATTGTGCCATCAATCTCGACGGGGGATCAATAAACCTCGCTTTTGCAATTTTTCCCCCCATCGTCCTGTGCTAGCTTTCCCAAAGCCTAGCCTTTGTATTTACATTTTTAACTGATCATCAGAAGTAGGACAATGACAGTGTCGACGAGCAGGACACTTTCATTTGCTCCCAGTGTGGCAATAACTGGCCCAGCATCACTCATCTCACTTGGGGACCCCAAGAATTGAATACTCGTCCCTTTCTCTCTTTGTTTTGGCCCCAGGAGTTGTAAATGGGGAGAAGATGACCCCTGGCCACACAGTTCTTGCAGACATTAGCCCTGGGGACTAGAACTGGGTGAATATTTTTCTTCTAAACATCATTTGAATGAAAAATAGCTTTTCACTGAGAACTGAAATTTCCATTGAAAAGTCTTTTTTGTTGTTGTTTTCCAATAACAACAAACAAAGCTAAAAAACTCTTTTTTAAAAAGTTTCCCCTTTCAAATATACACTTAAAAGGCTGACATTTATTTTTGAAACTGTTTCCAAGAAAACAGACCATTTTATTTTTTGACCAGGGATGTTTTCCAAAGCTGAGTATTTTCACTACTTTTGAACAAGCTAAATGTTGCAGTTATCAGTTTTATCTTTTCATTGAAATTTTAAAAAAAAATAAAACAAACCAAACCTCTGAAGCTGAAAAGACTTCCAGCAGAGCTGATCAGCTTCTAAAATTTTCCAAGCAGTCCTGCGCAAATAACGGGTCTTTCTGACTTGCCACAATCATAACAACCCATATCAAGCAGGTAAGGACTTAGGGTTCAGGGTCAGGCACCACAGAGTGGTCGAGGTTGGAAGGCACCCTTGGAGGTCACCTTGTCCCCCCCCAGCTCAAGCAGGGCCACCCAGAGCTCCGGACCGTGTCCAGGTGGCTTCTGTGTTTTTGCATATTCCCAAGGATGGAGACTCCCCAACATCTCTGGGCAACCTGGGCCAGTGCGTGTACACCCTCACACTAAAAAAGTGATTCATGATGTTCAGACGGTGCCTCCTGTGTTTCAGTTGGTGCCCATTGCCTCTCGTCCTGGCACTGGAAAGAACCTGGCTCTGTCTCCTTCCACCCTTCTTTCAGATACATAGATGTTCATGAGATTTCCCCCAAGCCTTCTCTTCCAGCTCTCTCAGCCTTTACTCACCCGTGAGATGCTCCAGTCCCCTCATCAGCTTCATGGCCCTTTTTTGGACTCTCTTGTCTCTCTTGTTCCGAGGAGCCCAGTGCTGGACCCAGCACTCCAGGCATGGCCTCAGCAGCGCTGAGCAGAAGGGAAGGATCACCTCCCTCAAGCAGCCGGCAGTGCTTTGCCTTTGTGGCAAGAGCATGTGGCTGGCTCATCGCTGGCTCACCTTGGTGTCCCCAGGACCCCCAGGTCCTTTCCTGCCAAGCTGCTTTCCAGCCTGGTGCCCCCAGCGTATCCTGGTGCACGGGGTTGTTCCTCCCTGGGTGCAGGACTTTGCATTTCCAGCCCATTTCTTTCTGGGGCAGGGTAGGCTGGCCTCGTTAACCCTTCCCTAATGAGATGGGAGAAGTGCCTGCCCCAAAGTTTTCCAACAGCAGAACCTGAGTGAAGGAGAGAGGCAGCAGATGGAAGCACGTGCCAAGGCAATAAATTCAGGCCGCAATCACTAACATTTTGTGGTTTGACACTTAATTGATTAACTAATTTGAGGCAACAAGATTTAGTGTAGCTGTAGATTAGTGTCGAAGGGATAATTACGGCTAAGCTCCCATTTCCAAACAGTGTGTCAGCTGCAGTTTCGAGCCGGCAGGACCAGCGTTAAGGCTCTCCTCTTGCAGCCGATAGCAAAGGTTCCTGGAAGAGGTCCTCTACGGCTCGGCACCCGGGGATTGCAATGGAAAGGTCAAGCACTGACTTATCAGCATAGACAAAATCCCTTCCTATAATGTATGTGTTTATTCTCAAATTAAATATATTAATGTATTATTTGTTCTTAAAATGTCATTCAATAGATAGTAGGCTTAGGTTTCCTGGCAGACCTTTGAAGCTTAAAGAGTAATGTAATAATAGTACATTAATCCATAAGCTACACAGTCTTCTCCCAGCAGACCCCAAACTCCAGAACTGGCTCTGAAGCACTGAATTTGCTGCATCTGTTTCTAGGAATTTCTGTCTAACAATAGTGGACTTGTTGGAGTCTGCTCTGCCAGTTCCAGCATGAAACGCCGCTTTTCTCCCACCCATCTGTTCAGCATTAACATTTGGGCACCTGTACATGGTGTTTCGGGGGGCAGAGGCAGGTGGCCGCTCCTCTAACGATGCGCATCTCTGTCCTGCTAACACAGGGGTGGGCTAGAGACACCAAATCCTGTTCTCCGTGTCCCTGCTGAGAGTAGGTCTTTGGAGCCAAAGTTTGGTTTGGGCCAAGCCCCAGTTTAAGCTAAAGGAAACGCTACATTTGGACTTTTCCCCAGGCTGAATTCTTGGCACAAGCAAACCATCTCTTGGAAAGAAAAAAAAAAGAAAAAAAAGTCTTGAAAGAATGTCTCCATCTTTTTCTCCAAATCATCCATCCATCTATCTGTTTGTCTGTCTAGAGATGATAGCTTGATAGCTATCTAAATGCCAAACCTGATGTTTTGGAGAGCTTGGAATCCATCTCTGAACTGCACTGATTTTAATTCTGTAACTCTTAATACTTGATTGACAAATGCAGCTAAACAATCCATCACAGTTGCCTTATCTAAAAAACGTAACCTTTTTTCTGTTTATGGAACATGCACATGTGGAACATGTTTTTCTTTTACTGTCTATTTATTCCAGTTTATTCAGCGCACTTGTATTTTTTAATTTTGTACTGGTTTTGCTGGCTCTTCTCACCTTCACATGACATACCCTTCACCTCTGATTCCTGGAAAATCTGGGTTGCTTGCGAACAAGCTGTTTGAGAAAAGAGACAAGAGAAGTAGCCCAGCTGAAGGAAAGGTTGCCCTTTCTGCCCGTATCTCCCCGAACATCAGAGACTGCACATGGAGCTGGGCACTAACCACCTCTGCCTTCGAATCCTGCGTTCAGCCGCGGCACCAGGGATGGAGAGACCGAGCGCTAGCTCCCGTGTCCTCGGGAGGGATCGCAGCATTTTATATTTATGCCGTGTGGACCGTCTGGGTTTGGGCTGTGACTGGAGCTTCTAGGTGCTGCCAAAGTGACAGCAATAATATTTACACTTCTCTTCTACTGTTTTAAGATAAATGTGAATTTTCTGCTGTTTCAAGCAACCTTGGTGGGCTGCCAACCCTGCAAGAATATCCAACAAAAATTGATGCGGAGATACGCTCGCCACTGTGGATGCAATTATTAAATTACAGTTATTGCTATAATGATAGTAAAAGTAATGTTTGTTAATTGCTAAGGCAAATTAACAGCTTTTGCAATTTCACATTTGGGGAGAAGCTTAACAGGCTGGTGATGCTGAAAGAGTTAACGGCACCAGAGGGAGCTGAGCTGGGAAGGATCCATGCAATTTCACTCTGCTGCAACCCCATTTCCATCCCAACCCCACCCAGAACAACTCCTCTGCTCTTCCGAGGAGAGCCTCAGCTCCGCTTGCCAACGGCAAATACGAAAATAAATAACTGCATAAATGAGTGAGTTTGGCAGGAGGGAAATTCCTCCCCCCTCAGCTTCCCAGAACTTCCCTTCCCTTTCCTTCCCATCCTGCTGGCGAGGCAGCGATGGCCCAGCCCCGCGTGGCAGATAAGTGCCTCCCTGGCTGTTGGCTCCGCACAAGGGACATGGCAACGTGGCACCGTTCCCCTCCGGGAGCAGGGGAGGATTTCCTGGTGTGACCCTGGCTCACGGAGCCATAAAGGTCACTGAGGGAACATGCTGGGATCCTTCTCTTCAGCTCTTGTAATGGTATTAGCAATGACTGTTTCTTACTCAATCATACTCCCAAAGGATTTTCAATAAACTTTTTATGTGCCATAACTGTTACATTAAATAAAGCTGAAAGTATTGAGTAAACTGACTGTAAATCACTTTAGATGCCTTGGAATTACATTAAGTGTGAGAATTATGGATCTTTTGCTGCTCGCAGAAACAGAGAGACGACAGAGCCAGAAATTTTTATGCTGCCAACCCTTCTGAAGGTTTTTTTAATTATTTTTTTACGCCATACAACAGGCTTCTCCTCCTGTAAATGGCTTGTTCAGGGACATGTTGGGACCGAGTACCATCCCTGTGGTGTAGGATCCTATGGTGCTGGTGGATATTTTCCTTTCCTATCAAGCTGGGTTGGTTTTCTCAGCCTGGAAGCTGTAATTAAATGCTGGGGTAGGGTTACTGTTAGCAGAGCTGAACAGGCTGCGAGTTTTATTGCATCAAGAGTGATTTTCTGTTGGTAGCCTGACAGCCAATACTTCATCAATACAAATATATATTTTGATATAAATAAATGCTGAGGAAAGATCTTCTGTCACTGCTCTTTAGGCACCCCAGAGTTACCTTAAATGTATGTTACATTTAATACCCTATGGAGAGACACACAATTTAATAAAGGCAGCCACAAGTGCCCTGTGCTACGGAATAAATGAACTTCTCTCTTCCTCATGTTTTCCCCCCTCACACGATGTCCCTCTGATGTTTCACAGTTGGTGGCTGGGACCTCAAACGAGCTCTGGAACACGCACCGGATGCCTTGGAGCAGAGGCGGAGCAGGAGAGGGAGAATGGTCAGCCAGGTCCCAGCAGCTTCTCCATGGCCTGACCTGGATCTTTCCAGCTGGGTACGTCCTGCCATCGAGAGACACTGGCCGTAGTCTCTGAAGGTGAGAAGACCGGCCCTGACATCCCTCCAGGGCAAGGAGACTTCTCCACTGCCCTCTTGGTTGGACACCAGTGGATGTGTGACGAGGACGTGTAGGAAAGCAGACCCCTCGGAGCTTTGCTCTGCCAGCCCAGACTGCATCAAGTGTGGCGAGCAAAAGGCAAGACATCTGCCCAGAGCAGTGCTAGCACCAAATGAGTTTGGTGACAGCAAACACAACTCATCTGGTGATAAACACAGGCAGGAGAAAGCCGGCTGGACAGTGAACTTGACAGAGGCTGGACCCGAGAACCTGAAACCTCTCTACCGTAATGATATTGCATTTAGGGATGGGGACCAGGGGAAAGCTCTGGAATTCTGCAGGTCTTCCACATTTTAACCTGAGCTTTCCTTTCCCTCACCTGCATCTGTGCCCATTGCTAGGGCTGGTAGTGAGGATGTAAATACGAACCCAGGGGCTCAGGTTGAGTCAAGGAAGAAGTCCTTTTCCTAGCTGGGGACCCATGGTATGCCAGATAAGAGCAGGTTTATGCTTGAGGGCCTGAATCCAAGATATCCTAGCTCCCCAGAACGAGTGGGCTGGAAGTCTCTTGTTGTAACCTCCTCTCCTCATCCAGCAGTATGGCAGGGGGTTGAGACGTTCCGCTTTCAAGCTCAAAGCAATCAGGCAAGGCTCATAGGTCCTCACCCCCCACCTCCCAAAGTCAGAGGAGGGCTCAGCCCGGCAGTAACAGTGACAGCTCCAGCTTATCCCAAACAGGCCGGGAAGAACGTCCCTTGTTACCTGTGGGAAGTGGAGGGCAGCGGTGGGTGAGATTTGGGGTTTCTGTGTTCTCACCCCTGCTGCGCCAGGAGTCCTTCCCCCCAGCTGAAACCAGGCGAGCGGCAGCCTGGACCATGGAACGTGCTGGAGAGGGATGAACGCCCGGCTGGAAACGCGGCTCCACGCTCCTCGCAGGCGCATGGCAAATCAGAGACTCCTGCACGCCAACATCCTGATGAGGAAATAGAAAAAGGCTCCCAGTGGGAAAACCTTCTGTTTTGCTGATCTTGTAAATCAGCTGAATTCAGCATGTCACAAGCACGTCTTACAACGCACAAGACAATGCCCAGATTTTTGTAGTGCAAAAGCATATTAACCTTTGTGTACTCTTGCCGGGTTTCGACAAAAGATGTCTGTTAGGAACTGCAGGGCTCATTGTAATTGCTTGCCATGTGGGTAAATGATCCGGAGCTGTGTGAAGATAAGAAGAAATTGCTAAAGGCAAATCACCTGGATTTTATTATGCTTGCCCTAAAAATAATTAGCATGGCCTATGAAATCATACTGTGAGGGGGGGTTGTTTTAGCAGGAAGCTGTAACCTATATATTGTAGCTTGCTTTCTGGAGACCTGATCTTTGTAGTTGTGTTGATGTGCCTTTTTCTTTTTTTATTTTATTTTTCAACTACAGTGAAAGACAAATGAACAAGCTCCTACTGCTCTGAGTAGCAACAAGGGGACTGGTTGCCAGCCTGTAAAATCTGGTATTGTCCCTCCTGGAGTCAGAGCTTGACCTTAAGACAATTCCTGCAGTTTCTCCGAGGGAACGTGTCCCTGTGCTGCTGCAGAAGCCTGTTTGCCACAGGTAACGCTTTTTCTTGGGATTATGGGTTGTATGTTTGCCACCAGGCATAAAAATCCACCATCTCTTCTGAGAAGAAACAGCTTTGTGTGAGAGCAAAATGGTGGGTTTTTCCATTTGCTGTATCTGTCTGGGACCACAATAATATCAAGGTCAGAACAGAAAACAGGAAATAAAACAGCAACTGCATATAAAATTACAGGCTTGCTGGTTTAAGTGCTAGCTACCACAGTTTGGTGTGAGTTGCAGGTGATCAGAACCTCTGAGAAGCATTTGTGCACATACACTATTGGCAACGCCAAGCATTAAAAGGCCTGAGTCAGCTTTCTTAAAATCATGTGTTTTGACTTAAATGATGAGATCCTACAGAAACAGTTATATGGGGGCTGTGTTTGCCTGAAGCCTTTACGGATCTTTCAAGCTTTGTTCCGCTGGTTTCTTTCTCTGTGACAGTCCTCAGTTTATTTTTACCTGCATGCACTGAAGGTGTCTGGCCGCAGGTGAGAGGCTGCAGAGACCCTTCCGTGTGTCCAGTGCTCCCCGGGCCCAGAACTTCCCCCAAGAAGGGAGAGAGGCTCCTCCGCAGCCTGCTTGGGCTTTCTTGCATCATCCTTGGGGAAATAAAACCTCTCCCACCATGGGCAGCATGTACCTGGGAAGCAACTGCCCTAACTTCAACATCCAAGCTGGGTGGTGAGCATCTCCTAGCGTGCCATGCATCCAGTGCAGAGAAACTTCAAACTACACAAAACCAGTATGAAACCCTCTGTTCACCCCCTTCAGAGTGCTAAGTGGGGCTTCTGGTGGCAAGTGGCTCAAGGATTAGCACTGCTCCGTCCGACCACCTATATCTGATCTGTACTGATTCCTTAGCTCCTCCGCAGCCTCACAGTTTATTTCTCCAGCGCAGTTTCATTGCCTTGTGTTTGCTGTAATCCTTGCATAATCTTGGGAAGATGGTTTTCCATAGCTAGGCTGATAATCTGTGTAGTTTTGCCATGCCCAGCGTCCGTGGAGAAGAAGGGAAGAAGGGCTACTGCCTTAGAAAAGCTGATTCACAAACGTTCTGGCATAGCCCTTGTTGCAGGCTGAGTGTTTAAACACAGACCTTTTGTGTGCTTAAGCAGCTTTCCCAGCCAAAAAGTGATAATGCTCAGAGCATCTCCCAGGTCCCGGGAACTGCAGCCTTTTATTTCTTTCTGATAACAATGCGTGGATGTTAATGCTGGTCTTCCCTTTTGGTAATGCAGTTGAAGGCTGGATTGTCCAAATACTGTTCCTCGCTTGGTTCTTCATAGCATTCAAGGTGAAGGAAATGAAAAACCACATTGAGGTGTTCTTTCAGCGGCTCTCCACTAAAGCATTTAGTGGTTTCCACCCTGGGCTGTTAATACTGCTTTGCAATGTGACAACCGCTTCTCGCTTTGCTGTATTTACTTTTGTTCAGTGGTGGCAGGGAGTACCGGGCTGGCCGTCAGGCAGCGCGAACTCCTTCCTGGGCGTGAATTCATCCCCACAGCAAAAGCAAACGCGAGGTTTAGGGGTCTGCTTACTGGTTCTGGAGGGCTCAAGTGAGAGCTGTGTGGTGCCTGAGCCTCGTGTGGACTTTACCCAGTCTAAGGGTTGCATGGGGCACCGATCCAATGCGGAGTGATGGGAGCCTCAGAGGAAATACATATTTTAGGGCGGGGTAAGCTCTGGGTGATGTTCCTGTGCCAGCGGCACATGGTCAGAGGGCTGTGTTTTCCTCCGGGAAGCTATCCAGGTGCTGTGCACCTCACTCCTGCATCCAAGGACCTTAGTACCTCCTTATTGAAGCTTTGGTGCCTCGATGGCAGCTGTAAATGTCAGCGGTTGCTGCTCTGCTTTTGGGGAGGAACAGGCTGATTCCAGTGGGGTGAGGTGGTGGATTGTGACAGTGAGGATACTCATGTATCCTCTCACTTATTCCCATTGAATTTGGGTGAGCTATGTGCAATTCCTGGTCTGGGCCCCTGTCTGCAGCCAGCAGCTGGCTTGCCGAGGTAGGTGGGACATGGCTGGTGGCTCCTGGCCATCGGCAACAGCCTTCCTGCAGGCTCAGAAGGGGTGGCCTCCCTTCCCCAGGTGTAGGCACCTTGTCAGCACTGTGCTGTGACCACAGGACTCCAAATGGCACGTTTTTAGATATTCTTTGCTGAGCTGGATCAGGGATTTGTAACAGCCGTCTGGCTGCCTGCACGGGCTGTGCAGATGTGCTGTGAACTCCTGGGGACATTGAGGCAAAAAACTTCTAAATGTCTGGCCGTTCATAAGCGTTTTGAGTCTCTCCTCACATCAGGGTCAGTTCTGACCCACCTATAATTGTTACTGCCACCCCCTCCCCCCCAACCAACCCCCCCTGCGGATCCATGCGAGAGGGGTTCGTCTCTCGGGCTGTTTCCTACTGGCAGCGCTCTCAGGCTTGAGGATGGGTTAAGGAAGGGGAGATGAATCCATCTTTTCTTCTTCAAAACAAAGTCAAATCATTTTTATTTGGTTGTTCCTCATTGTATATTTAATTTGTAGTTAATCAGAAGCTACCATTCTGAGCTTGCAGCAACCAGTAAACAGACTTTCTTTTGAAATGGCTGCTCCTCCGTCTGTCCCCACCAGGGTGTTTCCCATGCACCAGACACGAGAATCTCTACCTGAATTTTTAAAAAAAATCCATCCCGTTGGAAAGGCGGCCACTGCAGACAGCTTCTTCCTAGGAATCCTTCTGTTTGCTTTGTCCAGCCGCTTTCTGAGCTTCCTTTTAAAGGCCAGGGAGAGTCATAAAGACCCTTTTCCCCATTATTACACAGTAAAACAATAGGTTCCTTTCTGCATTCACTTCAGCTGGGTTTATTAGACTAATTTTTAAATTCCTGTAGCAATTAGTCCTTACAACAGTATTCACTAGAAAACCAGAAATATGCTACTCTGTAATTTGGTTTGCATTTAAAATACACAAAGCCTACTGAACACATGGGGGAAGAAGCAGGGAGCAACCCACAAGGCATGACCACGGGCTGCTGGTTTACATTTGCTGCATCCCCGGGTAACCTGAAATATTGCCTCTGCCTGGGTCTGGAGCAGAACTCGCTCTTCAGATTTTGTCGGGTAGCAGAGACTCTGATAAACACCTGATCTGATGATTTGACCTTAAAACCCCACTCTAGTTCTACAAAATCAGGCCAGAACCTCTTAAGGATCCAAACTTTCCTGATAGTCAGTGGTGCATCTTGTGCTTCAAAAGGTGATTCAAAGACCCCTTAGTCAGAGCACCCAACATCCTGAGGTGCCTCTAAGGGAGCTGCTCCCTCAGAAATGCTGCTCCCTCCGAGTTTCAGAGACCCAGTAAGAATCAACAGACTGAAATAAAAATGGGCCTGAACCCAGACCCAAACTCCCCAGCTCAGGTTCAATGCTATAATAGGAAAAAGAAAACCAGCAACCTCTTGTCTGCTGAGCTTCTGACCATCCATTGCTAGGCTTTTCGCAGCGGAAGCTCAGTGTTGTTACTCTTTTCCTCAGAGGGATGACTGTGCCTTAACCCAGCATCCCCTCCTCCATCCAGTACCAGCCCAAGCGCCATTTGTGGCACAGAGCTGGGGCGTTTGGGAGATGTAACTTTCAGCACAGAGACAAAGACTGACTGGGAGCTGGTAGGCTTTCTCTGACTCAAGTTCCCCCATGCTAGTCAGTGCCTCTCTGAGCTCCAAAGCTTCGGAAACAACGCAGGCTAGAAACTACCAGGGGAATCCCTTTCCCTGCTGACCGTGGGTTTTTCTGCAGTAAAACATTGTAAGAAAGGCATTGAATTACACAAACTGCAACAGTGCTTGGTCCTTACAGTCCTCGGTGACTTGGAGGCACTGAAGACAATGTGATGTAGCCGTATAGTAGTTTCCACACTCTGGACTTGTATTATTAAACCCCAGAATAAATACTCATTTCAAACCCACATCATTTGTCAGCTGTTGAGTTATGGCTGCTTTGGTAACTTAGCACCCTCTCCTTCTGCCAAGTTCCCATGCTCTTTGTTTTGGATATGTGTAATTTTGTGTGTTTGGACTTAAATAACTTGTGCTGTTTCTCCCCGATTCCCCCTGTGCTGGAACCTGCCAGACCCCTTCTGGGGAGGAACAAAGGCAGAGGCACTTCCAAACAGGCTGAAAAGGATGGGGGGGGGGAGGACTGTGTTCTCAAGACACATTGTTCATTCTTTTAAGGAATTGGGAAGTCATGCAGAAATTGAATCAACTTTGCTGTTACCTTTGGTCATAGATCTTGAAAATGTCTCTTTCCCATGAAATCCCAGTGGCTTTCTGGAGCTGTGCAGCCACAGGCCCTGTTTGCAAAGCTGTGGACCGAAGGGGTGGCTGGATGCTGGAGGGCTGTATGAAACCTCTGCAATGTGTTATGCATCCGATTCCCATTTAAAAATAGTTCACGCTGGGTGCCCCCATCACCTAGACGCTTTCTTAAAATCCCTCTACAAGCCTCTAAGTCCTGAATGCCAGTGTCTATCCAGACCGGTTTTGCATGCGTGAGTTTGGCAACATCACTTAAACAAGTTCATTGTATAAATGGATGCAAAAAGAAAAAAGGCCCAAAAGACTTTAGCATTCTGTCAGTGCTCAAGGCAGGTCTCCAGGAGCCTGCACTAGATCCTGAGCTAGCATAAATCAGCATAGTTCAGCAGGCTCTACCTGAAGCTCTGCTGGCTGATGCCAGGGGAGACCTAAAATGATGTCTTTTGTGCTTAGAGCAGGGGCTGGAAGGGCTGGATGAGAAGCGATTTCCCTGATGCCTTTTGAGACGGCTGTGGTTTGTCTCACAAGTGGAATGAGTTTGGCATGTCTTAACGACCATTCATCAGCTCCTAAACACATGACAGAAAGGTCACGGACGTGCCCAGATAACAAGGGACCCTGTGAATTAGAAGTAAGAAATAACATCATTTAGGGCTGGCTGGAGGTTTAAATGTTTCAAAATCAGACTTGGGGAAAAGTAGAAGTGATATTTCCTTTTGACCTTTTAGAAACACTGTGAAAGACTCCAGACTGCGCAGAGCCTGGAAGTAAGGGCCTTGGGGGCTCCTTGTGCTGACAGAGCCCGGTCTAGGGCTGTCCTCTTGCCGAGAGACCTCGAGCCAGGCAGCCCGGGCTGCTGGGGCAGCCAAGCCAGGCTGGAGAGCTGGCAGGCTCTGCTCCATCCCCGGCCGCTGCTGTGTCAGCGCTTCGCTGAAACCAGCCCCGGGAGCACTGCAGCGTGCCAGGCTGGCATTTTCCTACGGAGGCATGTTGCCTGGGAAAACTTCAAGCTAGTTTCACTGCAGAGCCATAGGGCAGCAGGGCAAGGCTGGGATGCTGAGCAAAACTCTGAGGGAACGTGGTCCAGGTGAATTTTGCCTTGGGAGAGCTGAGGAGATACTTTTCTCGCTCACACCGTATTTGCAGCATGGCCCAGGCAGTCAGAGCATGGACTGTATCCTTTAATTTCCTTTTCAGCTCTCTGGGGCTCCCAGCAGGAATTGGGGAGCTGACATATGACGGATCTGCCCTTGCCGGATCCAAGAACAAGGCAAGGAGGTTACAGGCAGGCACAACAGGAGCTTTGGCCCTTGGAAAGAGGCCAGAAGAGTCTTGCAGGAGATTGAGGTAGGGTCTGGGTTGTGAGCTGCTCCCTTGCTCCAGAGACCCCTGTGGCTGTGCATCCTGCGTGCAGGCTGGCAGCTGCCTTGCTCTGCAGCAGAGGTCACCATACAGCGGGGAGAACAGCACGATGCAGGGCCACGCTCTGCTCCAGGCACGCTCTGACCTTCCCCGGGCAGGTACAAGGCTCCGTCCGGCACCTCTTCTTCCTCTCATCGCCCACATGCCGACCAGGGATGCATCCCCAGCGGGATGTGATGGGACTCCATCCACCCTGGGGAAACGTGAGCAGAAGGGGTGGCCCTGTCAGGGAAGGGGGGGGCATTTCACAAGCACTGTCAGCCGTGGGCTGGTGAACTGCCAGGGCTGTGGTGGAAGCACAGGGCAAGGCTTGAGGCACTGCAGTCGGGGCTTCTCAGAGCTGTACACACATTTGAAAACATGCATGGTGGAGACAGGGAGCTGGCAAGCCAAACACCCTATGCTGTCACCCTCAGAGGTGGGACAAGTCTTTCCCTCACTCTTCACCTCTGATTCTCCCTTTGTGAGCTGGGCTATGATGTTGTTGTGTCTGGAGGATCACAAAGTACTTCAGTTTTCTTAAAATGTAAATGTAAGCGCTGCTTGGTACCAGTAACCCCACCTGCCACCATCCAAATGCCAGCAAAGAGCTTTCCATCCCGAGCCTGGCCCGGGCACAGGAGCTGTGACGGGGGTGTTAGTTTGCTGCCTTGCTTTGCTGCAGCCATCCTGGAGCCTTGCTTTTAAGAAACCCTTCCAAAAGCTGAGTGCTAAATAACAAGGCCAGCTGAAGCTAGGTTTATGAAATAACCCAGTCCTTAAAACGAGCTCAGCCTGTGGGGTGTATTTTAGAGATTGAGTGCTTTGGGCTGCGTGGCAGGAGGTGTGGGAAGTCCTGGATCCTCTGGAAATCTAATGCTGTCGCTCTGGAGCAGCTCATGTGTGAGGGACCACACATGACACAGGTCAACTGATAACCACAGGAAGGGCAATAGCAACATCTGCTCCCTCTGTGTAAAGAGTGGTCTAAACCAACTAGTTCTCTGGGTACCAGAACTGGAAAAAAAAAAATTGTCTTGTTGACTTTTCTGTTGATTAGGGGGTTTGGGATATTTTTACAAGCTTCATCTGAACCTTTAGCCCTGGCTGGGCACTCTTCTTATGCAGAGTCTTTGGTGTCTATTAATACACAGGCTCATACTACTCCTTCTGCCATACCTTGTCTTTCTTCTCCTCGTCTCTCAGTTTTCTGAAAACTTAATGATCTTTGAGGCCTGTAGCTCTGCTGACCCCCTACAGCATCATTCTCAAAGTTAGTCTAAAATTCCTGAAAGTTGCAAAAGTCCCAAAAGGTTTTACCCCTCCCTGCCCTGTGTAAAACCTCCCCCGGTTTAGAGAACAAGGTAGGAGGAAGGCTTTTTGGTGCCTAAACTGGGTGCCTAGGAAGTGCTCTGATCTAGAAAGCCTGTATCAGCTGAACACCACAGGAGGATGAAGACTTACGTGTACCTTGCTCACCTGACACAGTGCTGGTTATGGGTGGGAGATGTGCAGCACACATCTTGACCAAGTTTCATGCTCAAGCTGGGCAACCTTCCACCAGCAGACCTGAAGGGGCTGGGAATAACCTGGCTTCAGTCTCTGCTTGGGGTGAGCAGGACCCTATAGGCATCCAGAGCTTCTGTTAGTTGTTGTTATTATTTACCTATTTATTGGGAAACCACTGAAGACTGATGGATAATGGAAAGGTTAAGCAGCAAATTGCTGTGCTTCTGCCTGGCTGGAGAATGGGGCACAGCCTTTCTAACCTGTAATATAAGTCCTAATGGGCAAGGGAAATTATTTTGCCTTCTACTCTAAAGGGCAATTTTCTGATCAGCTCTCATTTTGAAGCATGCAGAGAAGAGAGTGAGCAAAAGGAGAGAAACAGATATTTTCATATACATAAAAAAAAAGAAGAAAGGGAGGAAGAAAGAAAGAAACACTCCTGCTTTAATGGAAGCTCATTTTTGTAAAGTACCCTAGTGGCCCCCGTGGGCCCAGAGAATTAAACGCTGTCATTCATAGCTTGAAAGCGGAGCCATCCAGTTTGCAGACACCTGTCATAATTAAACTAATGGCTCTGAAAATGTGCCTTGATATTAAATCTATCTTCCACCGAGGAGCAGGGCTGATTAAAACCGCTGTTTGACAGTTAATGATGAACCTCTCGCTTGCTGAGCTCTGTAACTGGAACAGACCGGTTCATCCCTCCCTCCCCTCGTGGAGCCCTTTCCCGTATCCCTCCTCTCCTGCCTTCCACCCTGAACTACGTGGCTTCTCCCCAGGTCCTGTCCTACAGGTGGTAGGAGGTGGAGAGCCCTAAGACTCCCAGTAAGTTCCTGGGACAGTTGGTTTGCCACAGTCTTGGGCTGCGGCTCCAGCGTGGAGTGAGCGGTAGGAGAGAAGGCAAGGGGCTGACTTGCCATCATCCATGTGGTACTACAGAGCTACTGATGATAGGGAAAATGCTGAATCATGCTTTTCTGGCCAGAAACTGTGTCCTGTCTGGGGCTGTACACCTGGGAGAGCTCAGAGCTCTTTTTCTGGCGCTGGTACTAGGTAGTTGGCATCAAAATATGAATCCTTCTTGCCCCAGGGTTCATCAGCTGCTCCTGCTTATTCCCCTGAAGATGTTAGAACCAACCTCTGACATCACAGCTTGTTGCCAGGGCAATGGGTTTGCTGTTGCAAAACCAGGATTATGATTAAACAGAGAAAGAAGAGTCCTTAAGGCATAAAATCAGTGTTTACTTGGAAATGTGTCCAGTAACTACTTGGTACTTCCAAACATCTCTCTAAAGGGGCTGGTCCAGCCGTGCCTCTGAAACCCTGCAAGCCAGTTGTCTTCGCTCTTCTACTGGCTGCTGACCTCATCAAGGACAAAACCGAGACAAGCTGTGCGGATTGGGGTCCCACCTGCCCCACAGGAGGCTGGTTTCAAACACTGAAACCACAGCCGTGATCTGAGCACGGGCTGCCCAGATAGGCGTGATAATCCCCTGGTGCACGCAGAGCTAATCAGACACAGCCCCAGTAATTAGTGTGACACAAAGTCTGCAAAGTTCAGATAAGCATCAGCGGTTCCAAGCAGCATTTATTATTATTTGCTGGGTCTCTCAGTCTCTAGGTACTTTAATTCCCCAGCTCTACAATGGAGATAATAAAGCTTCCTTGTCTGCTTTCTTTTAATTGACGATGAGTTCCACGGGGCGCGGGCTGCCTCCCCCGAAGGCACGGACAGTGCCCGGCACCGCAACCTGCATCGGTGGCATCAGCGTCTTGCCACTGTACACATAACTGCTCGTGTTTGTGAGCGAGGGTGCTGCTGGGCGAGGGGGTGCAGCAAATACACGCGGAGGAAGAGACCCACTTGTCGGAGCTGCCTGCTGACGGCCCCCTGCCCTCCACCCGCCTCGCGCCCGCACCAGCCCGGCTGCGCTCGGTCATTAGCTTTCTTACCCAGCTCTAATGCCATCCGCTGCCACAACAGTAATTACCAGGAGATTAGGCAGCATTAAGCACTCTTTAATTTGACACATTGCAATGATCTCCATTCAGCCTTTCTGCTCGAATAACTCTCCATAAATATTTTGTGAGGCTACCAAAATAAACAGAGGCTCGGCTGTTTGCACAGCTAAGATCTCCGCAGCTTTTTGAGAACCCAGGTAGCGAAGCCGAGCGTGGCAGCAGGGGCGCGGATGGGGACTGAGTGGTCAGCTGAGTACGGGAAAGCGGCGGGGAGTGGGAGAATATCCTTGTAGAGCAAAAGTAAAAATAATAACGATAATATATGCCTGGCACCGATGGCAATTTAATAGGAAACATTTTTTAAACAACAACCCAATAAAGAGAGATGGGTATTTATGTAAGAAGTGGCTGCATTAGAAGAAATAATAATTACACTGGAGTTGTGTTCTTTTTTTTTATTTTTTTTGGTGTGCTATTAGCCTAGACATTATTCATTAAGTAATGCAATGGAAAACCACTGTTAATACAGCAATAAATCCCATGGGGACCCATTGCTTCTGAGATAGGATCATTTGGTAATTACAGTGCATTAGAAGTTCAATATTCTTTCATTTTTTTCCCCTCGGCTCTTCGCCTGGATGAGTGGTGGGCTATGAAGGCGTGTGCTGGAGGATTTACTGTAAACACACCGTGCATTGCTCCATGTGGCGCTCCTGCACCGGGCGCTGGCACAGAGCTCCGCAAGAGCAAAGCGGCTGGGAGAGCTGGGGGGTGGCTGGGGGTCCCTGCAGCTCCCAGGGTGCCAGCGTGTCTGTGACTGGAGAAGGAGCTCAGGACGATGACATGTTTTGGGTGGTGTCTGTGAATCTGGACCCTAAAGGTGTTGTCCTATTTGTGAGCGTCTCCTCTTACTGCATGAGTAATGGAGGACCAGGGGCTCGCCAGCCCTTGGGAGTGAAGGAGGGGTGGCTTGGCCAGAGGAGGGGTGAGCCAGGGACAGGGAAGGAGAGAGTTCTTGGTGGGTTACTAACCAAAGCTTGAGAAAAATAATTGCTGCTTTCAGGACCATATCGCAGAGGCCCATGAGCAGAGCCAGGAAGGGATTGCCCATCTCCGCTCACCCGAGCCGTGGAGCCCTGCTCACCGCAGCCCCGAGCTCAGGGCGGGGAGCAGCTGTGTGTTCGTTATGGGGCCATGCTGCCGCCACGCAAAGGAAACTCCCCTTCCTCCACCGGGCAGCTGCTGTTAAACAGTGGGGAAATCTACTGGCTGCCTTGGCAGATGCATCTTCCCTGCGCGCTAAGTAAACTGTCTCCATTTACAGTGTCAATACTGGCTCGGAGTCGGCCCCGTTCCCGAAGCAGCCCTTGCCGGCTGCCGGCCTGGCTCTGCTGCATGGGGAGAGCTGTCAATAGACCTGTCAATAAGATACTGGGGACTATTGATCGGCATAGGCATTTAGGGGTCACTGGTCGATAGGAACTCTCATCAAGAGATGTAGGAAATGAGCGCTTTCAAATACAGGCAGCAAAGTGAGACTCCCCAAGGGGGAATGATACAACTCAATTTTCCCTATCCTGTTGCTTTGTCAATTTGCCCACGTCTGGAGAAGGTGGTGGCTGCAGGAGCAAGGAGAGAGGGGGAGGAGAGGGAACAACACATCCGAGTGGTTGACTGAAAACATCTCGGAGGCTGAAAAACAGCTAGCCACAACCCAACCGCAGGCTGTGCCGGGCTCAGGGCCGGGGGATGAGCGGCTCACCCCGGGTGCGGGGCGGATCACCCGTGCAGGATGCCGTTCCCATAGTAAGCTCTGGAACCAGTTTCTGGTTAAGATCATGCTGTGCCTGAGTGGGCTGCAAGGGCTAAACAGCCCCCGTATTGCTTGGCACCGAGTCCGGCAGGAAAACATCGCACGGCACAAGAAACACTTGTACGCTGTGCGTAGTTATTAAAAATAGCGAGCTGATGGCCGGGGCACTGGGAATGCCAGGATTGCTCCGGGCTCTCCAGCAGTGGCTCTCTCTCTTTGCTGGCCCCCAACAGCCTGCCGGCTGTTTCTCCTGCTCTCTCTCGCTCTGGCTCTAAAGGCCCCGCCAGCGGCCGCTGAACCTGGTCAGGGCTGGAACCTCTGAACCTTAATCACTGCCTGCGCCGCAGATACAGCGTTTGCTGCTGTTACTCGGTTTCCGAGGCCACAGTCAGACGGCTGTGACAGCAGGAGCCAGGCAGAGCTGGGAGCGGTGGGTAGCAGAAGCTTGTAAGAGTCTTTCTGTGCTCTGCGGTCTTTAGTTCTGATTTTGTTCATTATTTCTTGCAAAGTTATATTTTGAAGCAGAAGACAAGCCCATGCATGTTCCGTTCTGGAAGAGGTAGAGACCCACCCTGCAGACAGCTCTTGCAAGACTCATCACTTGCTTTACTCTGAGGCCTTTTTATCCATCAGGTTTGGGGCAGTTTGGGGTGGTTTGGGGCAGCGGGCAGCCCCTCGCCAGGCAAGGGGGGGCCGTGGGGGAGCCTCCCCAGGAGCCTGCCGTCCTGCACCGCAAGGCTCTACCTGGCTGCTGAGGAGTTGCGTGGGGGAGCTGCTCTGGCTGCAGCCTGCTGAGGCTCAGCCCTGTCCTTGGGGTTGCCACAGGCCTGTAATGTCTTGTGTGCAACCTGAACGCTTGTGGGGAGCAGGCAGCGCCCGCGGCATTGAAGGGGACAGGTCGCAGCATGATGGGGTTCTCTTGATTTTCATTCTCTGCACCGCTTCTGTCTCCCTGTGCGGCAGGTAGAGAGCACAGGGTAAGAGGGTTCCCCCCTTTGAAGCTGTGACAGTAGGTTGGAGAAGTACTGCCTAAACTAAAGGGAGCTAAAACATCCCCTGGGAGGAGCCTCCCTCCGCCGGGTGCTTGGGTGCCTCGGGTGGAAGGAGCAGAGGTGTCCCAGGAAGTAGGGGAGTCCCTCACACCCCATGCCTTGCGTCGTGGTGACACCGTGCCATCATGACGCAGAAGCAATGGCGTTTTCCGTCTTGCGTGACATACCCTCGATGGATCCTAGCACACAAATACGGTGTGTGATGGGGCTCCTCAGCGTTACTCCCAGTAGCTCCGTGGTCTGGCTTTTCCCGAAGCGCCAATGGATTGCACGCATTGCAAAAGCATCTTTTCCTCTATACCTTGCCACTTGGCATTATTTTTCTTCTTGTGGAATTGTTTTCCCCTTTCCGGACAGTTTCCCAGCTCCACATACCTCTCTGACTTCCTTGATTGTGATACTTTGGGTTTGGGGTTTTATTTTATGTTTTTTTCCTGTTCTCAATTGCTCAGGGCCACTGCTTGAAATTAAACTGTCTCTCTGTGTGATGCAAATCAGATAAGAGAAACCAAATGAGCCCCATGTGTTCATCCACAGAATCCTACCCTGCTAAAACTCGTTCTGTGCCATTCTGATCTTAGACAGATGTAAATCAAGAGGAACTTATTTTAAACTAATGTCAGCAGGAAAAAGCTCAGCAGAAATAACAAAAACACCGTGCCTCGTGTGTTTATCACTCTTCAAGGTAAGATAAACTTTTAGCCCGATTGTGATTCATGCTCTTGACTTTCCCTGGAGGGTTTCTCCAACATTGTGCAGGCTGTGGTGCAACTCCCAGTAACACGTTTGCACCAGGAATTGCCGTGTGCTGCTGGGAGGTATGATGCAGGCAGGGGGGAAAGGGACGCGAGGCATAGTGGAAACTTAAAGGGTATGCAAAGCGTAGAGAAATGCAACTTTGGGGGATTTCAAAACTATGGCTCAGAGCTCAGCGAATACGTTTCACGTAAGGTGGCCTGAGAGGCCACTTGCCACCTTTGAGGTGGAGGGCTGGCCGTTAGCCGTACCGGTGGCCTGCCCGCTCCGCCTGGGCTAGGCTCGACTGCTCAGCACAGCCTGGGCGAGTTACTGGGTCCCAAAGACAGGACCCAGACCGCCCTTCACTGCTGGAAGTGTTGGACTGACCTGGTTTAGGAAGACCAGCTCACAGGCTACCTCTAAAAAGGGAAACTGAGGAGCAGAGCTTCAGATTCTGGAGCAACAAAAATAAAAACTGCAGCAAGAACCAACCCATCCGCTGTGCGGTGAGCTCCCCGTCCTGCCCGTGGCCGCTGCACGTTGGTGGCACGGAGCTGTGGTCGTGGTGGTGCTTCCACAGCACAGGCACCACCACAAGAGGAGAATCAAAAAAAAAAATTGCAAGTAAATAAAAAGAAGCCCATTTGCAAATATTGTAAGGAATGCATGTTCGCATACATGCTGCTATTAAGTCCGTTCGTATCATATCAGCAAACATCATGTCAGCTTGGAGAGGTTCCTACTTATTTCTTTTTCCCCATGAAATGTTTTTCAATGCCTGAGCGAATCAAAATGAATGTAAATGAGGTTTATTAAGTCAACCCCACACGGCGCTGTATTGTCAGCGTTTGTAGGCTGTGACAGGTTAGTTATTGCAGTTTGAAGGGAATGTCACCAGCACAGCAGTCTTCAGAAGTAACTTTTTAAAAGAAGAATAATAATAATAACAACATCTCAGGACTATCTGATATTTTCTTTTGAGCAGGTACTTCACAAAAAGGTGGTGTGTCTAGAGGGCACTTCCAAGAGGGCTCCGGAGTTTGCAAAGCCAACGTGCTTTGGGTGTGGGCATGTGTGCACGGCCCGTGTTGGGGCCCCACATGGGCTCCAGAGTTGTTTTCTCTCCTCTCCTGGTTTGCATACACTCCCAGTCACCATGACATCTGGAAGATAGCCGTTTGTAAATATAACCCCCTTGAGCTGTCTCATGGGTCTTGCTGGTCTTCAGTGAGCCTGTCTCATTATTTTTAGTAAATTGCTTTGGCTTTGGCTAAGCTACAAAAAACAACTAGTAAGGGTAGCGTTAATTTAGTTAGTTATTTAGATTTAGAATAACAGAGACACCCATCCAAGGCTCTAGGTGCCTTAACATCGTTAACTGTACAATAAATTCCATTCAATTACAAACTCTGCTTCATTAATATCCTCATTTCCATAGGCATTCAGCCAGCAAGGCACCACCCTGCTGTCATCTAGAAAGCTCGCTCTCCAGCCCTTCCAAACGCTTCCTCCAGGCTTTCGCAGCATATTTGACAAGCTACCAAATCCGGGTTATTTCTGACCCTGTGGGAGATGGACCTCAGGAGCACAGAGGCCTTGAGGGAGATGCCCAGGGATCTGCTCACAGGATCCCATTGGGGGGGATCCCCCCCAGCACAGCTGGTCACTACGGCACGGGGAGACGTGACAGCCATGGGAAGGCTGGTCCCAAGTCATTCCGTGGGGTCCTTTGGGACCTGGGGTCTCTGGGTTGGCTGCTGCTGCTCATGCCCCATGGACTCTGCGTTGCATGGGCTGGAGGACTCTTGTGATCTTGGCTCCTAAAAATCTGAAAATTGCCTTCTTTAGCAACATGCACTTTTTTGCCATCTGCGGCTCAGTTTGAAGGCAGGCAGGGTTAATTTTTGGGTAAACTGTTCCTTACACTCATCCCCTTGCCCCTTGTAAACGGATTCACTGTAGTTAGATTCTCCTCCAGTTTATTCTGCAGAAGATCCTTTCCCTTAGATCACCGAGGAGGGTGGGGTGTTTGAACCAGCTTTTAAAACACGTAGGTGAAACCTGTGAGTCAGTGTGGATGTGTGCAATCGTACTCACTCGTTAGCTGCCTACTAACTGAAAAGTAGTAGCAAAAATTAAGACAGCTTTGTTGTTGGAGCCAGCAGACAGAATCCAACCCTCCCCTATACGAGTTCCCAGCAGCACTGGCCTACAATTGATCTAACGAAACACCCACAACACTTAATATACTTTGGCGAGGTTAGTGTTAGATCAGAAATGTTCTGAGGATGTCACATAAGCTAGACAAAATTATTTGTTCCCTAACGGGATCGATCTGTGCAAGGTGCCTTGCAGTCCATCTGCAGGGAAAGGAGGTGCAGCCTGACAGAATCCTGCGCTGGTTTTGCATATTTATTCCTCCTTTAAATCATCTCCAAACCACTAAACCATTTTACAAGGACGAAGGAAAACATCAATTACAATTATAGCGAAAAACTCTTTCAAGGCAGAGCCTGGTAGACAGAAAATGTAGCCATCCATTTGTAGTTTTTCACCAGGTGCTTCACAATATTATGGTCTGTTTCTTTCCCACCCGTCATCTCTTCTCCCGTCCCTCCATGTCTCTTGGTGCTCCCTGGCAGTGAAGGAGGCTGAAAACTCCTGTCCGGTCTGGGATGCTCAGGGGGGACACAGGGGTCCCCGCACCCCCACCTCGCTGGGCAGGAGCCTGGCTCTTGGGCATTGCAAGGCTGCAACCGTCCGGGTCACGCGTTCGGGGAGCGTGTGCAGCATGCCCGGCGTCTTGCAGAACAGCTCCTGCCTCGGAGAATCCTAGCTCCGTCTTGCCGATGACGGGTGGTGCTGAGGATTTCCCAGGTTTTGTGGACTTGCTCCAACCTCCAGCCCCTGTTGCTCAATCCCAACACCCGTGTTTCCCGCTGGGCAGAGGGACGAGGGAAAAGGACGCTGATCCGAAGCGCTGAGCCTGCAGCTTGGTGGCTGCTCCCTCAGGGTCTGGTCCAGCTCTGCTTGAGCGTTGGCTGGTTCCTGATGTTCAGGCAGAGGGGTTGAGGACAGCGGTGTTCTGTACCATCGGTTCGGTTCAAACCAGAACAGAAAACAGATTTTCTTTTCTGGAAAATTCGGGGAACGGTTCGCACGCGCATAGGGGTATCTGTCTCTCTGCCTGCTATCCTGTATTACTCTGGAAAAATCCAAACTGTTTCTTTTTTTCCCCTCTATATTAAAATGGACAGCAGCTAGAACTTGTATAAAATATAATGAAATCAATAATTTAACATAGCCTAAAAATTGGAATTAAATGAAGGAAAATGACTCAAAGTAGAAAGTTTTATCATACCTATGTGCAATATTCTATCACTGCGCAAGATTAAATGAAAAACGCAGATGGTCCCACTTCCAGCTCTCTTTAAAAAAATAATAACCTGCAATAACCATCCCCCAGACTCATCCAGGTTTTGCTGTTTAATGGACATTTGTGAATTGTCTCTGCTCGCAGCGTCTCCCTGCGATACAAGGCAAGGCTGGCTGGACGTGCAGGGTTTGGGAATCGGGTGTTCGGGGGCTTTGAGACCCAAGGCGAGCCCTCGGCTCAGCCTGCCGGGGAAGGGCAGGGGAGCGGCTGCGATCTGGGCTGCGTGCCTTTCGAACACGACCTGGCTGTGCGGGGGGCCAGACCCGGCGCTGGCGGTTGGCAAGCGGAGCCAGCGCTTACGATGTACATCCACCATGGCACTCAGTGGGCTGCAGTCCTGATAGAGCAAATTAAATTAGCTACTAATTGGTTAATTGGTGAGGGGTTCTGTAAAGCAGCTAGGAGCAAATTAAGCAGGAATGAGAGAAGCGCACGTTTGTGAGCCGTGATTGTGCTCTCTGAGGGCTGCCAGTCAGTAACGTCACGGGCCGGAAAGCAAACGGGGAGGAGAATGGCGATTGCCGGCGCCGAGGGCTCGCGGCATTATCCTCCAAGCTGGCCCGAGGGAGCCTCGACTCGTGATGAACCGCTGAGACGTGTGGGTGGCCAAGGGGCTCTTGAGCACGCTGGCACGCCGGGAAATCTCTTTGCTTCGATGGCAAGTTGGATTGTGGTGATTGATCCGGGTCTAGCGAGGACAGCCCAGCAGGCACAAGCATGTGTCCACATGTGGGAGTGCACGACCGGCCACGCGTCCTCCCACGTGTACGCGTGTATGTGCTGTGGATCTCAGGGGGGCCCGGGTATGGGTGAGACCGCGAACACCCAGGGGTTGTGTTTGGGAGCCCGTGTCCTTGCACAGCCCTGGTGCAATACGGACTGCACGGAGCCGTGTCCTGCCCATCTGGCACCGCCAGCAGGGCAGAGGGGTGACCACAGCGGGGCCTCCCCGCGTCGCCCACCTCCTTCCCCAAGTGCGCTCGCACTTGCTCAAGCTCGGTAGCATCCCCAGATGGTGCCCCCAGATGGAGCTCTAGTCAGCGAGCTTCTGCCTCCAAAAGATGAAGAATTACTGTTCATCTTCCTTGTCAAAAACAGACAGGGGAGGGGGGAGGAAAAGCCTTTCAGAAGGAAATATGGGGACGATCTACCTGCAAAGAAATGCATCCCTGCCTGTCCGAGCAGAACCGGCCAGGCCGCGGGCAAGGCCGGCAGAGCAGCCGCAGGTGCCCGGGGCCGGAGGTGCAGTTGGGTTTCCCAGCCTCCTGCATTTGCCTTTAAATTCCAGCCAGATGCCACATTAACTTGCGTGACTTCTTGTCTGTAACAGCACATAATGCAGCACGAATGATGTAACTCAATGTGATGCCAAAATTTATAGGAAAAGACACTGCTTTCTGAGGTCAGGCTGGTATCTGATTTAAGCTGGCAGCGGGAGCACCAGCGTTTCTGCGAACCCATACCGCGGCTCTCCAGCAAATCGCATTACTCTGAGAGACTTTGGCGGGCCCCTAATCTAGACAGCTCTTCAAAACTGGGAACATCAATTAGGCTGGAGTGCATCAAACCCACGCAGGGCTTTTTGGGAACCGACTCAGACAAACTCCTAAAAGCACTTTCAATACGAGATTTTATTTTTTTTGGGGTGGTGTGGGGGATTTTTTGTTGGTGGGTTGTTTTTTTTTTCTCTTTTAAATGAGCAGAAGGATTCTAGATAAACTCGATAAGGGCTGGAATCAAAACAGGATCCTAGAGCCAAAACTGGAGTGACAGCTATTCCGGGTAGTGAAAACGATGACAGATTCTGAGCAGACAGAAGCGAACATGATAAAACAAGCAGGGCTATTATCCTTCCGTTTGCATTGCCACCGCGCACGCAGGTCCCGTCTCGGGTGAGGGCTGCGCTTGTGCCAGGCCCTGGGAAATACAAGCCAAGGGCTGGTCCTGGAGGGAGCGTGGAGCTGAGCGTCTCGCTGGACCGGCGAGCTGCGGGGCTGGGGAAAGGCAGGATTATCTGCTGCACGATTGGAAGCCTTACAGTCAGTCCAAGTTCTGCACCAGATTGTTTCTTCTGGTGCAAAATGACTCCTGAGATGACATGGGGAAAGTAGTCAAGCCAAAAACGTCTAGTTTGGGAGAAAAAGATCAAAAGTCCCTAACTAGAGAGAAAAATTTCTTGAACAGACTAGAGAGAAAAATTTCTTGAACGGCCTATGGGGAAACTGAGGCACTGAAAGAGTGAAAGCCACGTGCTCAAAGCTGGCCATGGCCTGGCCGCTCGGATTTAGCCCCACTTAGCCGGCTTTCAGCATCTAGACATCACCTCTGGTTTTCTCAGGAGCTGAAAACTCTCACCATCTGGTCACAAGGTACTTGCCCAAGGCAATGGCTGTGCGGGATTGCAGCAGATACAGGAGTTTCAGCTCCTCTGAGTCTCCAAGACCTTGTATTGATGGAGACCCTTGGTTCCACTGAAAGCTGTCCGCACACCAACAGGAGAGCCCACTGGCAAGGAGACGGGGCTTGAGCTCGGCAAAGCCTTTAGGTTAGCGTTCAGGCGTGACTCAGGGCAACCTGGGCAGAAGCCAACAGTCACTCCCTGGAAGGGCGGCGCGGCTGGCTCTGGGTGCAGTCGCTCTCGGAAATCGGTGGCGGAGGCTCGCAGTCTGGCGCGCCGATAGCTCCTGAAGCCATTTGCAAAACGTTACCTTTAAATAAGCGCTTATTTTGAAGCAGTGGTAAAAGTCTCACCGAAGAGTTTAAAATAATAATTTATAGCAATAATATGCTAGGACATGAAATAAAGCTGCTGATGGTAACATAAATAATGTATAGAATAATAAAAGCTGCTGCTGTTGTTGAAATCCTGCGGTCAGCTCGCAGCGTGGAGCGTGCCACAGCCGGAGAGCTGATGGCTTTCGGCATGGCAGGGGGAGGCAGGAAGGAGTGAGAAGCCGCGTGAAGGTTTTCCAATCACTCCAGCCACCATCTCTAATTCTTTTCTTAAAGTATAAAATCATTCTTCCCCTGATCTCACTTGTGGTCAGAGCTCAGTACAGGCCCATCAGTCACCGCGGTGATTTGGTTCAGCAGGTGTTGGTTGTGCAATCGTTCATTTCGGGCTAATCTGCTAGCGGCTGTCAGGGGTTATGGAGTATTTATTGAGTTTGTGTCAGGTCCAGATGACCAATAGCCGGCAGCCGCTGGATACCCATTGACACTGATGATATTGCTGAATTAAACTAGGTGATGTATACAGAACTTGCTTAGAGCTAGTAATGAAGCTGGGAACCATTTGAAACACAATACAGAGGGCCCCAGTGCTCGGGGCTTTGCTCTCTACCTTTTAAATAAAAAATTATTATTATTTTCTTTTAACGCCAAAGGAGAAGCCATGAATCGAGCTCCCCTGAAATATTTAGAGAGAAAAATAGAGTAGCCCAACGGAAATGAAAATCATCTTTATATTCTGCAGATTTACTGCCTGCTAGTTGGCCAGTGACTGAGGAATTTCTCAGCTGCTTTTTAGAAAGGCATCATGGGGGAAAGAGAAGTAGGGAGGATGATGAACTGATTATTGATTACGCTTCAAGGACCTGATCCTTTAAAAGGCTTTGCTGAGCACCTTCAGATCTCATTGACTTCAGCTCAGCACGGGACAGGATCTGGATGTATTTGTGTCTGGGCTGTTCTGTCATGTGTGATGCTCCGTGAATTGCACTTTGCGGAGATTGCATCTCCCCGCACCCGGGAGAGAAGCTGAGGCGTGAGGGAAAGGGCAGGATGTGCCGGGGTGACGGCCCGTGTTGCTGGCAGGGGTGGCACCGCTCCGCAGCCCCTTGGAGAGGTGGAGGGGGAAGGCAGCAAACGCCGGGGCAGGACCTGGGGTGCTCGTGAGAGACCCAGGCTGGTCTCCAGCAGTGCCGGAGCTTGGGACGGGCACAGGCGGCTCACGTGCAGTGGGTGCCCAGTGTGCCCAGTGCACCCTGCACCTTCAGGAGCTCCCTCTGAGCACGGGGTGGGAGGGGGAAGCGGTTTATAAAAGATTGGGGTTGGCCATCCAAGGCAACAGCTCCTTCTAGCTGGAGGAAGAGGAGGAAACAGAGGGCTGCGGTTTGGTCACTCGCTGACAGGGATCAGGAACAGGTTTGGGATGGCTGTACGCGGCAGGTCCCCACCCAACTGGCAAAGTCCACAGCAGATCTGGAGGACGTCCTGTCCAAACTGTGGAGGCTGAGCCCCTCCGAGCAACCACAGCTTCCCCGTGAGGCTCCCCTTCTGCTATGGGGATGGAGACAGGTTCCAGGTTGGTGATTAGACCATGTTGCTACTGAATTATTCTGCACAGAGCATCAGAGTTAATTTGGGGGACAATCAGCTTGTCTGAGGCTGTCACTGCTGCCGGTTGAAACCTGCAGTGCTGGAGAAAGAGCAATCAGAGCTGTGACCTTGGCAAGGACTGGGGTTAGATTACAGGCATGATTAAATGCCAAGGAGAAGGCTCTGAAGCTGCTATTTGAATACCTGTTTACATGTAGGATAATAGATGGCCACCCGCTGCCTGCAAGGCTGTAATTCACTCTGGGGATTCTGGGACTCGGATGACACCATAAACCATGCGAGGCAGAGTGCAGGATGCTTGCAAAGCAGCGCCGAGGCCCTGCGAGTGATTTACAACCGCAGGCTCACTCCATGGCTATCTAATCTATTGTCTTTTTATTGCAGATGCTGCACAGAGAAATTATTATTGTAAAAATTTGTTTAAAGGAGCTCTGTAAACTCACTTTGATCTGACAATTTCACCTTAAAATCCTCCTGTTTCTGTGGCTGGAGGAGAGGATGTTTGGCATCTAAATTATCTGTAGGTACAACTCCAAGTCTGCAGCCTTGTAGCAGGAGAGGGTTGTCACTTCGGGGTGTGTATCTCAGGGTAGAAAGAAGTGGGGCACGGAGCTCAGTAACCCCCCATGTGTGCAGCCGGCGTACCCCCAGGGATGGGGTTACCCTCTTGGACTCGGTCTGGGCTCGTGTTGTTCCTGGCTCGAACAAGCAACCCCACGCTTGCCCTGGCACCCCTGGCCAGGCCAGCAAGGGCTCTGCCTGAGCCCTCGAACCCACACAGGCAGGCTCTGCATCCCCCAGAAACCTTCCTGCCCGCTCCCAAGCCAAGGCAGTGCTGCTGATTGCCCCAGGGATACAAGTGAAGAGCGTTGCAGTAGGGGAAGGTTTGGCAGAGATGGCGAGGAAGGGGTTTGGGAAGGAAGCAGGCATGTGCTGAGCCGTGGAGCGGGTCACCTCTTCTTTCTGCTATCTAAAGAATAGGTGTTAATGACTTCTCTGAGCTTCTACTCCTCCTGATGAATAATCTTTTTGGAATCTCTTCTGAAAAGCATGGTTTAGGATTAGGGCTGAAAGCTCAATTTGATTAAAAGAGAGTCAGGTGCAAATTGGGAAGCATTTGGCGCTTAGTCTCGCTGCTTTTTGTAACAGGGCCCTAGATGAAAATATTTCAATTACTATTTACTCTTCTTCAGTGTCTTTCATCAAGGGACTGTCAGGAGCTCTCCTAGCACAGCTCCCTGCTGTCTGAGCACCCGTCTGGGCACGGGGCAGCTCTGAGCGCAGGAGGCACCGTCAGCCGGGCTGCAAGCGCAGGGCTCGGGCAGCTCGCGTCCAATTACTGTGTGCTACAGGCTCGCTCTGTGACCTTGGACGGGGTACTTAATCTCAGCTCACAGTGGTAAACAGGAGATAATATTTCTCTATTTCCTGCAGTGCAATGTGAGAATAAATCAAGTGAAAACGGTAGGCTGTTCAGAGAGGCCTGGGAGCCGATGCCCTCCCGAGGCTTGTCTCCAGACCTGCTCTCGCTGCACATCTCCTCCCCTGTGCAGCCTCCTTTCGTGCTCCGTGCTGCTCATTGGCACCCAACTTTCCTCTGAAGGTGCTATTGTGCTTTTGTCAGTCCTGACAATCTCAAACTGCTTTTTATGCAGGTTTCCCCGGGACCCTGCAGCGAATAATCAGTGGCGTTTTATACAAATGGTCAGCGCCTGTCTCCCACCTTACAATTTGCCATCCATTGTTCCGTGATTGGCATCCAGACCTGCAAACTCCCGATTACCTTAATGTTTTCCGCTTGCTGAAAGCCATGAGGATACTCCTTAGCTTGTGCCTAATTGTCCAGAGCCGTCTGACACAGGGATAATCTATAAACGCTTAATCTATCCATGTCTGTGTGGCAAGCAAGGAAAAAAAGCGGTTTAGAAAGATCAATCATGTAAAACCATCACGAAAGGCATTGGCACCCAGGTCCCTGCCCATCCTCAGCTGAGAAAATGATGCTTCTGAGAAATTAAGGCTTGAGAAGAGCTTTTCTGTGTCTCCATAGCTTTTTGATCCGAAGATAGATTACCCAGAGCGCGCTAACTGCTCCCTGCTTGTGCTAAACAAAGATAATAGCATTTGGAGTCACCTCCACGTAATGATGCAGCCACCAAATAAATTATCCCTTCTCCCTTCCCAGCACCAGAGCGGGGAAGGCGGCTTGGGCACCCTGATGGCTGAGAGGGGAGGGGGAAGGCTGCGACTTGTACCCTGCTCTCTTGGGACTGCCTTAAAAAAAAAATCAAGTTCCTAAACAGCTGAAAAAACATAAAATGCTCCATATACTCTCTATAAACAAGCAGTTAGAGAAATCCAGGCTGGAAAACACTTGGTGGAATAAGGTCAAGCTTCTCATATGAATCAAATTAGTGGCCGCTCAACTAGCACCACAGTACATTAGGCTGAAGGGACCGGGGAAATGCAGCTATTTTCAAGGTTATGGTTTTGTTTCCTCTGAGCTGCTTGCTGCCAGGGGACCTTGGCCACTTTGAGTCACTTGGGGGGGGGGATTTTCTGTCCTCTTTCCAGTATCTGCTCCAATGTGATGGAGAGAATCCTAATTTGTTGCAAGAAAAGGGAAACAGTGTCATGGACCAGCGTCAGCTCCCTCTGGTACCCTTTCTGTTCACTGGTTTGGGAAAGCTCCTTGGAGATACCAAGGAAACGGTGGGGGAGGCTAAACCCTGACGGAATCGGACAGGAACTGCAGGAGGAAATCATCTGGAGCGGCTCCCCTTGTTCTGGTTAAAAGCGTGGCAGGGGAACTTGGCGGCAGGTTGGCGATGGTGGAGTCCAGGCAAACACGCTCACGTAGCCGAGCCCCGAGGGACTCGCCTGGGGCTCGAGAGGCCATCTGGGCTGCAAGCAAGAACCAGGCTGCTGCGTCCCAGGCGTGGGGTGCGGGATGCGTCTGCTCACCGTGACACCCCTCGACTGTGGTTCTGTGTCCCGCAAACCTTCCCCAGCGTGGCCACGTTCTTCGAAGGAGCGGGGAGGCAGGGGTGTGTTCAGCCATGCCTTGGGGTTGTGTTTCAGAGACGTCTCTTGCCAGGTTTTAAGCACAGCCAGGGTGCCTGGCTGTCATCCTTCTCCGCCTGGTTGCAGGCAGGAGGGCCCGGTGTTTGCTTCTCGCAGAAAAAGCGAGATCGAGCGTTGCTCTGAATGCAGGGAGAGTTTCTTGAAACTGAAGCGTTCAATTTTACTCCACTGAGCATCCAGTATAATCCATTGAAAGGGCACTGTCCTTCAGGCCTTTCAGCTGGGCTGACAGCTGCCCACTGATTAATTGACAGGTTAAAAAGATTGATTCCACATGTCAGAGCTGTAACCCTGCCAGAACAATACGGCTGTCAATTGGGCTGTAAAACAGACGCTTACATTAACAGCCCTGACAGCAGCAGCACATGAACACATGCACCTGCCTTTATGGAGAGCCTAAACACACAGCCGGGCAAAGATTAATCATCTTGAAAGCAATGTTGTAGGATCAAATAAATGTTTCTGCAGTGGAAAAGTGGTGCAGCGCTGACTTGGCATGGAGTCCAGCTGCAGATGGTGCCCGGCGGGCAGCTGCGGAGGGCACGGGGACCTCAGGGGTGGGTTCTTGCAGTTCTCTTCAATGCTTGACTTATTGTCTTGGCCACGTGTCGTCCCTTTCTCAACCTACTCAAAGACTTGCACAGACATCGCATAAATATCTGCTGTACAGGGCGCACAGCTGCCTTCACAGAATCATGGAACGGCTTGGCTTGGAAGGGACCTTAAAGATCATCTCGTTCCAACCCCCCTGCCATAGGCAGGGGTGCCACCCACTAGGTCAGGTTGGCCAGAGCCCCATCCAGCCTGGCCTTGAACACCTCCAGGGACGGGGCATCAGCATCACTTGGCCTCTCTGTGCCCGCGTGCAGCCCCCGCAGTGGCAGCACCCTGACCTCTCTGCCCCCCTCCCACGCTTTCACTGCCCTGGTGCCCGCTCGCCTGTGGGCACATTTCGGCACAGGTAGCCCCCTGGCTCAGGGACGAGAGGGTGTTTTGACATCAGAGCAAGCGTCGCCCTGGATGGGAGTGTGCTCCGGAGATTAGTGTGGGCACGGGAAAGCAAAGCCCTGAAGTAAATCTCTTCTTCCTTTCTCTCTTGCTTACTTTCCTTATCAGCAAAATGTAACTCATTAATATCTATCATGCAGGGCTGTTTCCAAAGATCCTCAGCTGGAGCACGCTTCAATAATCTAAAAGACTATTTATTTTTCTGACATCTTTCGAAGTTGGGCAAATTGCAGTGAGTTAGAGACGTTCGCACTCACTCAGGAGGGCTGGGCTGGGGCTGGGCGCAGGCGAGAGCTGGTGCTGGTCTCTGTCGGAGGGCGAAGGACCCTGGTCCAGACATCTCGGGGCGGGAGGTGTGCTGACACTGGCCCGTGTGCTCCCCACCCAGTATGCCGAGGAATGAAAAAACCCTCTGCAATCTGGAGAGATAAGGAGAGGTTGAGTCACGAGTGAGCTCGGCTTTGCCAGAAGACGTTTCAAAGCTTTTATGGTGAGATTCAATACAGATATACAGAGATCAATTATCTTAAAAGCAGCAAGGAGGTTCAGCAAATATTTCCAGCTTTAAACAGGTTTATTTCCATCTGCACTTATCTGTGCTATTTAAACTCCATTGCTTGCAGTTAATCTTTTGTAATGCAGCATAAGAGGGCTTATTTACTTTCTAATGACATCAATTGGCCATAAATATTAGACATCTAAGGTTCGCTGAAGCTGTAGGGACAGTTTTCCATTCCTACTTGACATTTGACTATTTGCAGTGCTTCCTTTCTGTTTGTTCTTGTGTGACTCACTTATCGGCTGTCATAGGCCCATGTTCGATTTATTTAAATTGAATGAATAAGTACATTAGGCAAAGCTGTCAGGAGAAGAGAGAATGGGAACTCACGGGGATGAGTGATAAGTCAACAAGCTGCAAGGGAGATTCTTAGCAGAGCTGCACAAATCAAAGTGCTAAATAGGAGGAACAAAGACAGCACGGTGACACGATTCGGGTATGAGTGAAACTATGGATCTCAGGGTAAACAGGACCTACCGACCGTAATCTGTGGGACGCAGAGAGACATCTGTTCGGCACGCCGTACCCTCGGAGTAGGCATTGCCGTAAGCCAAAGCCTGGGAACATTTTAACAGTACTAAT
Organism: Psophia crepitans; assembly: GCA_013399095.1. NCBI lineage: Eukaryota > Metazoa > Chordata > Aves > Gruiformes > Psophiidae > Psophia > Psophia crepitans. Next base: position 151,213 of record VWZZ01000865.1, on the reverse strand, counting down.
AGTTCTAAGAGTTATTATAGGATCAAAGACTTCAGACTATTATCTGCCACTAAGGTGGGAGTTGTGCAAATACCCAGATATCTCTGTGCTTGGGAAGATAGTTTTTCTTTTTAATTTTCTTCGTTGCTTAGTACTTTGCTGGACTAATTAATCGTGGAAAGCTCATATCACGGCCCTGCTGGAACTGTTCGCGTTGAATATATTAGCGATGATCTGAGAGGGGGAAGATACCTCGAGTTATTTTGTCGTTTTTAAACTATGGAAGTAGTTTGCATTGCGTGAGAGTGACAGACTTTGAAGACCTCTTTCTCGGGGGGACCGTTTTGACCAGCAGGTCACCAGCGCCGGTGCTGCAGCACGCTTGTTATGAAGGAAACTTAGAGGTGCATCGCGAGCACTGCTCTTGCTATGCTGCTTCTGTCACTGAAGGCCGTGTCCCATTCAGTCAGCTTTAAATTCCTCTGTTCTTTTCACCAAGCCTTTTGGTTGTGTGTTGTACAAATTCAGAGGATCTGGGACGTCCCAGGATGGAGCTGGAGCCACTCCACCCCTCCAGATCCCTGGGAGATGCCGACTGTGTGCGATGAGCCTCTGCACAGCAAATGCGGGGAAGGGGCTGCGCGCTGGGGGTCCCCCAGCCTGGGCTAAGGCAGAAGCCCGTCAGGCCTGGGGCTCCTGCTGGGGTGACCCCAATGCCCATGAGCCCTCGGCAGGGCTGGGGGCCAGCGCCTCTGCCAGGGGGTGCGGAGGTGACAGGGCGCTGGTGGCTCCTCTCGGGGCAGTTCCTGTTCTTGCTCCAGTGTTCCTCTCCTCCAACAACATGCTTTTGTTTTCACCTCCTAACCTTTGAAACCCCCAAAACCTTAATTGGCTGAACGCAGTAAATCAGAGCTGACAGTAGTTGAATAGCAGCTGATTAAAATCATTTGTTTTCAAACTCAGCCAGCTGCAGACTCTTGCCTACATGACTTTTGTGGCATTCCCTGCATTGCTCTCCCTCTCTCTCCCTTTCTTTTAAAGGAATTGCATCACATTTTTCTAATTCTTTGAAAATGAGATCCTCTTCTCACCCCTCTTCCCCTCCCCGCAGAACGCCAGCCTCCATTTTACGAGCCCAGCCTTGTTTATCTCCACAGCCACTTGTGAGATTCCCGCAAAGCAGCGGAGCACTCTCCGTTTCCAGTGCACAGGCCACATCTGCTTCGCTTTTGTTTGTGCTTGTTTTGCTCGGCTTTTTTCCCCCCCGAAAAGCAAAGCAGGGAAGGAGGGAAAAGCATTTAGACTCATAAGTCCACATAGCCTGCCTGCTAATCGCAGCCCTGGCCAAGCCAGATCGTGAAATAGTCAGAAAATGGTTTAAAAATGCTGTTAAGGTTGCAGTGTCCAGCTGTGAACAGACAGGTACGCGAGGACTGGAACCTGTACTGGGCTTTTGGGAGCCTGAGGGAGGTGGGCACCCGTCAGCGGGTGCTGCACATTCTAGGGAGTCAGCTCCGGGGTGGGGGAGCACTGGCGGCCAGGATAATGCAGGGGAGGGGAAGCTCAGCGCCTGGCTCTGAGGGCGATGGGGGACCTCCGCTGGTGACGGGGTCCTGCGTGCCGGGACGTGGTCAGCCCTCCCCGGCGCGCGTGGGGGCTGCGATGCGCCCTCCTCCTGCCTTAGGCCACGAGCCATCCCCTGAAAAACGCGTCCTGGCTGCGAGTGCCATTCCCCGATCTCAGGCATCTGCAGCCATATGCATCAAATTAAAACCAAATGCAAAATATAAATCTCCTTGCCATTCCTAGGAAAGGTTTCACATGACAGCCGCATTCCTGTGACACTTTCCATCTTATGTTTTACCGCACAGGCTAACAGCTGTTTCCAAAACAAACCCCGGTGATGAACAGACGAAATCTTGGCTCTTTGGCCAAACTTGTTGTTATTGCGCCGGGGCCGTGCGTGAGCGGACAGTGTGTGTCTGTGGGGCCTCCGCCGCGACTGGCAGCGTGCAGGGGGCTCACGTGCAGACCCGGGGCCTCGCTAGGGCCGTGCCATCAGCCTTGGCTTAGGTTTTTTTCCCCCCCTGCGTAAACACATTATGAAGCCAAGTAGTGTGTGGGTTTAAAGGGGGAGCTTGTCTTACAGAACAGGCCTTATTCTACCTTAAACTTTTCCAAGCTGAGAGAGAAATTTGGGTCACTACTTAATTAAGACTTCTGAAGCTTCCTTATTACTATTGTCACTTTTGCTGCACTTGGAGTTGGCAAGCCCCCGCAGCGGGAATTGTACAAGCACATACCAAAGACGTGGCCCAACCCTTGATGAGTTTACAAGCCTAAGCCCTCTAGCCCCGTCTGAAACGGGAGGTTATACCGGCGGGTCCCTTTCCAGTAAGCTTACACACCTCGGAGCAGTTGTGCACGTGTCTTGCCGCTCTGGGGGCCCGTTTGCCGAGGAATTGCCCCACTCGTGCCACAGCTCACCCGGAGGAGGGTTTGCTCCCCGCGCCCCTGGGTGCCAGCTCCTGACCTCGCACATCCACCTTTCCCAGCGCACAGACGAGCAGCACGAGTTCCGAAAATGATTACTTCTCTGGGAGGATGTTTACCTTCCACAGCCGCCTTTTCCTTACGTTTAAACAGAAATGTTTCCTTTTCTAAACAGTTTACATTTCTGATTCCAGAGGTATCCAGCTTGCTGAAGCCACCAGAATTTGTCTCACTTTAAATGCATTTATATGCTAATGCAGACAGCCTCTCCTGCTCGCACACATACCACACGTAACTGTGCAGAAATTACTCTTTTCTTGCTAGATTTACAAAACATGACCATCAAGCATCCTTTGGATTTATCTACGTTAATCAAAATCTATATACTACCTCGTGCGATACGGACATGCCTGGCGATAAAGCAGACGCACACACCTCTGGATTATCTGTCCAGACTTGACAAATCGGTGCCACGTTTGGAGGAGGAGGAGGAGAGCGGAGGAAGGAAATGTAATTTCAAGGATACAGTTCTCTGTATAGCTGGGCAGCATTTCTCCCCTTTTTTATTGCCTTTGGGATCATCTTACAACATTCTCTGCCCAAAGACTTCAGAGCACTTCACAGATATTACCTGATTACAATCTGCAGAGGTATGAAGTGCTTTTCCCAAGGTCAATCAGCCACTCACGGCAGAGTTTGTATAATCGCTGCGATTTCCAGACTGCAGAGCCATTCAGGGTAGAAAAGCCTCATCGCCTTTTCCTGGGGGGACCCGGGTGATGCTCTCAATCGTGTCTAGACCTTTTCTGCAGAGGGGAAGGGAAGCAGCAGCTGGAGAGCTCAACCCAAAGAGCAGGGTACCACCGGCGCAGCGGCGGTGGGGAGGATGCCTGCCCTTAGCATCACCAGGGGCTGGGGGGGGGTGTGTGCTATTATTCAGGATTTTTATCTTGCGTCTCTATGGCCCATTTTGTCCCGTCTGTTCTCTTCTGCCCCTGTTCACACCTTTTTCTGTTCCACACAATTCCCATTTCCTCTCTGCTGTCAAGAGGACTGGAAAACCCCAGCAGCCCTGCGCTTTGTAAGACAGTGCTTGCAAGCACTGATGAAATCTGGCTAAAAGGGTGTACCTGGAATGCTTTGCTGTTGAAAACTGACGATTCAAGGGCATAAAAAATTTCCACACTAACCTGTAGGTTTTGTTTAACTTTTACTTGAAAACTATGAAAATGTTTTGCTTTTTAAATCCCCAAATCTTTCATTTTGACTTTACCATTCTCTATTAAGGTCATATTGTAATTGATACACAAGAAATGGATTAATTATTTTGGTTATAATGTAGTCACTGGCTTTCTGTCTAGATTTGGGATAATTATTCCTATCTGAAACCTCAGAACTTCTCATACAATGGAAACTTCATTTTTCAGCCAGCTATAATAGTAACACCATCACACCAATATTAATCTTGAAAGGAGGCTAGAAAAAAAATCAAATCACTCGCGTCTTAAGATTTAAAGAACAATGTCATCCCTAAACCACCTTTCCTCCTTTCAAGTTTTCAAGACTGAAAACTGACACTGGAAGGGAGAAAATTCAGACTCATAGCAGACAAGTTGGACAACTTGCCAAATCATCCAGGGCCCGGTAAAGTTCAGCCTTATTCTTCTGGAAAATAATGATGGAAAATTCATTTAAGTATCATGTAGAGCTTTGCTGGGGTGGAGGAGGGAAGGGGCAAATTTAATTCAGACCCAGAACTCCCCTCAAACGGATGCTGAATGTAAACTTTAGCTGCATTTCTGTCAGACTTAATGGATTTCACTTATGGGAACTATAATAAACAGCTCATTATGGAGTCAGCTGCGGGAGCATTTTGAGCCCAATAGGGTCATTTGTTTTCCAAGGCAGAGTTAGTCTAAAGGGGGTGGACGGAATAATCCAGTGTTTGAAGTGTCTGTATCAATACGTGAGGAACAGTGACAAAGTGGTATTTTGGGTCTCCAGCAAAGGCCACTGTTGGACTAGGGCACGGCGCGGAGCTCCGGAGCCGAACCCGCCTGCGGCTCGGGTGGTGGGTCACTGCCGGGCACAGGCAAGCCGGTTCTCACAAAGCAGATTGGAAGAAAATGGTCGTCATCAAAAATCCCAGCTCCCAGAGTCCTGCTATTACATAAAAATCTGACTTCTTTTCTCTGCGTCTCAGGAAGTTTCCATCCTTCATGCTTGGAGGGAAATGATGAGTCCCCAAAGCCAAAGAAAGCAACAGCAGAGAGAGGCTTCTCTCTGTTTCCCATGGTCTTAAGCCACCACCCCGTTTGGGGGAAGAGGGATGACTCGCTGGGCAAAGGGAGCCGAATGGGCCAGCCTCGCCTGCAGGGCCCCCGCGCCTCCCCGGGGTGTCTATCGGGGACAACAAAAGCAGGTCAGCGCTGGTGATGCCTTCTTCACGGCCCGTGGATCGGCGAGAGCCCGTGTGCCCCCACCGTCGTGGGGCAAAAGACTTTTCCCCATCCTGGGGGGAGCTGCAGGGCACGGCCAGCTGTGCCGGGGAGAGGAGGGCAACCAACACGGATCTGCGCTCTGATGAACTGCTCGAAAGACTGAATTTATAAGTCAATAAACATCTGCAGAGTAGAGGGCTTGAGATCCAAGTGCACCCTCTGGAGCAGATCTTCCCCTGCTCCACATCTGGCGGGGGGCTGGGAGGGGAGCAGGCATCTGCGGCCGAGGCAGCGGCTGGCTTTGTACCGCCATAAATCTCCTCCTCCTCCCCCGCACCATTAATCTGAGCCATCCCCTCGCCGGGATGAAGCCAGAGGACAGTGGTTTCAAACAGTATGACTGTCAAATTGCTCAGCACGCAATAAATCACACACAGCATCTTCCCTTTCATGTCTGCTCCGGCTGGGGGACTCGCAGACACTTCTTACACACTTCCATACCCACAGAGATGCTCTCTGCCTGCCTGGGCCGCGCGCAGGGAAACTCTGAGCCTCCGCGGAGCGGAAGGTAAATCACTCACAGAGGGAGCAAGGGGCGATCGGCTCGTGAGCACGGAAGGGGCCGGCAGAGGCATCTGCAAGCGCCGGGTTTCGCTTCCCACGGGGTAACGCGTGCGTACGCGCACACGCGTAGCCTCTTGCTCTTCCGCGCAGGCGCAGGGTAACCTTGGGCGTTAACGGCTCGTGCTGGCGCACACAGGCACCAGTGCGCACGTGCACTCACGCGTCTGCACCTATTCTTGAAAGCTGAAAGCCTCTTTTCGTCCCCCGAGGTAGGAAGGCGAATACGCTGCTTCGAGGAGCAGACGTGGGGGTTGTAGCGGGTACCCAGGCAAAAGCGTGTGGTTGCTGGGCTGAAACACAAAATACGCCGGTTTATTTTCACCCTTGTTGGTGTTTTGGGTTTGGAGAAATGGAGAGAAAACCCTGCCCTCCGTGTCAGTGGCAGGGGAGGTGATCCTTGCGTCAGGTCTGCTAGGGTTCACCCAGCAGCTGCCCTTATTTGCTGATGCTCTCCGGCTCCTGCGGAAGATTTTTAGCCACATCTAGAGACGGTAAAGGATGTGTTGGTAGAGGTACAAAGGATCGTTTCTTCAATTTTTCCTGTTAATAGTGCTAAGAAAAATAAAAATCCCTGTAAATTCAGCCTAGAAACGATACTGGTTAATAACCCTGTAATAAATCCCAAGACTGCAACTTGTAAATGCCATTACAGTTGCTGCTGCTGCTGTTGTTATTGTGAACACTTTGAAAGCCTCTGTTTTCCTTGCTGGAAAAATGATCTGCACTGTGTGATGACCCTTCAAACTTACCAGTTCTAGGAGATGACAAAAGAATTGAGTGCTCGGGGAAAAATAATTAGCTGCAGTAGGAATAGCCGGTCTTCATTATAGATTAGTTTATTTTTGAGTTTTATTCCTGAAGATGCTATTGATGTTTGACCAGTTTTTCTGAGGTCAGCCTCATAATTTCTCATCCCTTAATTATTATACCGTTTGTTAAACCAATGAATATTATTAATCAAAACTAATGAGGCAGTGGAATAGGTACAGGTCACAGTACTCTTGTAGCCGTTCCATAGGTGTTTTGGCGGCTGACCTGCGGCCACGTGCTGGGGGAGGTTTCCTGAACCTCTAAGAGGAGAAATAAGCCAAGCTCAACAGGGCAAGGTGCTCTGGCGGGAGCAGGCTGCCTGGGATGTCCAGGGATGCAGCATCCAGAGGGAAGGGGTGGATGGCATTTTCTCAGCCTCCTGGCCAGCTGCCTGCGATGGTCCTGTGCCGCCGCTGGCTGTACAGGTTCCACCTCGGTTTTACAGCTTTCGCTGCTTTTGAGAAATACTTTGAGTAACGGTGCTTTGCTTCGCTGCGAGACTCAAAGCAATTTTAAATATTAATTAAGTGTCTCAACTGGCTTCTAAAATGGCTGGTTACTATTTGTATTAAACAGACAAAAAATGAAGCCGTGTTGACAAGCAGTGTGGTGCTAGAGGCAGGGACAGAGGCTGCTGGGCTGGCAGCGTTGGCCATGAGAGCTTCCCACCACAAGAGCTTCCCACCTCCCGTGCTGGGAGTGACACCCTGGAGCACAGTGGTCCCTTGCAACCCCCAAGCCCTGGGGCTGCGTCCGGGCTCCGTAAAGCAGCAATTCCCTTCCCCTGGTTCCCAGATTGAGGAGCAGGGACTTTATTCAGATGGGATTTCTAAAGTCATACGCACCATCACCCCACGTCCTTGGAGAGGCGGATGTGCAGATACCTACCACGTCGTGGCAGGACCTGGGCTGGCAGAGGCTGCCGCCCCGCAGGGCACGGCTACTCAGTGCGGGGCAGCCGGGGCCGGGCACCCCTGGAAAACCAGCTTCCAGCTGGGTGCTGCCACGGAGAGAGCCTGAGCCCGCTAGTGGTAGGACAAAGGAAGAAGCCGAGAGCAAAAGGAAGGCTGCCGAGCTCTGCTCCCGTAATCGGAAAGCGGCGGCGAGCGGGAGCGCCCGGCTGGCTGTGATGGGAGCTCCAGAGTCTGGTGTTCGAGGGCTCTCTCGGGCGGAATATATTTACCTTCTTTGTAGCTGGCTGTAACTCACATCCCTGCAAAGCACTCTGCCAATACAGCATTTGCTGATGTATAGCTACAGCCATTTTCGCTGTTTCCCTTACTCTGTCTCCGTATAGAATAATATGCGATTAATTGATTTTCTGTCGCTCTTTTAGTACAGAAAATTAATTTTGGAGCAACCTTGTTTTCTCAGGGTATGAATTCTCTACATGCAGAGTAATTCCATTCCTACATTATTCATGAGAGAAAATAGTGATGGAGTGTGTAACTGAGGCAGCCCCAAGGCCACAAACTGATAGTCTGCGTTACTGATACAACAATATTCTACTGATGCTTCTAAATAATTCACGGCTACAACTCAATTTGGCACCAGGCACGCGGCGCGGGATGTGACTGGTGCGGAGGGGAGGAGCGGCACCTTGGCAGGACGCTCGGCTTCCCAGCAGGAGCGCAGGACGGGTGCCCGGTGCCACCAGGCAGCCGGAGCATCGCCCATGCCTGGCTGGTCCCCGGGGACATGGGTACCCCACAGAGAGGGACCCAGAGCTGGAGCGTCTGGCTGGAGCTCCTGCTGGCATCAGCGGGTTTTCCAGGGACCTGGAATCACAGGGGGAAAAAAGGGCTGGTGAGAACACAGGGGGCTGCCCTAGGGGCTCAGCCCTGGGGAGGCGCAGGCAGCAGACAGCCGGCCGGTGGGGGTAGGTATCCGCAGCACCTTTTGCTGTAGCTGAGGAGGCGTCGACTGCTCCAACTCAAGGGCTTCCCCGCAGCCGCGGGCAGAGCTGCTGCAGCCACACGGAGCTCTGCTTTTCAGGGCTGCGCTCGGAGCGCTCCCTGGGCCGTGCTGATTTCCTTACGGACGTACCTGCTGCGGGTGTCACAGCGGGCACGTTCAATAGCGAGTGAGTGGCGCATCCCCACAAAGGAATGGTTGGGCAAGGGCTTCTCCCAGGAGCAGGATCTGCCAGGGAAGCCTGAAGTGTCCAGGGATGTGTTGGGAGCTTCTTCAAGTTAATTATTTAAAACTATAATATGCCAAACACAGGCCATGCAGGAAAGGGTTATTTTTGTCATAATTTGAGGATTTCAACCCTGGTTTCCAGGAGCCTCTCACGCTCCTCCATGGCTCGTGGTTTGGACCCTCTGCACCAGCCGCTCTCCCTGCTCCGTGCATTGGGCTGACTGGGGCTGTTTCTGGTGAAACTGGGGCTGTGAAAGGGGAGAGGACAAAAAATTCCATCGTCTTGCAGGTGCAAGGTGAAGGTGCTGCTCCGAGGAGAGGCCCTGGAGCCGCGGCAGCCTTGCCCTGAGCCACAAAGGTGGCTTTTCTGTGCGGCTGAAAGGGTTAACAGTGGTGGAGGGGCTGGTGGGGCAGACGCTGAGCATCACCCGCAGATAGCTTCCCTGGAGCTGATGCTCAAGCCTCCCCTGGGGGGGCAAAGCCAAATGTGAGCTGGCCGGGGCTCCATGGCGCAGTGCTGGGCTGCAGAGAGGGTTAATGGCCCAGAGAGCACTTTTCATGTGAGTGGAAAATGGCAGGGGCCTTCCCTTCCCTCCTTCCCCGCCTCTGGCAGCCGCTGTGCCGAGCAGGTCCAGCTGACGATGGAGTGAGGGAGAGCCTTGTCCTGGCACCGGACTCCTTTTAGATTAATGACTTGCGATGAGATGCCGAAGTCACATATTGGGATTTTTCAACATTGAACTGTACCTGGCACCCCGCAGCCATTTATCACAGGGCTGCAGATGGAAGGCAGCAGCAGCAGGACTTGCAGAGGGCCAAGAAACACAGCTTCCCAGCCAGCCTGCTGGGGGGCTGGGGGTCTTTCTGGTGCGTGTGCATGTGTGGGTTTTTTTAATCTAAAATGATAAATCTGATTTCTTCAGGATATTGGAACAGCTGCAGCTGACCTGGCTATTTATCTGACAGATCTTCAGGGTGTACGATAACAGCTCTTAGAGGATGGATGTGGTGTTATAAGCTGTCCAGGCAAAGAACATGATTAATGGGATTCACAGAGATAAACAGATGGGGGGGAGAGCTCATGATCTAAGAAAATCCTGTCCCTGGACTGGGAAACTATTGGGGAGCTGGAGCAGGACCAGGAGCTGAAGCTGTCCTGGAGGTCGATGCTCCGTGGGTGCCAAGCCACCCACCTTGGCCTCCCCAGCCACCCCCACCCCACAGCCAGCCGAGGCCTCGGCACACCGGCGCGGCTGTCATGGCTTGTACCGCGCGGCGCAGAGGATGTTTGTACCTAATTGTGCAGCTGCTCTGCGCAGGGTGAGATGGAGGCAACTGTCCCGCAGCATCTCACAGCCTTTAGCACCCGCTGCTCTTGGACGCTTCCCGGCTGCCGTGCTGGGTCCCCAGCCCTCTGGTTTGCTCTTGTAGGACAGGCGTGCTGCTGCCTAACCCTCTGCAGAAATGAAGCACCACCGTGCTCCTCCTGTGGTCCCCGGAATCCATGCTGTCCCCCTCCCCACAGCTCCCACGTACCTAAAGTCACTTTTTTCCAGAGGTCCCCCCGTGAGCACCCCTCAGTTAACAGCCCACCTCTGCAGGTTAAAACTGGTTCGGTAAAATTCTCTCTTACATGAGCTGGCACGGAAACTTGTAAGGAATGTACACATCCAGCTAAGATGGCATTCATTTCCTTGTCTGTGATTTTCCGATGTGGGCTTAAAAGCCTCCTCTCTCGCCAGCCCCTTTCTCCTGGCTGTCCCTGCAGACCTGCGGCTGAGTTCCCGGTACTCGCTTGCTCCCGGCGCGTTTCAGAGGGTGCGCAGCTGGGAACCAGGAGCAGCGAGTCCTTGGGATATCAAAGGGGACTCGCCGAGGTGCTCTGGTGGGGAACACCACGTAAAAGGGAGGGAGCAAAAGGAATGAAAACAGCATTAGTGCAGAAATTCTCACTGAAAGGGATGGATCAAATAAACACTGAGATTAATTAATCACTAATGGCATGGACTGAAGGTGACCCTTCAGCATTTACAGACTGAAGACAGCAGGGTCAGGATTGAAGAGCATTAATCTTACATTAGCAGAACTCCATCCTTGCCAGAAGGGAGGAAGAAATCCCTTTGGTTCATGCAGAGGAAGCTGAAGCTTATTGCTTCCTGCCAGGTCCATGGCTGCATTTTTATGAAACACCTGCAATGAAAAAAAAAAAAAAAAAAGAAAAACATAAACCTGAGAAAATTAAACAGCCGTCCCAGAGGAGGGCTGCAGCCCTGCGCCCAGGCACAGCTCCCCGCGGCCGGCAGCCCGCGGGTCAGGGGCCGATGGCCGTGCTCCGTGCAGCGGAGCCCAGCGAGGTTTTGTCGTTGGTTGTTAATAACGCTGGATCAATTACAGCCAGCAACTGGGAAAACGGATTTTGAAATCCTTCCTCTTTACTGCTGAAGTTGGTGTGTGTGTGCCTGTGTAACGTTAGCAATACAAGCCACCAGAGATGAGCTATAAAAGGTGCTTTCTTTTGCCTCCAAATTTTGCTCTGTGGTTGCTCTGTAGCATGCACCAGATGCAGCAGCAACAGCGCGAGGCCTATAACCCCTTTCCAAATGGTAATAAATCCCACAAGACCCTAACACACTTGTAATTTACAACTCTGCTAAAATGAACATTATTTCAAGCTAAGCGTATTCTCCGAGGTGCAGGAGGAATGTGGCAGCTTTCCTGCTGACAGCGGAGTTTCTTTTTTAAATGTCATGCATTCACTTTCATTACTTCCAAATAATTGCCCAAAAGATCAGCAGCCGGACGAACGAGAGCGTTTTATGCCGCTGTTAGTCGATTCCACCATCATAAAAAGCAGCTGCGGGGACCTGCTCTTGGGCACGGCGAGAAACCGCTGCCTGCTCGGTTCCTAAAGCCCACCGACGCGGTGGGCAGAGAAGGACCCGCGCGAGCGGTGCGTGCCGGGCAGGCAGGGTCATGCCCAAGGAAGTCCTCTGTCTTTCTCTGAGGTTTATTTCGAGGAAATGAAACACTCTTCTTGCCGTTTGGGGGAGTTTGTTGTGGTGTTGGGGTTTTTTCATGAACCGTCCTTCCCAGGCAGCAAGGGCTTGCGACTTCAGCTTTGGAAATAAAAGAGTGGCTTTAGCACCGGGCTGAGCTGGGATGCTGAAATGGTGCTGAGCTGCCGCGGGGCATCACGCACAGCAGGGCAATCCTTCCTGCGGGCTCACTCCAGAGCGGTGCTCCCGGCTCCCCCATCTGGGAGGCCCCTGGGAGAAGGGGGACGAGGGTGAGCCGCAGCACCATGGCCATCCCCTCCTCCTCTTCCTCCTCCTCCTCCTTTCTTTTTTCTCACAGGAACTGTCCAGAAACATGGGCCCGTGGAGGCAGCCCCAGGCTTTTGCAGATCAGGTCCAAGACAAACTCCAGATCCTGACTGCAAAAGCTCTGTGGCCTGTAATGAAAGCCCTCAAGGAAAACTGTAAATATAGGAGCTATTGGCAAAATTCAGATCTCGCCTTGGGCTGGAACTCCCTCTCCCACAGTGGGAGGTTTGATCCCGGGTGTTGGCGCAGGCCTGTGTTTCAGCCTGTCTTAAACAGCTGGAAAACAAGATCTTTTTAATCTAGACATGGTTTTCGTCTTCCACTGGAATGAAAAAAAGAAAGGCGGGGTGGGGGGGTGGAGAACAAAAAGCAAACGCTGTAATAAAACCCCTGGATGATGAGAAGTACGAAGGAGTGGTGAGGAGCGAAAAAGCCACTGCCACTGTTAGTTATTCTGCAGGTTCTAGTCCAAGGCCTCGTATCGTTTGAGGGCTCAGATCATTAGCAGAAAATGATGCTCTTTTTTGGAAAAGAATTTCTGATTGACTTTTTGGCCAGTGCCGGCGGCTGCGTGAGCAGAGTCTGAAAAGCCTCGCCTGGTGTTGCACGCCAAGGCGGCCAGGGCAGGGCTCCCTCGTGAGCTGGTCGGCTTGTTTCTGATTCAGAGGGTTGGTTGCTTTTATAAGAAGATAGGTTCTTGTAGGAAAACTGTATTTCTGGTAGAAAATAAGCTGGTTTGGATGAAAACACAAGGATTTTAATTGGTAAAGCAAAATGTTTTGAGTTTCGCTACTTTGGGTTTGTAGAGGGAGAGGGAGGGAAAGGAATTCCTGGGTTTAAGTTGCTTCTCTAAAACTCAAAAAATGCCCGTGGAGTGTTTTACAGATTATGGGCAAAGACTGGTTTGTCTCCTTGAGAAACCAGCCCCGGGGCAACCAGCTCCACCTTGAACGTGGTTTTGTGTGTTTAGCTGTGTCAACCTCACCCAGACCTCTTGTCTTCGAGGGAGGGCCAGCACCACCGTGGCAGCCCTCTCTCCACCAAAGCTGACGGCACAGCATCAGCAGTGACGACGGCAGTTGCGGCGCGTTTCCTTGCTCCTCGGAAGCCGTGCCGCTGTGCCCCGCCGGCGGTCGGGAGCTGCCGGCAGCCCGGAGCACCTCTGAGCCGGGCAGCGCCGGAGCTGGTGCCCTGGCGGTGGGATGAGCTTCTCCACCCGTTTCCCCTCTCATCAGCCTTGCGCCGCTTAGCTGGGATTGATGGCGGGTCCGTACCTGGGGCGATGGCGTCCCAGATGCCTTCCGCCTCCTCGTTCTGTGCCCCTCGCGATCCGCCGCGCTGGCAGCAGGGTTAGATCTAACGCCGCGGGAGGTGATGGGATAATCCATCGCTCCCCGCTGCTGCTGCTGCTGCCAGCCCCAAGGGCTCAGGTCTGACACTCACCCGAGACCCCTAATGGGGTGAGGGAGATTGCATCATTGACACCCACACACCCCTCCATGCTTGAGGCTCAGAGGCTCAGTGTCCTGTTCCCAGAACCCCCGCAAGCCCCAGACAGGGCAGAAGGGCTGCGCCGCCGCCCGCTCCCCTCCTCGCGCCCATGGGAATCCCGGGAGCCCGCAGGAGCGGGGCAGGTGAAGCCCAGGCAGAGCATCCCCTGCCAGGGGGCCAGCGACGCAGTGTGCTTCAGTGCCTCGTGTCCTCTGCATAAATGCAATTTCCCTGAATGTCAGAGGAAAGCATTACAGATAACACACTATGTGTGTCTCTGACCCAGTAAGTGCTGAAATCACAGATCTCATTATTCTGACATGATAGAATTTTTTCCCCTCCCCGCTGCAACCCTGCTGCTGTTGTTTTCCAGACTGCAGACATAATTGCCGAAGGTGCAAAGCCTCCGCAGACAAATACGTCTTGCCTACTTCCCTAAATCTAGCAAAATGCCAGCTCTGTGTGTGCATAAGAAAACACTTTTAGATCACGCCTATAAGCAGCCCGTATTTCCATAGGGTGCCAGTCACAATCAGGCTTACCTTTAGGGACATGCGAGACGGCGGAGCGGGGAGCCGCGCCGAGCTCCCAGACGGTTCCCAGGCTTGAGGTTTCAAGGTGCCACTTGCCAGGCAGCGTGTGCCACCGGGGTGACACGGCTGAGCAGAGGAGCCCTTTAGGGAGCGGTCCTGGGTGCTTTCTGCACTTGATCTCTAGCACAGGGATCACAGGGGACCCACCACATTTGGCTGAGTCAGACAGCGAGGGACCCTCTCTCTGGCTCCCAGGGGCTTGTTGCAGCGGTGTTGGGGCTCCTTGCAAGACGAGGGACACGTGGGGACACAGAGGCCAGCAGTGATGTGGGCAGCTCCGTCACCAGAGTAACTGCATCCCTGCAGGGCTGTGTCTTAGCTAACAAGCTTCGTTAACAGCCAGCGCTTCTTAGCTTGGACACCGTGATGGAGCAAGTCTGCTCGGAGGGTCTGTGCGAGCATCTCTGCTCTGCACGGGGGAGGTACGGCTCCCCACGCAGATCTCTCCTTTCCGCGGCCACCCAGGCTTGCCGACGTCCTGCTCGGAGGGAAGGGTTCACCGGGCGCACACCGCTTCGGGACGCCTTTCCACTCGAGTGTTGAAGACAGGCCATTTTTTTTATTATAGAAAGCTTAGTTAAAAAGAAGAAAGATTCCCCCGAATCTCCACTGTTGCGATAATTTGTCCATAATTTTCCTTTTAGGCCAGCCAGGGGAAAAGATCTCTTTGTAGCCATCGTTGGGGAGAGGGCAAGGGGCTCTTCTGGCAGGCCAGGTCCAGGAGGAAGCAGCAGGCTCCGTGCCGGGGTCCCCGGGGCCCTCTCGCAGGACCCCCTGCCTGACATTTTCTCACTTTCATTTTCATCTTTCTGCCTGTTGGCTTATTTCACCCCTTTCATTATCTTCCTCAGCGAATCTTTTTTAAACAACTTCACAAATGCACCTTGCTGGCAATAGCCCTAAACGTTTTTAATTGCGGCATCATTAGTTCAGCCGCGCAGTAACGCAGCAGTTAAGCACGGCCTTAACCGGGGGGGTAGGGAGGCGGTTAGGAAGTCTGCTGTCGAGGAGCAGAGAGCAAGGACAAGCACCCCCAGGACCTTGGGCTGCTCCAGGGCAGCAATGCCATTAAGAGGAGCTGCCGGGTGTGAAGTCCCAGCTGAGCTGCTCTTGCAAACTCCTAGACTTGGGGATTTGCAAAGCACCTGCGTAGCGTGCGGAGCTCAGCAGATGGTGGGAGAGAGGGGAAGGGTGAGCGTTAGCCTCAATTTCGAGTGGTTTTATGATGCCGCTGCAGACGTACCCCTTTACTGCTACTTTTCGTCAGGTCATTTGCGAAGCAGCTTGTCGGTCCTTGCACAAATGCTGGTGAGTGGATGGTGTGCCACCGAGCAAGGAGCCCCCGGGGATGGGGGAGAGACGTGGGCTTCCACTGCTGAGTGGCAACAGCTCATTTTGAAGCAGTTCTGCTCGAGGAGGGTGGACAAAATAACAGAGCTGGGAGGTGATCTGCGTTGTCCTTGTGCTGTCCCTTCCGTACAGGATTTCATAGTGTCGTCTCTGACCATTAATCAGAGATCCAGACCAATTTCACGTGATTAAGATCACTAGTGACACACTTTAAATGAAACGTGAAAGTGGAAAGGCAGCAGTGAAGGCACGTACGTGTTCCTGGAGAGCCGGTGGGCTGAGAAACAGGATCGCGTGCAGGGTTCGTTACCACAAACCGATAAATCACGGGGAGCAGCACACCTTCAGAGAGAGCTCAGGTATGGTTAAAAAGGAGGAAAGCAGAGGGTTGAATTAATCAGGTAAATTGCTCACTGAAGAGTTTGGCCGGCTCTCCTCACCCGGTGCTAGGTTTGGGAAACACTAACAGAAACGTACGTGAGTATTGTCCTTCCTCCGCACGGACCCCACATCCCTTCCCAAACTTCACGGGCGTGTATTTTACTGACTTTTACCCTTCAAGTTCCTTCTGCACCTTGGGCTGCTTTAATTATGATCCTCACAGGTCCCTTCCAGCTCGGGATATTCTGTGATTCCAAGAATTCCTGCAAGGGCACGGGACGCTGGTGCACAGGATTTTCAAATGAGATACGTAGATGAGGAGATTGGATCTCCCAGCTTCGGCGGTGGCGGGGCCCGAGGGAGCCCGCAGCACGGTTTGCACAGCCGCATGCCGTTGTTAAAACTGCGTGGGGCAAAATGAAATCGGGCTAAATCCTGCGATTTAGAGTCAGGTGAAGCTCCTCCTCCTCATCCGTACAGTGGCAGCCGTTACATTTCTTACTCGGGGTGGTGGTAGGCACCAAAACGGTCTCTGGCGGTGCCGGGAGTCCTGTCACAAGTGACTGTTTCAGAGGATGTTCCCATCTGGCAGCACCAACATCACCCTCCCGTGGACCAGGGGCTCGGGTCATCGCTCACCTGCCTCTGCCCTCACCTCTAACCGATGCCCAGCGGGAGGATGGTCTTGTCTTGCTGCCACATCTCGTGCTGTTTGCTGCCTGGGGAAGGCTTTTCGTGTAGTTTATCCCTGAATCTCACTGAGGTACGATGGCCTTTGATAGCCCGACCGAAACACAGGCTGTGCTGCGCCTGCTAAACCCCGCCAGCCTTGCACGGGGCCCGAATGCCAGCGGAGCTTCCCAGGAGGAATTTCTCTCCGGCTCCCCGGGAGGTTTTGGCAGTCTAGTCTCTGCCCAAACAATAATTATTAAAGCCCTGTTCAAACACGCTGGTGTTTGCAGAGTTGTGCGGCGGGGAGTTGGAGGCGGCAGAAGACGGGGTGGGGGCGGCAGGATGTGTCGGGGGGGATGTGGAGTGGGGGTTTCCCTCTTTCCCCAAGTGCTGATGAGCAGGACTAGCTCTCGGGCACACTCAGGAACTCCAAGTTATACCGTGCCGCCGTATTTCAGTTCTGACTGGGAAAGTCAGAGCCCCCACCCGCCTGCCAGCACAGGTCTAGTGGGGTGTCGGTAGACCCAAGCCCTGGCACAGCCTTTGCCTGTCCTCACCGTCCTGACTTTGAAGCAGTGCTATGGTGTTAATTTTAGAGCTAGGAAACTGAGGCACAGGGGGATTTAGGACCCAGGTCTTTGCAGTATTTAGGCACCCTGCTCCTGCTTGAAGCTGATTCAGATGGAGATGAGTGTTGACTGCGTGTGGGGGGGTGCAGCCCTTCAGGGACGCTGTCCTGGGCCCTCGCAGCCCCAAATTGCCCTGGCTGCTGTTCAGGTGCTGTTGCTGCAGGAGGCTCAGCGGGCTCCTCGGCTCCGGTGGAAGTGGGAGTGGGTCGGGCACGCTGGAGGACCTTGCTTGACCTGTGTTTGTAGGAGGCCACGCTGGAAGGATCTGCAGACCCTGCCTTTGTGCCCAGGGACCTCTGTCCTGGCCCGGCCCTGGCAGAGGTGTCTCTGTGCAAATCTCTGACTTCAAACCTCCCCAGTCAGAAAAACGCAGCGTGCAGATATTAACATCTGTAGCAGGGATCCCTGCATGGTTGCAGAGAGAAGAAACTGCCCGTCCCTCCTTCACCCATCCCTGGCCCTGTACCCAGTCTGGCTTCCTGCAGCACCCTCCACGGGGGAGCGGGTGGGAAAGCTCTGCTGGAGAAATGCACTTTGCAGGTCGGCCTGTTACCGTGCACAATGGAAATCTGGCGGCTGCATCCGCTGCTTAAGAGCCTTCCCCTTGTGCAATAACCTCTCATTATTTTTTAATGTTGTTGTAACTTTATGGCTTAATCAGTATTTGCAATTTGTTAGTAGTCCAGGCTGCAATAAAATTGTTTTCCAGGTACTGAAACATCCTATCAAGGTTTGTAAAGCAGTGGTTCTTAGTTTATCACACTCATAAAAAGCACTGGCAACTTGACAGATATAATAACTTTTTTTATCAAGTGTCTAATTTGAGAGGAAATTAAGCCATACATTACGTGCCGATCTGAGCTGGAATTGGAAAAAGACCCAGGCACCCCTCTCCCCACCCCAGCGAGCTTCCGTTCGCATCCCAGCCTCTTCTGTATGGAAAAGACTATCTCAAGCCGGCCGTGCTTCTGCACGCGCTCTGCGGTATCCTCAGATTGTGTGTGTGTATTTTTACAGGGCACTGCACACTTAATAAAAAATTATTTATGTGGCCTGCATTGATGTCACAGCAGTGAAACAATACCTTTCCTTTACTGCAGCAGAGCGGTGATTTATACGAGTGCCTGGAAAAGCTTCCTCGAAATGCAGTGCAGATGCTCCAGGCCACTGTAACAGCCACTATATCCAGTTTACTTACGGGCCAAGATTTTTAAATCAGGTGATTCTGGGTGCTTCCGTTTATGGTATCCATCTCAGGGTGCCCAGGGGGCTGGGACGTCACCGGCATGAGAAAAGCTGGTCCTTCTCAGGCCTTCCAAAAATTGCATTTTTGTCCTCAGAATTTTGATCAGTCTGTTGTAACACCCCCCCCGACCCCAGCTATGTCTGCTCAAAAAGTGCTAGCGAACGGAGTGGTGTCCGCTTCGTAACTGTCCCCAAAAAGCCCTTCCTCTGGCAGGCTGCCGTGCTCCCGCGCTGCCTTCTGCTCCGCGCCTTGAAGCGTGCCCCCTCTGCCCGGCCGCAGCCCCGGTCTCGTCCCACGCCTCTTGCCCGCGCTCCGCTGCCATGGCAAGGGACGCAGGGACCGCAGGCTGTCCTCAGGCGGTCATGCTAAGGATAATTATTTCCGTCTTTAATTCCGATACTGATTTTCCCCCGTTCCCACAAGTGATACCAAAATGCCGACAAACGTCGCGCAGCTAGCGCGGATCACCCGGGGGCAGCTCCCTAAATCCAGGCTCTCCAAGCAATGCCCAGCTCTCCCACTGTCTCCCGCAGGCAGAGCGCCTCGTCCTCGAGTGCTGCAAAGTTCAAACGCTCGCTGAGGCCAGAATGACTTTGCGCTGGAAGCCTGGAGTAAAAGTCAGACGCCGACTACGAGCCGCACACTGTATTTGTTTAAATTTTCATGCTAGCGAATGTCTGTGACACAGGAGACAGGTTTATGGAGAGCGAAAAAAAAATGTTGACAAATGGCCCAGTAATCAACTGGAACATGCAATAAATCATTGGAGTGCCAATAACACTTCCAGGACGAGTTGCGAAAGGTCATTACGATGCCACCATGTATCATGCAGCGCCAAACAAAGCAAACAGAACATGTTGGGAATAGGATTATGGGAGAAGCATCTGTCAGTTCTAATTAAGAATTAACTGTGGATCCTATATAAAAAGATGTGTGGTTTATTCCTATCTCCCTCCTTTCCCCACTTAGCTCTCCATTTTTCCCCTCTCCAAAATAAAACTCAATTACTTTAAAAAAAAGCCCCTCTGTCATTTAATCTATTCAACAGCAGCAAAAATAACGCGATGTGACAAAAGAGTGAAGGCTGGAGGGAAGGACAGGGTTCTCTCTGGCTTCTGCAGCCTCTGTGGCGTGCAGGAGGGCTCAGAGCCTGCCCAAATTGCCTGAAATCCCAGAAATCCCCTGGCATCCCTGAATCATCTGTCTGCGACGGTTGCGGGAGGCAGAAAACGTACAAACCAAACCCCTTCAGCCCCGACGAGGGCTGGAAATGGAGCGAGCGCGGAGGCTGAGACGCTGAAAAGATTTTGGCTACCAGTGGAAGGACACGCCAGCTAACTAAGCGACAATAAAATAGGCTGGAGAGAGAGGAGGCGGGATAGAGAGGAGGCACAAAGGGGCAGCAGAGCGATGTGCCCTCAGAGGGGTCTGCGCGCCCATTGCACACCTCATCCCCCCACAGCAGCCTTGCTCGGGGGCATCCCCGCCTCTGTCACAGACGCGGGGACTGTCCCCCCGGCTCTTCACCCGTGTGCCTGGCACCGGACGGCTCCCCGCTCCTTCACCTGAGCAGCCGTTTCCGCCGAGCCGAGCCACGTGAGCAGCCCATCACCTCCGCTGCTGCGAGTGACCCTCCCTGTGTAAGCACCTCATCAATTCCCCCCAGCACCTCCTTCCTTTCTCCTTGTCTCCCCTCTCCTCCTTCAGGCCCTCCCCCCTCTCTCTCTCCCCATTAATCTGAGTTGCATTTTATCACGTGGGCGCCTGGCCCAGCGTTCCTGCTGAGCGGGCTATGCAAGCAACGTGCTTTTCTTTATTATTATTTTTTTTCCCCTTTCTCCTCTATATTTCCAAGCCTCTTTTCTGCTTAAGTTTGCATTTCTTCTTTTTCTTTCCTTTTTTTCTTTTCCTTTCTGCTGACCGAGACAAGACCGTGTCCTACTTCAACATCCCAGGATTTGTTACAACTTCAAGGTGCAGGTTTATGGCCGCGGTTGTCCCGTTTATGGTACAGTTCTTCTTATGGGTTCTAATAAACTTTGTAGCTCCAGGGTGCTCTTAAATCCTGATATGAAAGATAGAGAAGAATCATTATTTAGTCCAACTAAATATAGGATGCTTCACCCTTGAAGGCTGAGGATCATGTTTCTTTCACAGGTGTGGAAAGATCCATAATTCTGCGTACAGCAAGTGCAGCTGCAGGAAAAAAATAATCAATTCTCCCCATGGAAATAAGCGGGCTCCCCCCACACGGGATGGGGGCAACCGGTGACGGCTGGGATGGGCGCAGCTCAAGAGGGGTCTGCTAGGACAGGGAAATGGCATTATTAGGGCTCGATAGACGCTGCAATAGACTGAATGGCGTGTGCTGGTAGGACGTGCAGCCCCCGGCTGCAGGAAACTGCCCCTGGCAAGCGAGGGGAAAGGAGCCCCGTACCCCGGCAGGAAGGAGCAGGCACGGGGCAGGGGGATCCGCCACCTCCCCAGCGGAAAACGTTCCAGCCGTTGGTCCCCTTGGCGCCTCGGGACGCGGCACGGCGTTGTGCCAAAGCAGGAGCGAGCTGCCTGCGCGACCAAGCGCCGGCTGGGACGTCGATGGCACGTGTGTCGCGCCAGCCGCAAAGGTCAACATCAGGGTTGGGGCTTTCCAGCAAGAATTTAGAGGACAAGCTGAATGGTGAACAGAATATATAGGTGCAGGCTGGCAGAGCGGCAAGCGATGCGGGTCTGTGGGTGCAGGAGGGTGTCTGGGGGACATCCCCCTGACCTCGGGTACCACCTCGGGCAAGTGGGTTTGCCTCTGGAGCAGGGGCAGCAGCCCTGGTCCCGCTGCGCTCTGGGAACTGCAATTTTGTTCCGGCGTTTGCACCGAACGAGCCAAATGTTAGAGCCGAGCCCTGGTGCGTGCCCACGGCGTGTCTGTACGTGTGGCCGCACGTCCGTCTGTCTGTGTCCGCAGCAAATCAGCGTATTTACTTCAGGAAAAATCTTCCTGGGGTTTTTTCCCCCTTCCCTCGGCTTTCCCAAATCCTGTCTGGTTTCCTTTTTGTCTCTGGCAAGGCGAGAGGGGGTCAAAGAAAGTGGAAAGGGCTGAACAATTTTCTTGATTATTTTTTTTCCCCCAAAATGTGTCTTTTGTCTTTAAAATTTCTGCAAAGTACCAGGAAAGTACAAGTGGTGTGTGAGGGGCCTGGGATCCTCCATTCCCAGCTGCACTTATCCCCAGAAGGATCTGCTGGCCCCGTTTTTTTCCCAAAGTTGCCATACAGCAACCAAATATTTCGTTACGAAAAACCACCAGACAACAACATAAACAAACTGTTGTTTAGTACTCTGCCCTCCAAACCGGTCGCCTAATTACCATTTCTCTACAAACAGCTTGTTTTCCGTTAAATTTCTGGGTTTGTCCTTAAGTAAAATGATAGGTTGTTTGTAGGGGACAGAAAACCAAATTGGTGGAAGCTGCAAATGAACTTTCAATTAAAGGCACCACCTCTAAAGCCAGCGCCACTTGTGATTACGGCATGATGAAAGGAGGGTGAAATGGATGTAAAGATGTAACCTTGCAACCACCGAGGGTTCATTAAAATTAAAATCCTGTGTAAAGTGTAAGAGACGCCCGGTCAGTTGGCAGAGCTGCCTGATTCCGCTCTCTCCATGGTAATATCGGAGTAGCTGCCTGGAGAAGGTGCCTCTTATTAAAATCCTTGGGTCAGAGCTGGAAAGAAAAAAATCCGGGGGGCCTTGGTAGTTTATGCTTCTCCGACTGCGAAGTAGCACAAGGAACCTCGGTAGTGCTTTTGCTTCGCGCTCGAAGAAGACATGTACGTACATGCACGTAGATTTGCACGCGTCCGCGTACGCAGGACCAGGCTAAGGGAAGAGCTTTGGTGGAGGTGGTGGGACCGCTGTGGGCTTCTGCGGGGGGAACTACGGAGGGAGGATCGCAGCAGTGCTGAGGCATGGCTGGGGGCTTTCTCGTGGTTTTGCAAGACACAGTTAGGCACTGAGGCTGGGATGGGGAGGAACGCAGGATGGGAACGTCAGCCCACGAGCTCCTGACTCACCCAACTCTCGAACCGGGCACCAAGCGCCGCTCAGAGCATCGCTCAGGCTTCATCCGCCTTTTTTACCTTCTTTTTTATACACCATCTGTTGTCACAATTATTCTTACTCGTGAATGAATGATTCGGTGTCACTTTTGGCTTGGATCCGCCCGGCTGGTTTGGTCCCTCCCGCAGGATGCGCCCGGCAAACCCAGCAGCACTTCCACAAATACGGAGACTCTCCATGAGGTCGTGGCAACAACGAGTCACCCGCCAAGCCAGACCGAAATAGCAACCTGCCAGGAAAGTTTCCTTTCCTGTCACTGATCCCTTGAACTGGTTACTCATATTTTCTGTGGTTCTATGGTCAGCCCCAACCATCCTGGCCTTTACTAGCTCCGCTCTCCCAGCAGCCAAGCGCCAGGAGGCTGCGCTGCCACGAAAATACCTATTTGATTGCGCTCACAAGTATAAATAATTGTTTTTAAACCCCTTGTGAAGGCCGTGGTATTAGACACCTGCTTGTTTGCTTATTCAGATTTGTGCAAATTATTTTTTAAAGGGTGTGTTTCCCTAAGCTCTAGGTGTCCTTGGCAGACACTAAACCACATCACACGTCCTCCCTGAAGCGCAGCCGGGGAGATAAGGAGAGCGGAGGGCACGAGCCGGGGCACGGGGAGCCTGTGTGCCCTCCTGCAGCCTCGGGATGCAAAGACCAGGCTCAGCCACGCCGGGAGCAGGGAGACCCTCGCAAGATGTGCCCTTCCAGCAGCCTCTTCCCATTTATACCGAGCGGGCTCCTCCTCAGCAGATGTTCAAGACTCAGCACTCAGGCTCACACGGTGGAACTTCCAAAACAAACCATCTGGAGAAGAAAACAGCAAAACTATTTGCAAGCTATTTCCCTGCTCCACTGTGCTCCATCCCCCCCCTCCTCCCCAGCCTGGCGTCCCTGATCTCAAAGTCAGAGGGAACCATGTGAGAGGACAGAGAGCCCCGCGCCAAAGCCGGGAACGGAAGGAGCGCGTCAGTGAAGAAATGTTCCCAGCAAGGCTGCAGCTGTTCCTGTGAAATATGGCAAGGCAGCGCGGCTCGCTCGGCACGACCCGGGGCCGCTGAGGCACCGGCAGCTGTTCGGGCACCCCCAGGGCCGAGCGGATCCAGCAAGCTTTTCTGATGATGAAAAGCGTGGTGCTGGGGGCAGCGGGAGCCCGGAGGACATACAGGGGCTGGAGCTTCTCGCTCTTTGCTTTATATCCCGGCTCCCTCCCGCCTTAAAGAGGAGCCGGTGGCTTTAGCCCCCGGATGGGAGAGCCGTAGGTTGTTGGCCGATTGGTAACATCAGGCAGGTTGTAGCTGAGCCGTTATTGCCCTCTGGCAGGTCCCGCGGTGCTGCGATGTCTCCGGTTTCCCGTTAGCTATCTGCAGCTCTTGCCGCTGGCGTGCCGGGGAGCCGGAAGGCAGTCATGCATTTTTCTTCCTTCAATTTCCAGAAACACAAGAGAAAGCGCTCCTCCCGCTGCAGGAGGGGACGTGAGGACAGTTTCTCCAAGAGGGGCATCTGGTCTTCATCTCCTGCACCCAATGACCGGGGCCCCTCGCCAAAGGGCTGACGACTGCTCATGAGAAGGGTCTGTCCCCTCTCACGTCCCTTCGGACACCCGGCCAAGCCCTGTGCAATGAGCAACGAGCACCTCGGTGTCCCCGCTGACAACGGGACAAGCCCGCCTGGCCTTGTCTGCCGTCTGTGTGACAGCCACGCTCTCGCTCAGAGTCGCAGCAGTAAATCGCAGTAAGACCAAGATGGACCTGCTCCTCACCCCTTTTAGAGCATCCACAAGATCAACAGCATTTATTCTGCCCCTTGGCAGGTTTTACATCCACGGAGCTTTCCGCCAGCGGCTACATCCCCCCATACACACTAACTCTAACAGCAGGGCGGGTTCCTGCGCTCCGCAGGCTGAGCACAAGTGCGTATATCCCCGTTAGCACTTCAGACAAGACGGCCCATTTATCCCCGCTCTAAGTGCTCCTGTTCTTAGAGTTTCGTACACTCACGCAGTTAGTTAAGAGCAGCCTGTGCCGGGCGCAGGGCCTGGCTCGCTGACTGCCTTTCCTGCACCGTCCTGGTCCTCCCTGGGGCATGGTGCGGACAGGAGCCGGTTGCCTGATGTTCGATCGTGCTGGAGCTGCTGGCTCTTCCCCTGCCTTTCTGCCTTCTCCCACCGTAACTGCTCAACACCCTCTTCTAGCTTTGGGAAAAGCTGAATTTGAACAGAGCGCTTCGGGCACTTTCCACATAAAGGATTATTACAATTACTATTAAAAGTAATAAAAGTGCATTAGTTTTTGTAAGACTTTCTGGTGGGCACACGAGAGCCCATTACCGAGCCGGCTGTGGTCCCAGCGTTACACCGCTATTAGATTTTCTGCTGGAGGGAGGAAGATCTACGGCACCAATTGAGGCAGGAAACGTGCATTGCTCCAGGAGTGCAATGGAGCTCTGTCTGTGACGGGCACGTTTGTGTGTCAAAACTGCAGTGGGAAATACGTGCGTGAATTGCGATGCAGCGCCTGTGTGCGGGCACGTGTGTTCACGGCCGGCATTGGCATACGTGTGCCAGGTAGGAGCATCCCTTCCCTTCATCTTTTTCAGGATCTCTCCGGTCCTCTGGGGTCTCCCGTTCCCCGTCTTCCTGGAGAGCTTTCTGCACAGCCTAGGAAATTGGGTAATGAAAGCCGAGTCATACATTCCTGCTTTATGTTTCCAAAGAAGCAAGTGTGACTGTCAGGTTTACAAAAGATTGTTTATGTTCAGTGGCGTGAAATGGGGAGCGAGTGTGCGGAGCAGAGCAAGAGAAAGACTGCCCTGCCCGGGCTGACAGCACTGCATTCATCCTCCACGCTACAGCAGACAAAGCGCTGGTGCTGCCTGACAGGGGCCATAAATCACCGCTGGGAGATGCTGTACCTACAGCTTATACCATTCCAGATGACAAACACACAATAATCCACACAGCACAGCACTTTTTCTCCCCTCTCTCCCTCCGACTCGATGGTGCTCAAGTGACGACAAGAGGCAGCGAGGAAACCTGCAAAGCCTGGCGGTCCGTGCGGGCACCGCGGGAAGGAGCAGGGGAGGTCGCTGATGCAAATAGCGCAAAGCCGTGGCTCGTGAGGGGCGAGAGTAACGGGGCCACCGGTTTGGAAAGGCCAGCGGGAGGGGAGGCCAAGCAGGGGTGGATCCTCCCTTGCTAAGGGGGCTCCAGTTAGAAAGCCAACAGTTTTTACTTGCCACTGCCCCAGCAGGATGGAGCTGGGGCAGCCACGAGGTGGGGCGGTGCTGGGGACACAATGCCAGCACGGGGGGCTGTGGGGGGCCCAGGCGAGGCACGTGGGGCCACGCTTTCGTGCAACCTGGAAAAGCCTTACTAGTCCGTGTGCTGCTCACACAGGGACTGCGTGCGCTGGGAGAGGCGGCCTGAGCTGCGGGTGCTGGGCTCTTCCCGGAGCCCCGACGGTGACTCTCCATCCCTGCGGGAGCCTCCCTGGTCTGCTTTCCCCGGGTGGTAGATGAAGCATTGGCCTTCGCTCCGCCTGGTCTGTTTGGTTTGTGCGCTGCCGAGCACTCGCTGCGCCCAGCCGTGGTGGGAGCTGGATGGCACAGCTCCTTCTCCAGCCTGGCCCTCCAGCATCCCCGCGGGGGCTCCGCTAGCAGGACCAGTAAGGGGTGAAGTGGGTGAAGTGGGTGCAAACATCAGATACGCCAGGAATACCCAGCGGCGCGTTCAGCCCTCCGGCATTTTCCCCACCGAAGGCGCGCTGGAGCCCCGGCGTTGCCAGCTCTGCCGCGGGCCCCGGGCGGCTTTGCCCAGGTTGATTTTAGATGCGAAGGTGGAAACGTGGTCTTAGAAGGAGGAGGCAGTGAAAGGCAGGGAGGCAGATGTGCTGCCACCACCCTGGGCTGTAATTTGCGAGGGAAGGGAAAGGAAAGAGGTCTATCTGGTCGGACAACCCTTAAATCAATGTATCCTAATTAACAAAAGATCTAATTCATCAAAGTGACAGCAACTCTATTTATATCACCTCCTTCCATGGGGGCTGCTGGGGGGTTCGGGTTGGGGGTTTTTCTCCCTTTCCTTTTCTGACAGCTTTATCTTTCCCACACACGTTTTTATTTTCCCTTTCCGGAGGAGGACGGATAGTGAAGCTTTCCTTGGGAACATGGCCATTTAACTGACGTTAGGGGGGGAGCTGGGAAAGAGGGGTTACCTTAGTGAGGTGCAGGTCTGCCTGGGGGGGGGAGGAAGCCACCGAAAGGTGAGCAGAGGGGTATGCAGCTCCGCATGCAGAATTTGGTCAAATCCTGCAAGTTGGGGTTATGGTCTGAAAATACCCCCAGCAGGAACCGTGGTCGTACGGGGATCTTGGCTTTCGTTTGGGAAAGCAAGCCCTGAGAGCTTGACAACACGGCTGGATGACACCTTAAATCTTGAAGTGCATAAAAAGAAACCCAACTGTTTTGTCTTGGTTTAATGTCTGAAACCTCGTGGTTCGGGGGCTGGGAGAGCAGGATGCTGAATTGCCGTATAAATACAAGGACCGTGTCATTTCAGAATTGCTCCGCTGTTCTCAGCGGGCTCACTCTCGGGAAGAGTGAGGTTTGGACGTGATGTAGTACCACGAAAATAGTAATAATAGTAATGAATCCCCACTCAGCCACTCCTCCCCGCTGCAAGCACAGGAGCATAAAATCCGAGATGCAAAACGCAAGCCCTGTCTCGTGGGGAGAAGGAAGCTCAGAAGGCTGCTGGGGTGGAAAAGCCCCAAACCAAACCAAACCAAACCAAATCAAACCAAACCCAACCAGGGCAGCTTTGCTCCGAGGTGCAGCTGCGCTCACGGCACACCGACGAACAGGAGATGAAAGGGCCGTAAAATGGAGCCGTCGTCTAAAGGCTGCACCAGCGCATATATCCTGATGTGCCGGGAGTACCTGCTTCTCCCGTAGCCTAAACTTCTGATGAACCAACGTGCTTCAGAGCGCATTTATATGCAAAGGCGTATAATATGTCCCCTGTATCTAATTATCTGTCAACCTGAGGCAGTTTGTTTTCCAAATCGGCCTCTCGGCTGTGACTTTATGAGGTCGTAAAGAAAACGGTGCCACTCTCGCACTGGAGCGCCGGGAGAGCCTGGATCAACAAATTACCATCTTTAATGGTGTCTCCTCGTGCAAGCTCACGCCCTCCGGCGTGCCCCGGCATGGTCAGCCCCGGCACCACAGCCCCGTGCACCCAGCCGGACGGGGCAGTTGCAGGCAGGGCCAGGACCGACCCCCGCGCTGCCCGCGCTGCCTGCTCGCCCTCCCCTGGCCCCACTGGATGCGCTGCAAAGTTTGGCAGGAGTCGGCGGTGAACTCCAGCCCGTCGGCTGCGAGAGCAACACCAGCGCCAGCGAAAGCCGAGCCGTGGATTCCTCTGCCCACGCTGCTCCTGTGATTAATGGTAGAAAGGAATTAAAAAGAAGGAGGAAAAAAAAGACCGAGGGAGAGGGGAGGGGAGTGGGTCAACAGCTGAGTGCAAGGCAAGTCGCTAGACAGGGAGTAATTAAGATACTTGGGTAAATATGATTAATAAGCTCAAACTGGCAGGGTGTGCAGTAAACAAGGGCTAACCAGATGGTACCCTTTCCTTTCTGACAACGCTGCAAGCTCTGTAAAAATAGGAAGGAAGGCTCTGGATCCTCCCAGCGCTCCGGAGGAGGGAGGCTTCAGCATGGGGCCAGGGCAGTGAATCACCTGACAGGAATGAGAGACATTTCCCTTCCATCACCTCCCCGGCAGGGACGGCTGCAGGGGGGGACAAACCGCTGCTCCGGAGGTGCTGGGGTGCCGAGCCGCGGGGCGCGATCCAGCACCGAGCACGGGCTGAGCTGGATGTGGGTCCCACTGCCTTTGCCCCGTGCTGTGTGGGCAGCGGGGGACGGCGGCGGCAGCGGGGACAGCCCTTGCACCGGTCTCTTGGTGTCTGATCTCCAGCCGTAACAACGCGGGTTGAAAATCCCTGGCCGGAGCTCGTCTGCGCGGCCGGGCTGGCGGCTGGGCGCCGGCGAGCCCCCTCGCTCCTCTCCCAGCACCGCAGGTAGCGGGACCCCGGCAAGAGCCGCTCAGAAATTTCCCCACAAACCGCTTCTCTGTCAGAAGATGCCATTTCACCAAAGGTGAAACATTTGCGGAAACGCGCTGATTTTGATGAAATTGCATTTGGAAAGAAAAATCAAAGGAGAAAATCATTTCGATAAGGCCAAAGCATTTCAGTTTGACCTTTCAGGAATTAAATGGCATAGGGGTTTTTTCCATTTCAAAAAGCATTTTGTTTCGATGTACTCTATATATATATCTGTAAGAACTATTGAAACCAGAATTAAATGTTGTGATTATCCCAACATGTGACGATCTATTTCCTCCAGTGCAATATTGCAAGAATTAAGCCCAAATACCCTTTTGCTTTGAAACGGGCAAGAAATGAAAGGAAAGAAAAAAAAAACCCAGGTTGTTCTCCCAGCCCTGCTGCTAGCCCATGCTGTCGGCGGGGAACGGGCGCTTCGGGCAGAGCTGTCCCCTGGCCCGGGGGAAGGGACGCCCGCGCTGTCCGTGGCCTCCCGCACGCTCGGCTCATCCTCGTCAGGTGCCCACGGCGAAGGGATGCTCGCCCAGAGCGGGAGGATGTCTGTGGTCTCCCCTTGGTGTGGCCCACGGGGTGGGAGCTGGCCCTGGCTGGGGGCAGGCCCCCAGTCTGGCCCGATGTCTGGGAGCCCCTGCGGAGGTTTGTGCAGCGCCTGCGGTGCCCTGAGCTGGGCATTTTGTCCCCTGAGCTCAGGCACATCACTATGGTCAGGGTCTTGGAGCTATCAGTTTTCATTTCACCATTTACTGTCCAGTGCTTTGAAAATAAAAAAAATTACCAAGTAGCCCCAGGTATTAATAACAGATTAAATCAGCACTTAGCTTTCGACTTCCTCGGGACAAGGATTCTCTTTTTTCCAGCTGAAAAGTTCCCAGTGATAATGAGAACAGTAAATGTTTTATCTTTACAGGGAGACAGGCAGAACAACGGGCACAGGAGGAAATCTCTGAATCGCAAAGATGTCACCCAAGGAGCAGCATGCCACCAGTTCCTGCTCAGCACTGTGTTTTCCCTACACCGTACCGTTTTCACCCCACGTAAGTTGTCTCATTATTGTAGTCAGCTCCTCCTGGGCAGAGAGGCTGTTCCTCGACCGTGCCACCGACCCAGAGCGTCACTTCTGATCTCCTTGGGACTCACCTTCCCTTCCCGAATAACAGCGCCGCTTCGGCTGCCGCGGTGCTTTGTGGCATCCCGAGGGCAGGGGCTGTCCCTGCCTGTCTGCCTGCACCGTGCGGTCACCGGCCGGGGCCGGGGATGCTTCCCGTTGGGAAAAATGAAGTGAGACTTTGCTGGGAGGCTTCAGGGTACAGCGAGGCTGCAGGAATAGCCAGCGGCTCGGAGGAGGTGGGGTGGAGATTAAAGATAAAGAAGAAATTTCAGCTCATTGGCAGGGCACATATTTTTCCAATATAAAAGCAAATGGGGGAACCCTTAAATAAATTGACTCTATAAAAATGTCCTTTTGTATTACTGCCTCACCTTTTCAGGGGGAAAACACCAATGTTTATTTTCATGGCTCCCAAATAAAAATATCATTGCTGCTTCGTAATTTCATAGAACCAACAAGCAGTCCGTAGCTATTTGAAATACACAGGCCCCCCTCGGTACCCACCATCCGCCCGGCTGCAGGAGCAGCTGCCACATAATTACAAGTCCTCGTCACAAGTGCGGAGAAACAAGTTGTGGCATTTAGGAAAGGTCTGCAAAAATAGGTGTCAGACCTTAACTAATAGTGATTGTCCTTCCATTCTGCTGTAATTTACATTTAATTCACACATTTCATTTCCATTTAAAATATGATTACAGTGTTTTGAAGCACATCTCACCTGTCCCTTCCGATTACGGCGGGATGGAAATAACACGAAGCAGCAGGAGCGAGGCTGGCTGCCCCGGGGCTCGGCTGGCGAACACGCGGTGCCGTTCTCCGAGCTGGGGACGGGGACAGAGAGCGCTTCCAAAACCATCGCCCGAGCAGGGACCGAGGGGCAGCCGCAGACACGCAGCCCTGCCCCACCGCCCTGCTGCTTCGTGCAGGTAGTTCTTGCTGCAGGGTTTTAAGCACCGGCAAACGCAGGAGATCAGAAGTGCCAACAGAGAGGACGGGGGTGCGGAGAAGACAGCTCTCTGCTTGTGTTTTTCCATGTTTTTTAATGGAATACACGGGCTTAGCCTTGTGGCATGTGAGCGTGGCACACAGGCACGTCCGGCACGGTCAGTGCGGAGGGCAGTGCCCGTCCTGCGCGGTGTGACCGGTGCCTGGGAAAGGACACCTCCAGCTTGCAGCCTGTAAGCAGCTGGTTCAGAGCCAGGCCTGCCCAGCAAGGCTGGGCTGGAGACCCTGCTCCCGTAGGGGTATTGCATTCAGCACGTTTCTCTAGAAGTTAGAGGTTAAGTGTGGAGCTGAAGCTGGCTGGGAATTAATACTCCATAATTCGTGCCCTGGAGTTCGCTCTTTGTAAGCCCAAGCAATTTACACCACGCGGTTTGATTTTGGGTACCGCTGCGCTGTCCCGTCTCTCCCTGTCGCCTGGCTCCCACTGCTAAAGGCTCTCCACCAATTTTCCCCTTGAAGCTCATTTCCCACAGATTTTTAAAAAGGCGGATGTTGGGGAGGGAGGAATGAGACCGAGTGTCTGGGATTCGCTTACGCTGCATTTCTCCCTCAGCATCATCTGGGGGACAGTGACAGCCCGGCTTGGCACAAGGCTGTCTTATCGTTGCTGCAACAGGAGATGGGTGCTGGTGCTGAGATGGGTGCTGCTGCTGAGCTGTGAGCCTGCGGGCTGGGCATCTTCCCAGCCCAGCAGCAGTCGAATGGGCTGAAGTGACGTGTGCCCAAGCAGGAGCACGGCCCTGCAAAGCACGTGCAAATCTAGAGTCTGCCTCCAAGAGGAGGCTGCCGGTCCCCGCGGTGGCTGCAGCGCTCTCGCATGAGCCCTCTGGGTACCAGCCCCCGGCTGGTGTCCCGGGGCACATGGAGCACGCGGCACCTCGGCTGCAGCTGGATGCTCTTCCCCATTGCACGAGGCTGAGCTGTATTTGAACATTTCCCTCTCCAGACAGGCGAGGTGCTCGGAGGGGGATGGACAGGGATTGTTCACTGGGGATTACGGTGATTGGTGCGCTCTGTCCAAATTCTGGCATAAATTTCAGAGCTGCCCGAGCGCCCGTTTCCTTTCTGTGGCTGCCTTCCTGCCGGCCCGGCAGCTCCGGCGCACCGCCGTACTCTGGTCGGGCAAAAAATTTGCCATCTTTATTTGCCTTTCTCTGCTCCTCTCCCTTCTAAATAAATCTGAAAGCACAAAACTTTGCTACGGAGAAGGAAAAGCAGGTCCTTGTCCTTGGCAGCAGGGGAAGGGGAGGATTTACCCTCCCCTGGAGCAGATACACAGCGGGGATGAAATCCCCCCTGCAGCATCCTTCACAGAACCTGGGCGCTACTAAGCCATCAAAGCAGGGGCTCAGCGGGGCAGGGGGGCAGCACAGGCCGTACGGCATCTGGAGCATCAGCCGCTGTTGCGGAGACTGGTCCGGCCTGCCTCGAGGGAAATTTTCATTCCTCCAGGGTGCAAAGCTTGTTCGTGCTGCCAGGCTGAGCAACTCTTCCCCGCGCTCAGTCACAACAGAGCGTATCCCAGCGCGAATCTGACGCGCAGCAGGGGACAGCGCTGGGGTCTCTCTCGAGCTGGGTTTCACCCCGGACAGGAGCTCGGAGCTGTAAGGCAGTTTGTAAAGTGCTTTTATCAGGACAAACGGAGAATGATGCCAGGAGCAGCGGGGACCCCGGCAAGCCCTGGGGAGGAAGCCGTCCCTCCTGCATTTGGGGACAGAAGTGTCCCTGGGGAAATATTGACACGCTTACGGTCTGCTCTGTTAGTTTTAAGACATGTTTATTTGCGGAGCTCTCCGAAGCACGTTTGTTGTGAAGAAAGGGTGCTTTGCTTCTCTCTGTGTCGGCTGTAAGTGCTGACGTCGTGTTAGGGCCGACGCTTTCTGCAGCTCCAGCCCTGCACCGGCGCTGAGCCTTAGTGCATGTCACCCACCTGGAGATATCAAATAATACTTGTTTGGCAGCAAAACAGCGAAATCCTGCAAAAGGCATGTTCCCTGAGTAGTGTTTCACCTGAGCATGCTGACGGCAATGAAACTCTTTGCCCCAGCTTCGGTGGGGTGGTGGGGTTTGGAAAAGCTTGCAGGCTCTTGCGCAGCCTGGCTGCCTCTGAAATTCATGCCTCAGGCACCCAAGCGAGGAATAACCTGGAGTGAAGACACCTCTTCACCACCCAGCAAACCCTCGACGCGTTGTGCTTGCACCATCAGGGGATCAGAAGTTCCCAGCACTTGCGCAAGCACAGCGCAAAGCGCCAGAGACGCTGCCCAGAAATGGGAACCACCAAAAACACTTCCAGTGCCTCGCCCTCGGGACTCGGTGAAGGAAAAGTTCACCTCCTCCCGCAGAGGTCTTTTGGAAGAGTTTTTAAACACAAAAACTCTTGCCTAGAAAATAAATCAGGCTCGCCTTCCCCACCATGTCCTCAGCCGGCGTCTCCCCCGCGCTGCGCCCGCCCCCAGAGCACCGAAAAGGCACGGACGTGCTGATTAATATCTGCTACGTGTAGGGGAAAACAACAACCCCGTAAACAGTATTATTAACCCATGGGCTGGCAATAAATCAGTGTGAGAAGGTGACCTCAGCAATGCTGGAGTAATCCTGTGTGTCAGAGTAAATTTATGAGGCCAATTTTATTGGCCTGTATGACCCAGGCTCCTTGGAGATGTCTCAGTAACAAATCCAATCCATATCATTTATTAGCTTTGCACAGCGTCAGCTCTAAGCATAGGAGGGATCCCATTAAAACGTATTGCTCCCCCTGCAGAAGATGGGCACAAATAAGCTGTTGGATAATTGTCGGCTGCAAGGAGCCCCCGATTAAGAAATCGCTCGCTGTAGATCTGCTCTCGGGTCCATAAAGCTCGCGGGGCCTGGAAGTGCCGGGGTTTGGGGTTGCGCCGTCTGCCCCTTGCCCTCCCTGCCTGCGCTGGGCGGCCCGCCGCTCTCCAGGAGCAAGGGCAGGGTTCGGCCGTGGGAATGGAGGTGCCGCACGCTGGGGGGGTTCCAGCAGAGTCCCCCAGACACACACACACACACCCCCCCAGGGCTGGATGAGCACTGGTGGCCCTGGGGGCTGCTGCTCTGCCGGGGGGATGCAGGGACCGTGGGGTCGCAGCGGGAGACGCAGGGATGCGACGGCATGGGGATCCTGCAGGCGCATCTCGGCACAGCGCTGCAGCAAGAGGAATGGCGAGGGGATTTTAAAGCTGTTAGCGGCTGAAACTCCTCCTCCGAGGCAGGAAACCGCCTGCAGGAGGGGAGGGATCCTCCGGCCAGGCCCCGCGGGCAGCGCGGAGAAAAATCTCCCCTTCGGAAGGCCCTGGCGGTGATGCGCGTCGTGCCGGGCAGCCTGGTGACGGGAGCAATCACGCCTTCGCACCAGCACCTCCCGGGGCTGATCTCTGTTGGCTAACCCGAGCCTGGTGGAGGCAGTTTAAGTCTGTTTGACTGTCCCTGTCATCATAAGGTTTACGGATGGTTAATTTATTCTTTATAGCACAGTCATTGATGGCTGTTAAATCACAAATGAGAGCCAATAAAGGGTGAATTGCAGCTGAAATTACACTGTTTATATGACAGCAGAGTGCTGGCTAAAAGATTCATATGCCGCTGATGAAGTACGTTATAAATTTTAATTACCATAGTTTGTACAAATGACATGTTTGAAATGCTATTGAGTAATGTGACCCTGATAATGAAACTATAAAATAAATCATTAACTTTCTGAATGAGCTTTTTTATTTCCATGCTACATGAAGTAAACTTTCCAATTTATTCCGTTGCAGCCGCCTCCTGAAAAAAAGTGTGGAGAGAAGAGTCACCGACCACCCCCTCCGCTCTGAGGGACAGTGACAAGCAAACCAAAGGAGGGATGAGCCAGACCATGTCGGAAAAGATGTCAGAAGACTGGCTGGAACCAGCCAAAGCCCCCAAACTGCTCCTGGTTTCGCCCTGGTTAATACGGGATGATGCCTCGCTCCTGCAGCCACAACTGGCTTAGCTGAGGGAGCGCAGAGATAAGAGCAGGGCTTGAGAACCAGCTCTGAAGAGCCATAAGAATCACAAGCACAGAAGAGAGAAAATCTCCATTAAAGTCAGAGCATAATTATAACTCACTCGATGGCCGAGGGCTTTGCAGCCCAACTCGCTGGAGACCGCCCTGTCCTCCCCCGGGAGCTCCCTGGATCTGCTAGAGCTTTGAAGCGAGAGCGAAGGTGCCTGAGCCCCCGACTGCTCGACACAGAAGCAGAGATAATTCCCTGGATGGGGCCGAGGAGACGCGTTTCAGCCCAGCACGGGATTTCTTGGGAGCCTGCCTGGGGAAGGAAGCGCAGACTGGGCAGTTATCGACCCAGCATCCTTCGGTCTAGCTCCGCTCACTCAAGAGACGGGGATGCTTCTTAAACCCCTCTGGAAACACACTGACACCAGGTTATTATATTACCATATTGCCGTATATTATTTTTTAAGGGATACAGGGCACGAAACAAGATGGAAAGGTGCCAGAGCTGCTTCCTCATCCCTCTGCAGAGGGGTGCTCCAAATACCCAAGCGCTGTGCTCCCTGCCCCGGGGTACCCCCACGTGCCCGTCCCCCAGCGCAGGACCCAAGGGCTCACCCCAACACTCCTCCGGAAACCCCACCGGGTCTGGGGCTCTCCGGCCTGACTCGCCAGCATCGCTGGCTTCTTCCTCATCTCCTTACTTAACCTGGGTTCCTTGCACCCCTCAGGCTGACTATGAACCTGTCCTACTCCCCAGCTTTTTCACACTGTAAATAAGCAACGTATCCCTCTCGCACGGCAAACAAAAGGTGGTAACAGGGGTCTCCAAACAAGCAGCCGGGAAAGGAGAGGGAAAGGGGACCCGTGACCGGCCCAGGCCGTGGGGATGCAGCAGGAGGTTGCGGTGTCACGGCCCATGCAGCGCCTGTGTTTAAAGAGATGGGGGAATTGATGACCCATAATGGTGTTTGTGGGTCTTTGTGCTGAGGTAGAGACAGGTCTTCTTCAAGACATCGGTTGCTGGTCCCTCGGGTCCCTGCCTGCGAGGGGGCCCTTGCCCACGGAAACCCTGGCAGATTGGTGGCTGGGTGCATCATGTCCAGCGCCGGCGGGTTCCCCCTCCCCATCCTCCTCCCGGGGCAGCGTCTCTCCACATCCCTGCCCAGAGAGGCTCCTCACCAGAGGACACCTGCAGTGAATTCAAATCCCACCTCGTGTCAGGGTTTAAGTCGGACAAAGTGTGTTTGCCGAACAGGCGGCCAGCATGGGTCCCCACTGCCGGCACGGGGCCGGCCAAGCC
Source organism: Psophia crepitans (assembly GCA_013399095.1). Lineage (NCBI taxonomy): Eukaryota > Metazoa > Chordata > Aves > Gruiformes > Psophiidae > Psophia > Psophia crepitans. The sequence goes on along the minus strand of VWZZ01000865.1, from coordinate 115,386 downwards.
CGGGGCTCCTCGTCGCACAACCGCCTCTTGCAAAGGCCATGGCCACCCCACCACCTCTTGCTGAAGACCTTGTTGGGCCTTTTTGCCTTCCCAAAAGGGTTTGGAGTTGGAGGGCTTTTAACGCCTGCTTTTGTCTTATCAGCCAAACTGAAAATATTTCCAGGCAGGCTGCTCATGCCGCACTACTTACCATTAAAAGAAAGGACCACATTATTGCTGTTATAAACCATTGATTAAGGTTTATAATAGCAATAATCCCCTCGAAATTCATTGTTACTGCAGTTAATGACCAGTTTATTAGAGCGTTAACCATCCTTGGCAATGGGCTGAGTCGTTTAATGCTGGTAACGACCAATTTCTCAAGGGTTATTGCTTAAATAACAATCCTTTGTTAGATATATGTTCAACCACCAGATACTGCTCCAGCTGGAACCTTCTCCTGTGAAATAATTGTTAATTATTTCCTCCAAGTTTTGCCACCATGCCTCAAAGTTTTAGATGGAGAGGGCTGCTGAGGGCGCAAAGTGTCAAAGATGCTGAGAGCTGGGAGCGGGCAGAGCAGGGGGAAGCAGCCAGAGACGCATGAGCCGTCACCCAGAGGGATGCGGGTGTAGGACTTGTGGTTTATGAGGGGTTTTTTCCCTGCTTCTGTCACCCGTGACTGTCCCACCCACGGCGCTTTGCAGAGGCACCGGCTCAAGTCGGAAGTGGCAAAGCTTCCAGGGATGTGCTCCAGGCTCCCGGGCACCGCGGCCCGGGAAGGGTGAGACGCACCAAAGCTCTCCCTCCCTTCTCCTCTCACATTAATATGATCTGAACGTTTCATCGTGTTAACTATGTCCTATCGTGTCACGTTAGTATCATCCCTCTACCAGCATTCATTTTGCCTGACATGATATGAAAGGTACAGATACGATTACCCTTTAATTGTGTCGTATTAGCAAAAATAAATACTGATACAGTGCAAGGCTGACACAAAACGATGGCAAATCCCTGGGAGCAGGATCAGACTCTTGTTGCCCAGAGAGCACCCAGAAACCTGCACACTTCAAGACAAGTGAGTTCATCAGGCTCCAGCTGGGTTTAATGGGCTTTTTGGTGATTTTGCTATGAAAAAAAGTATCCCCACATCACCCTCAGAATATTACATTTCCATAGAAAATTGAATTTCGAGCTTTCCTGATTCTTGTTAAGAAACACAAAGAAAATCCAAATTTGGGGGATTAGGCGAAACCTGAACGGTGCTAGGTTTGGTTTTGGTGTTCCCCTCCCGCCTTTTGCTCTTTGTTCCTAAGCTTGTGGGGTCTTTGAGATGTCACTGGGGGAAGAAAGGAAAAGAGAAGGAGGGATAACTCCAAAGTCTGGGAGAAGTTTAGGTCTCGGTTTTGGCAGGGAGACGCTGATCCTCTCCCGTGATGTACCAGGCCCCTCCAGTCCCTGAGGAGGTGGGAATCTGCCTAAAATACATTACAAAGTGGAAAATATAAAACCTAAAAAACCTTTGCATTTCTTTCCCCCTCTATAGGAAGGAGTTGCCACTTTCTAACTATCTCCAGCCAAATCTGCTCGCCGGTGCCAGGCAGCTCTGTAACCGACCCTGGCTGGGAGGAGCAAGCGGCAGCCGAGCTTTGCCGGCTCCTTCGCCGCGGCCCCGGTCCAGCCAGGCTGGGTCTGTCTCCGGTCCCTGTCACAACTGCTGCGGGGATTTGTGCGAGCATCCGTGTTATTTTAGAGATAATGTGAGCAGAGTGGAGCATGTCACAGGATAATGGGCTCCTGCTGCTAGGCTGTTCTTGGCATTTATCAAAAAATGACACCAGAGGGAAGATGCTCAAGGGAACCGAGGTGTCGATTCGATGACTGCTGTTTCATGATAGAAGTTAACAGAAATAAAAATGAATCAGTCACAAAACAGCTTATTTATAGCTGTGCCCGGCCCAGAAGGGGATCCCTGGGAAAGGCAGGGCAGCGGTGCTCACTGTGCGCACCGGTACCGGCATCGCCCGGCCAAGACCCCGCTGCCTGTGCCGTGTCCGGGAGGTACGGCATCATTCCCTCCCCGCCACCCTCAGCACGGCCCCTGGGCAAGGGGGGGCTGGTGCTGGGTGCGGGGCAGGAGGGGAGCCCTGCAGGATGAAGGCATTTGAGGTTGCTCAAACCTGACATGATTTCCCGGCTCCCGGGACAGGACTGGAGCGAGCACGGGGTGACCGGGCAGGCGCCATGCCCCGTGCACCTCTGTGCTGCCCTGACCAGGCAGTGCTGCACCCTGAAAGTCCCCCCAGACCAAACAAAACTGGGTGGCGTCCCCTGGATTTCACACATTCTCCTTCCACCTCTGCGTCTTAGCGAACACCAACCCAAACCGTTTTGCACAACGCTTACAAAACAAAACACTGCCGGTGTTTTGCCTAAAAACAAATATTTTGAGCAAACTGCTTCAATGTTGCCCGTGTTTATACATCACCGTGGGGGTGGTCTCTGACGGAGCTGTGACCCTGCTCTGGGCTCAGCTGCAGTGACCGAACTCCCACACCCCAGAGATGCAGATGGAGCCCAGCGTCGGTGATGGGGACCCCGGAGCCTGAAGCTCTTTGGGGGTCTCATTCCTGGAGGAGGGGGGAATCGGGTCTCTTGGTGGGTGTTTGCCTCCAGCGGGCTGTGCTCCAGGAGCTGCGTGGGCTTGGGGGGGGAGCAGAGCACGCGAGGTGGGGGCCGTGGGTTTGGGGGTCCCAACTACCTACACCATGTACAGCCTGGCGGGTCGTACACCCGCACGAGCTTGCAGCGATGTTCAGGGCCTGGGGCTTCCTTCTGGTGAGGTACCCGTGGGAGCAGGAAAAAGGACAGAACATTAAAAAAAAAAAAGCCAGCGTTTGCTGTAATGGCTAAAAATGTCCAGTCGTGGGTCTGGTATTAACTGAAACATCCCGGCTAAACCCACCTCGTGGTGGATATTGCACTGCGGTGAAGGTGCAGCTACTTAAGACAGGGGAAACCAGGTGGGGTTTGGGTTTCCCCATCAGCCCATCAGCGGCACCCTAAAGCTAAAGCCTTCCTACCAAGGTGAACAAATTAATCGGCTAATTGCTGCTGGGGCCAAGTTCTGGTGTGTTTCCAGCGGGACAGTCTGTTTTTGTTATCTCAGCTGTGGGCAGGGGGGAGGAGAAGGAGGAGGAGGAGGAGGAGGAGGAGGGCAGGAGAAGGATGCTGCAGCACCTGGGTTCGTTGGCCCTACGTGTAATAGGAAACAACAGGGGCCACAGGGGACGCGTCGCTCTTTTCCACCTACATGTTATTCCAGCCATAAATCCGAGTGACAAGCTTGAACTTTTCTCAATTGACATGTTTACAAGGGAAGTCCGCATTTGACAGGAAAATTAAGCATATCAATCACTTAACGAGCTCGTTAATGAATGGCTCTCAGATCTCTCTGATTTTGTGCCTGGTAGCACAATTTATTGATCAAGCGTGCTTTCGGCCAGGGCCAGATGTTGCCGTGCCTTGATCCTCAAAGCCGGGCCGGCCCTGGCCGGGGTTTAGCGAGAGGTCATTTTCTGCGGCAGACCCCAGGTTCCCTTTTCTCTCTTCTGTTTTCTCTGTCTTTCTCTCCCTGCTCCCCCACCAGAACAAAGAGAGCAGATGCGGGCTCGGGGCCCCTCACACCCACTCAGACATATGGAAGCGATCTCCTCTGTCTTTGTAATTACACAGGAGCTTGCTTCTCAATGGCTCCAGGTTTTATTGCACAGAAACCAACCTATTCCTACATAAACCATTTTTACGGCTTCTCCTCCAGGGGCTCCATGCCGAGGACCTGTCAGGTATCAGAGCGCGCAGGACCCCCGACAGCCGGCGGGCGAAGCGGGGACCCCCAGGACCCCCGGCAGGAGCACGCAGTGGCCGGGACAGCGCAGAGACAGAGAAAGGCTGAGGTGAGGCGTGGCGGTGGAAAGATGGGAGCCAGGTCCCTCGGTAAAAACTAACAGCTTTCAAAAGGCAGCAGAGAACACAAAATAATCCTCCACCCTTAATGAGACCCACCAGTGAGCCCTGACGGTTTGTCCTCCCGGCCCTGGATGTGCCCAAAATCCCACTGGTGAGTGTTTGTAAAAGCCCCGTTTGTCTGAACGTCTCAAAGACACTCCTGAGGTTGCAGTGGGATGGAGGGCTCTTACAGCTCTTTCTCTTGCCGGGCATGGCCATGGCACGGGGAGCTCCTACACCTCCTCCCCACTGGTGACATGGGCCCAGAGTCCCCACGCTTCAGCTCTGCAGGGGGAATGTGCACGTCCCGTGTCCTGGCCGCAGGGGCCGGCAGCTGCCGGGGGGGACACGCCGGTGGTACCCACGGCACGCAGCCTCTCCCCGCGTCGGGCTCAGGCCGGGAGCAGCTCCGCGTACAGCCCCGGGCTGTGCCGGGGTGCACGTGCCGATGCCCAGAGGCGGGGAGAGCCGAAAGACCCATCCGTCCCCCGCGTTATCTGTCGGCTAGCTCGTGTAGCTAAGCATCCGTTGGATGTGCTGTCAGCTTGTTTTCAGGAGGGCTTGGTGAAACAATGGAAGAGTTACTCTGCAATCTAATGGAGTAAAAAAAAAATACATCCTACAGTGCATCATGAATAGTCCAAAATGCAAAGATGACAATTTAAGTGTTTAAAATGTACTCAAGGTAATTCTAAACAAATTTTAAAGCCATTTCAGACTATAAAACCCCTCAGCTAAATCATTGGTTATACGGTGGCAGTGCTTATGTTGCAAAATATCCCTGGCATGAAAGGGAAAGTTTAAAAAATTGCCAGTTAATCCTTATAAATTACTTATTAGTATTGCAAAGCCGGAGCTGGAGAAGCCTTCCAAGTAAAGGCCGTGCTGTTCGGTCACTTCTTGCCCGGCCCCGTGAGGAGCACTTGGGGGCCAGCTTTGATTTGTAGGGCTCCGAGAAGCCATTGATGTTCTTCCAAAGCATTGCATCAGCGCTGATGTCATGGTACAGCTCCGGCTCCTCCAAGAGCCTCCCCCTCCTCCCAGCCATTTTAAGGCAGGCCAAAATCTGGGGCTGGCCCTGCTGCACGACACCCCCGTTGCTTGCAATCCCCGGCAGGACTGGGGGGGAATTGCCCCCCATTAGAGCCGGAGCTGCAGGACAGGGGGGCTCAGGTCCGGCGGTGCTGCACCCCGGCCAGGGGCTGGGGGAGCACAGCCCCCGGCTCCCTGTCCCGTCGCTGCTCGCGGGAGGGCCGGTGGTTGTCTCACAAAATGTGATTTATTCGGGGCCGTCGCGGCAGCCCCCGCTGCCAGAGGAATAGTCGCGGGTGTCTCTCGGCTACGTTGCAGCAATGCAAATCCTTCCGCTGGGTGTCCATGTTTCGCACCCTGCCAGTGGATTAAACCTGCTGGGAAGCTGTGAAGTACATGCAAAGAAAATAGAAGTTTGTTCCCTTCCCCGCACTTCTGGGCTCCTAACTTTTCTCCTGTGCGTTGTGCCCTGATTTGAGAAAGCGACACAATCTCGCTCCCTCTCCCTTCTCTCGCTCTTTTCCTTTCACCAAACAGATGTAACTATTTATTCCTTATGTCCCAGTTTTCCTGTAATTTCATAAAGTGCAAATTTGCTGTCCTGCTCCCAAATGCCGAGTCGGTGGTTTGTCATAACAGTCATCAGTAACTGTCGCTTTCTGCCTGGGGCTTAATTAACCCACTCTCTCATTAGCATGTCCATGCAGTTGTAAGGAATGAAAGCCTGATTATTTTCTACAACAGTCGCAGCCAATTACTGCACCGAAATGGAACCACATTAATCAAATCTTTAGTACAGTGGCAAATTCAGAGATATCAGATTGCAAAAGACTGCAAACCTAATATGTCACTGTCAGCGGAGCTACGCAGGCATTTAGCGAATTGCATTAAATAGATGGCTTCGCTGAAACCGCATGAATTTAATATGTGATGGGATCTGGAAGCTATTAGTGTGACATGGCAAAGTACTGGGAGCTTGGCAGCTCTGGACTTTATCCATGAACTCAGGAAACTCATGTAAAAACTTGTGCGTGTGTGTGTGTAGCAAAATGTCTCGCCTGTGTAAGGAAAAGGCAGGGGTGCGCCCCAGCAAGCAGAACCCCAGATAGTCCCCAGCCAGTTTACAGGAAGCCGTTGCTGCTGGTTTATGCTGGAGCAGAGCTCGGGGCTGGAGGGGTCCGTGCGTCGGGCTGGAGGGACACGAGACGCCTCCGTGCGCAGGAGCCGCTTTGCTGGGCTCGAAGCCCGCCCTTGGGGAAGGGTTTTGAGGTGCAGGGCACGGCCCTGCCGCTGCAATACACCATGTGCAGAAATAACCCATGCAGAAATCACCAGGCGGCACTATTTTTACGGTGCCTTGCGTGCAGAAGTGCGTCCCGAGCACTTTACGGACGTCGCGAGCTGGGCACGGGGGCCAGGGGAGCTGCTGGAGGAGGGATGCTTCCCCCAAGGACCTCGGCAACCTCAGCGCCCGTTTCCTGCTGCCAACTGCTTCCTCGGCAGCTCTCGGCTCCGTCCGCCCAGTGAAGTCCCGCTCATCCCAGCCAGATGGGCCCCGTGCTCCGCTCCCTCTTGGTTCCTCGGCTGTGTTTGCCCTGTCCCCACCAGAGGTGTCACCTCTGGTTTGGCCGATGGCACGGGCTCTCCCTGCTTTACCCCACCGCCTGCAGAAGCTGCAGAAGCTCCCGGTGGAAGTTCCTCCTCTTCCTCTTTCCTGGCAGCGTCTCGCCCCATTTTTGCTCCAGAAGCTGCGCGGCTGACGGTGCCAGCGCTGTTACAACAGCCTCAGCTCAAGCATGAGCTAAGAGGCATTTTTCCATCTCTGCTCAGAGGCATTTTCCATCTCCGCTCTTAGTGAGCCCATAAATTAATTTACTTTCCTCTGGCTTCAACACATTCCGCAGCACCTGGAGACGCCCCGTTTTCGCAGGTCTCAAGAAACGTTGGTGACGGTACGCAGGAGCCGCGAGAGGACGGACACATGTCAAAGCACTGTCCGGCCGTGCTCGGGGGGGCACAGCTCAGCGTGCACCTCCTTGACCCAAACCACCCCCCTGTCCCGGCGGGCTGGCGGCTCCCGGGGGCTGTGCTGGAGGAGAGGCAGTTGCTCAGACGGCAGCTTCCCCGGGTGCGGGTTTCGCTGGCGAGCCCGGCGCTGGCCGGCCGCGGAGCAGCAGGTGGCTGCAGACCCACCGCCATGGGAAAGGCGAGGGAATGAGGAGGGGTTCTCAAAGCCACATTCAAGGGCTCCGTTTGTAAATCTTTCCATGCTCCCAAACAGCTGCTGTGGGGACGTTCACACCGGGTCCGCGTTGCTGCAAAGCTTCACGGGAAACCAAGATTTATGCCCTATTTTAGTCTGCTTAATCCTTCCTCTGCCGGGCTGAAATCACCGCAGCCTTCTGCGCCTTCCCAGGCTCCACCCAGACGGCGCTAAATATCCCGGAACCCCAAAGCAGGACAAACCCAACGAAGAAGAGTCCCGCCAGCACCAACCACCCCGCGCGTGCCGCCGGGCGGTGCGTGCCCCCCGTGCCCGCGCAGCGCCACGAGCCGCTCCGCGCAGGGGTCTGGGACGGCAGCCGACGCTGCCAGCGATGACTGATGAGTCTCAATAGTCAGGGCCTGCTCTTACACAAACTGCCTTCATCAGCAACTTGCTGCTACCATCAGTTAATCTTCTTGCAAAAGGTACGCTCCCGGTACATTTGTACGTTTCCTCTCCCAGTAACCTAATCTACCATCTAGTTTATGCATACATGCTCTGAGGGGTTTTTTATATATATATTTTTTTTCTAAGCAATCAATCTGTGCGGCTAGGAGCTGCAACTGAATTTAAATACCAGGGTTTTCATTATCTCCAAAGCAGGAAGAAGAAAGAGGGGAGAGGGACACTGGAAATAGAGGGAAATAAATTCCAATCTCTTGAACAATATATTTGAAGGTGTGCATATTTCTGCAACCATATAATGCCTGGTGTGTTATACAAAATCTTTTTCTGCAATAGGAATATATTTGGGAAGTATACTGCAGAGTCCCTTTGGCTGCATTTTTGCTTTCCTTCCCACTGTCTTGTGATGCGTTTGACTAGTCTGGAACTCGCTCATAGGATTTGCACTGCATCGCCTTTTAAGGACCCCCCCGAAGAGACCTGGGTCCTGTTCTGCCGGGCAGATACACGTGCAAGCTGAAAGATCTCCCCAGCAGGAGCCAGACCTGAAGCATGGGGAAGGGGACAGGACTGTCAGGGACGGGCAAGGACAGTTATTTGCCCAGGGTAGGGCACAGCCAAGAGCAGGGCTGGGAGCTACCACCACCCCGGGCCAAACTGGAGGCAGGGCATTACGCCGGGGCTGCCTGCGGGCTGTATTCCCAAATCCACGCCACATGGAGGCACCTCCGTTTATTGGAATGGAAGAACCCTGCTCAGGTGACACTTTCAGGACCTGGTAGCTCCATTTCGACATGCTTGGGATGTTCTCGCCTAAAATTTCTATTAGAAAAAGAAATAAATGATTCCTGGGCTGGGTTATCTGAGGGTCTTTGGCTGTAAGAGCAGCCCCCAGTGCACGGATTAATTAGCTACAGGATGCAATCGCCCTTGTGCAATAAATCACCTGGCCGCTCCTCCAGCGGTGCCGCAGCTCCAGCTCTCCGGGGCCGAGATGCCCTGAGCAGCCGGGGAAAGCCGTGTCCCAGCTCAGCCCTACTCCCTCCGGCACCAGGCCACCGCCTCGGCACGGCCACGTCTCCAGGCTGAACCGCAGACCTGGCACCCAGCTGCAAACAGCACCCGGTTGGTCCAGCGCCGCTGGCGAGATGCCCCGGGGCCATCGAAGGGCTTCGGCTCCTGCCGTGTGGGCGATGGGGCTCCCATTGAAACCCATGCCCTAAAACCGCGCCCTCGTGCCACGCACCCCCCCAAGCCCAGCCCCGCACAGCCGTCTGCAGCCCCGCCAGCCCCCACTGCCATCTGCTTTGTAAGTGGGAAGAGCAGCAGGGCCAGCAGCGAAAGCAATTCCCAGCAAAAATAACCTGCAACGGATCTCCTCCGGCGTACGCGGCACCACGCTGCGACCGCACCGGGGCGTCGGGCTCCTGTCCTGCCTGCGGAGCCCTGCCTGACGGGCAGACCCTCGCTCCTCTGCCCCACGGCTGGCTCCTCGGGGACACAAACCCCCCCATCCCACCCCTGCCCCTGCGCCCGCTTCGTGCCCCCGAAGTGCAAAACCGCTGCCTTCCCCCGAAGCCGGCTCTGGGGTGGGAGCACGCCCTTCATCTTGCGTCTGTCCGTCTTTTCTGTTGTAACCAAGGAAAGGAGAGTGAAGCACCCCGTGCTGCCCCACGCACAGCCTCTGCACGTCGGAGGGGTGTCCTGGGGGGCAGCGGGGTCCTGGGGACCCTCTGCCGAGCTCAGCACCCCCAGGGGCTTAACGCTGCCGAGCTCACTAATACATCCACGTGCAAAGCAAACACCTCCCGGTCTCCCAGCAAACCCCTGCTTTAGTAATATTGAGTTTTCAGCCACAGTTTTTCCCTTTCAATACAGCTGGTGGGATGCTGGGTTTGGAGAAGATTATTTGGACTGAAAAGGATTTGTGATTTGTTCTACGTCTGTTACAGCGGGCCCTCGGTGACGCTGGGGAGGCGAGAGCTTGTTCCCTGCAGGGTTCTGGGTGTCTGGCACCCACCCTAGAGCCGTGCCCAGAACCCAGGGGAGTCCCCGCCGGGGCCGGCCCACACGTGCAGAGGGTCACAGCGCCCGCAGGTTCCCAAATATTCAGTTTCCTGATCCTTGAGCAAGTAGTGTCCTTCCACGTCCCCAGAGCAGCCTCTCGTGCCGCGGCTGTGCGGTTTGAAACCCTCTTTCCCCTCTTGAGGTGCTGCTGCGGAGTCCAGCGGATCTGCTGCGCAGGAGCTCCAGAGGGGGAAACCTCCTCTGCATGATTTAAAATTTCCAGTACTGAAAAAACAGTGATTGCCCAGAAAGTGCTCTGAGTTCAGGTGAGTTTCAGGTGAAGTTGCAGGGGAGTCCGCATGCTCGGCTCCCGCACGTGAGTGTGCGAGCCCAGGGCCGGACCTGCTCCAGCTGCAGCTCCCCGGGGATGGGGATGGGGACAGGCAGCCACGGCGGCTGGCCAGTGTCCCGCAGGAGCACGGGGAAGGCAGCTCGGTTCACGGCAAGGCTGCACTCTTGCGTTAAATACAGCCGGGAAGGCCAGGTCCGCACGGTGGGTTGCATAAATCATCTGACGTTTTGACTGTGCGTGTGATAAAACAGCTCCGAGCGGCAGCTCTGGCGTTAAATCACGACGCCCCGCGCGGGGCCGGGTGAACCGTCTGCCCGCCAGCGTCCTGCGAGAGCCCGCGCCGCAAATCCCGGGAGGACGGGTCCTCGCCTGGGGACGTCATCCTGCTCCCCCCCCCACCGCCTACATGGCCCTTTCGCAGGGGGGGCGGAAATTCAGATTGCACCTAAAAAATCACCCCTAATTCGCCCTTTCTCCTCAGTTTCCCCCACTCCAAAGGACCTGTTTAGCAGCGAGATGGGAGACGACGGTGCCTGAAGGGCGGCAAAGGGGGAGCATGTGTGGGGCGCTGCCTTTTCCGCAGCCCCCGGGGCTTTAACGTTAAATAAACTGCACAGGCAGCGATGAACCGCTGGGGCAGGAATCATTTCGTCCTCTGATCCTGTACAAGGTGCGGGCTCTTCGGCCTCTTCAGCACGAGACATTTCTTTTCCTCCCTCTTTTCCCTTTTTTCTATTATTTTTTTTTCCTCCCAGGGAGAATTGTACAGAGACTGATGGTTTTATTTTACATGAATCACTGATGATCTAACAAATTAATTACCTGCTCGCTCCTTCCCTCCCGCGTGAGGTCATGGAGGCTGGGTGGGGGCAGCCCGCCGCCCCCCGCTCGGTGGCATCATAGCTCCTACTTTAAAGACCAGAGACAAATGTCAAAATTGCCAGTTTAGGTTAAAATCAGATTTAAATGTCTCTTACTAAACACAGAGGCACACAAACTCAATATGTCATCTTTAATGGTTCAGAACAAAGCCTAGAAAAATAGTGTCCCAGCACACAGGAATTTTATAACCTTTGATATATAGCTTTCATTATTAGCAATAATTTCTGTAACTGCATCCGGATTCACGGGAACACATATTGAATAATAATTCTCCTCTTTTTGATTTGCTCCCTGTCCCCGCGGGTCCCAGCCCCTCCAGACCCTTTGCCCAGCCCTTCATCCTCCTCTTCTGCCCTTTACAAAAACCGCCTTTTGTTGTCTTTTTCGTTCCTCTACTTTTTGGTTTTTGGCCAACACCCACTTCTCCCTCCCCCACTCTTTTGTCATGATATTAAAATCTAATTACCCAGACAACTCTCTTCACCTAAGTCATCAAGAGGCCCAATTATTTCTCCGCCGTGCACAGCCCCCCATGTATGCACACACAAGCACACACATAAAGCAATGAACAATAAAAAGGCGTTCGCTAACCTCCGCCTTTTTTCACAGTCAGGCTTCAAGTTCACATGTGAATTTATGCCAGTTTTGACATTAGCAGGAAAAATTAACAGTTCTCACAAAAAAAAAAAAAAAGAAACTTGCACAAAAGAGGTTTTGTGTTTCAAGCAGAATAAATTATAGTGTGATGTTATTAAAACACTTAGTTGTTAAGTTGCCAAGAAAATCCAGTATATTCACACGGACTCGAGGACCTGTCTCCATGCAAAGTAATTAAATTAGATTTATGGGCTGCATTACATCAGTGTTTGATAGTTCATTTTTCCTTTCTTCATATTTTGTCCTGCTTTATTAGAGCATGTGACAGATGGTAAAAATAGTGTGAAGTTTCTTGGCCCTGTGCTAAATCCCCCTTCGGTAGTATATCTCTCTTCTGTCAGTTCTCCCCAGCGATGATAAATTAACCTCTCCTCTTCTATCCCAAGTGTGGCAGTAAAGCACTCTTTGACACAGCACTATCACTTTATCTTAATCTGTGCTGTTCTAGGGGCGGGGTGGCGAAGGAAGCGAAAGGGAGATGATGCAATCGCTACCACGAGTTTAGGGGAAAAAAAAATAATAAAAAGATTTATTGTGTCAAAAAGAGGGGAAAAAAGGGAAAGCCGGGAAGCGTGCTGATTTATAGAATCTGCTCTGTTGCGTGTGTGTATGTATGTACACGCACACGTATGTATTTGCCCATCACAGCTTCCCCTCCTGCAGCAGGTTAGAGGGAAAAGGCGCTTGTCTGATGTGCTGGCCCGGACCCCCGGGGTGCCCAGGCGCCCTCGCCCACCGCTGCCCCATCATTTCTCCAGCCGGTCGATGGACAGAGGCTCCTCTCCCCCAGCCGGCTGGAGTTCTTTATCTCCTGGCCATCTTGCGTGCT